>CAUYUJ010016925.1:182599-217599 GCA_963575745.1 Prorocentrum cordatum
ACGATGATGACGAGGATGACGACGACGATGGCGATGTTGCAGGTTGATGATGATGACGATGATGATGATGTTGATGATGATAATGGTGATGATGATGATAGTGATGATGATGATGATGATGATGATGATGATGATGATGATGATGATGATGATTATGATGCTGATGCTGATGATGATAATGGTTATTCTTCTGATTCCTATTATTACCATGGTAACGATAATGATGATGAGGAGGCGGAGGAGGAAAGGGAGGAGGAGGAGGAGGATAAGGATAATGATGGTGATGATGATGGTGCTGATGCTGCTGATGATGACGATTCAGACGATGTTTATGATGATGACGCTGCAGATGGTGATGAGGATGAGCAGGTTGATGATGATGATGATGATGGTGACGACGACGACTATGATGATGATGATCATGATGATGATGATGATGATGCTGATGATGATGATGATGATGATGATGATGATGATGATGATGCTGATGCTGATGCTGATGCTGATGATGCTGATGATGCTGATGATGATGATGATGTTGATCTTGATGATGATGATGATGATGATGATGATGATGATGATGATGATGATGATGATGATGCTAATGATGGTGGTGATGATGATGATGATGATGATGATGATGAGGAGGAGGAGGAGGAGGAGGAAGAGGAGGAGGAGTTGGATGAGGAGGAACGGAAGCTGATTTGCTCGGGCGCGAGTCCCAGGTGGCCCTCTTCTGCCAGCGCCACCTCCCCGCCGAGATCTCCAGGGGCGCGAGCCGGGAGAGCCCGCGCAGCGAGCGTCCGTGCTCGACGCCGTCGTCTTTGCCGTTGTCGGGTGAGAAGGAAGCGGGATGATGAGGAGGAGGGGGGTCGAAGAGGAGGTTAGTGAGGATGTTGACGATAAGGGTGAGGATGAAAGGGAGGAGGAGGAGGAGGAGGAGAAGGAGGAGGAGGAGGAGGAGGAGGTGGAGGAGGAGGAGGAGGAGGAGGAGGCTGTAACCATTTTCGATCAAGTTCGAACCGCGTGTCGCGTGGGCTCGAGCTTGGAGGTGTCCGCTACTTGCGACATGCATCAAGGGGGCGCCCAGACGCATTCGTGTGGTCGGGTCGCCTTCACTGGCGGCCCGCTTTTCCTTGTCCTCCTTAAGGCGAGCGGATGTCGGGGGAGCTCTCATGTGGGCCTGGCGTGTGCTACTTCTTGCTGCAAGCGTAACCCAGCGTCCTACCGGTGGTGCTATCATGGTGGCGAGCAGCTCCCGAGTGTTCAGGAGCGAAAGCCACCACCCCCGCTCGGAGCCTGGCGTCGTCAACCATGGGTTCGGACAGGTGAAGGCGGATGTGACGGATGCACAGATGGAAAAAGCTAGAAAAATGTAAGAAAAGGCAAAGGACGTGGAGTTTGAGGAGGAAGTTCTGGTCGTGGGCATGGAGGAGGAGGAACTGTTCATGCCATCGATGGTGGTCCAGTCCGTCGTGCCCCGAAGCAGGGTCAACCTCCCCATGATGAGCTTCACCGAATGTACCAAGTCTCGAAAGGGACCAGCAATCCGTTTGGTTCTGAGGTGGCAACGGCTCTGGCAGTTGCATGGGGAAACATGAACAAATACTTAAGAGAAAGACACAGCGCCCAGCACGCAGTTGCAGAAACGTGAACAGGACATTGTCAAACGTGAAAATCAGCTTGGTGAGACGCGAAAAAGAAGAGATAAGCCCGAACAAGTATTTCTATGAGATTCAAAATGACTTGGACTCCATCGACAAGAACTTCGTTCCGGAGGAATGGGGTCTTGAGGAGGCCAGGCGTGCATCAGAGCTGGTGGCGGCATCGGGAGCCGTCCCGCCGGCGATCGCCGACCCTGTGCGCAGCCTCCTCGACTCATTGGGCATGCTCGTGCCAGACACGTAGAGTCAGGGTGCCAAACGAATCTTGCAGTTGCATTTTGCGGCAGATCGTAGGTTTTTGTTCAGCCTAGCCTGCTCCAGAGGTTCAACAGCCTCAGGTCCAGCAGCCCCAGCCTACCTGCGCCTGCATCACCCCCTGGCGCTCGTCAAAGGAGGCTTGTGGGAAAGATGGGGGTGGATGAAGATGTACTCTCAGAATCTATTGGGCAAGCTGGGTTCTCGGAGTCAGCTGAGACACTTATCCTTTAAACCCTCTCTGCTCGGAGGTCAAATCGCGTTCATGGAGCTGCTCGCGCAAAGGGGGCTGCTTGGAACATGGCAATTGCAGATGCAGGTGCAGGTGCTGATGATGGAGGGAAGGGCCGCGGGCATTGGTAGGCCAAGGGTTAAGGCGGCCAGCCCCAGACCAGTGCGTTTTGTCCCATGCAATGCCATTGCTGGGCCACCGCCGAGCTGTGCATCACTTCGTGCGTTGCGGATGCCATAAATGTGCAGGAGCATAGAGTTCCTGCGAGTGCGTTGAAGGACAGCAGTGCGTGGATGATTATGCCTGGCTGGAGTCATGTTGGCCAGCGCGTGGTGTGTCTCGAGGTGGCGGCCCGAGCAAAGGTTTGAACATCTATGTCGGGGGGCGCAGGGCGCTTGGAGTTAGCAGGGCAAGTCGTCAGTGCAGGCCGAACGATCGGCGCGTTGCTTCTGGAGGGCTTCTGGAGTGGGCGCATTGGGGCCGTGCTCGGTGCGCCCTCCGGACTCTGCGAGAATGGCGGGGGTGAATTTTGAAGTTGGCCAGGATTCAGGTTGCCGCATTTTGAAGCGCGGTGTGCCGCGTATTTGCGGGGGAGATTGGAACGTGGAGGCCTGTGAATTGCAGTGCGGGGTGCAGCTTGGCATCCTGCGTGGAAGCTGGCGATTTGTTCCTGTAGTTCCCGCGCGCGTGTAGGGCGGAAGGGGGGCAGTCAGGAAAGCTGGGCTACGCCTTGCTTGGCAGATCTGTGGACTTTCCGGCCAGTGACGCTGCGGTTGAAGTGAGTGGCCCTCGTGTGCCTGGGCCATGCAGGCCCGTTGGTTCCACGCGGGGTAAAACGGCTGGGGGCGGCCGGGTTCGGATCCTAATTGGGCGTGCCGCGGTGCCCGCGAAGCTCGCCGTCGCCGCCCCCCCCCCCCCCCCCCATCCCCGGAAAACGCGCCGAGGAGTTTTTGGCGGGCCATGCGTCTGCGGGGGCCCGCGCGCTCTGGCGGGCCCGGCCAGGCAGAAGGGGGGGCAGGAGATGTCGGGCATGTTTTACCAGGAGTGGGCGTGCAAAGCGTGGTCAGGGTTGCAGCTGGTCGCCCAGGTCAGGGCGTTGCCCGGCGCGGCTTTCCACGAGTTGCGCAATGGACTCCAGGATTTGAACGGCCATCGCTTGGCGGCGGTTGAAGGCCGGGACTCGGCGCGCGACTGGGGCCCGACGGGGGCGATTTCGAGGGCGCAACATCGAGGGGGCGCTCCCTGTGCACATCTTGACTTGCATGGACAAGGTTGGCGAGGACTTCTCCCCTGGTTCTATCGACGTGTGCCGCTGGCCATGTTCAGCGGATCCATCGGCTTGGCAGTGGCGCGCAGGCGTGGGTCGAACCAACTCGACGCGCGGGGCATGTTTGGATCCGGCCCGGCAGGGGGCCGCGACGAAGATGGCGGATTGAATCTTGTGGTGCGAGGGGGCGCGTGAAGGAGCTGCCAGCAGAGCTCGCGCTCGCACTCGTATCAACGGGCTTATTAGAGGAGGTGCACGTGAGAATTGATGGTTCAACATCGTTTTTTTTTCGTGGGGGGGATTGGGGGCATGAGTGTTCTTTTGAATGACATTTGGCAGGGGGCGAGACCAGAAGTGCCGATTTCAAAACGCCAGCCAGAAGCAAGCCCAGGGCAGATGCAGGGCTTCTTCGGAAAGCATCGGCAAACTTCGAAGAGCGAGCCATTGCGATCGATGGACTTCGTCCAAAAACATTCAGCTTGCTTGGTTGCGGGTCGCTCAAAGTGGCGGGGGGTCTCTTTGCCAGTCCGGATCTGATTGCCGATGCTCCGTCGAACCTCCGGCAGGTGGTCATCGGCCTCTCTGGGGGCCGGTCCAGGGTAGTCGCTCGATAGGGTTCTTTATTAACGCTGTCCGATCGCATGGGGAAGTGCGGCGTGGCAGGCCAGGCAGTGGGCGCTCCAATATCTGGGCCGCCCATGCTCCAGCATTGGGCCAGGGCGAGGACCACTTGATGCCGCTTGGAGACAGTCTGTGCGAAGAGAAGCATTGGCCGATCATGGTTTTGGTTTTGATATTGTATCCATGCCGTGGGGCCTGAGACAGTTCTGCGAGCGCATATCGCATCGCAGATTGCGGCAAACTGTGCGTGGTGTCTCAGATCTCTTGGCTGCCGCCCAATTTTGTTTAAACTCGTGCGAAAGGCCATGGGTCATTGCGCTGGCTGGTTTGGTCGCAGGCGGGATTCTCGCGCGCGGAGGGATTGTCGCTGGGGTATAGTGGGCCGCGTTCGAAGCGAAGGCTCACTCCGCCCCGCCAGTAGGTGCATTGCTAACTTCGACGGCGAAGACGCTCGAGCGAGGAGAGGGCCTGGCCGCTCTCGCGGTGCACCTTGACGACTTCGGCATCAGTGTGGCAGCGGGCGCTCTATGTGCACGTGCCAACATCATAATTCACCGAGGTGGAGCTCTGGCCATGCTGGTCGAGGAAATGTTGGCAACACTTCACTAGCCATGCATGCTTTTGCCGTGACAGGTACTCCCAAGGTGCTAGTTGACACGATAGGCTTCCGATGGCGAGCTGGCAGGTCGAGAGGGGTCGCGCCGCAAAGTGCGAGCCTGGCAAACATAAGCGGCAACCAAACGGAACATCGTTAGATGTGGCAAATTGTGGAAAGATCAACCCTGGGCTGGCAAAGTTGGAGAAGATGAGAGGGCCCAGGTCAGCCAAGGCCAGAGTCCGTTTTACTGGCATTCAAGCCAGAGTCCACTTTGCTGGCAATCAGGCGCCAGCTGCGTATGGCGGTGAGGTCCCTGGTCATGGCATCGAGGGGATCAAACCACTCCGCAGATGAGGAAGGAGCTCGAGCAATGGCCCTCTTGGGCGGAGCTTTCGGTGCTGGGTGGGCATTATTTCCAGATGAGGACCCGCTGCCCAAGGCAGGCTGTGAACTCAACAAATATGCGAAATAACGGTGGCAGGCGACGGATGCAGAGTTCTGCAGGGAGACGTTTTGCGTGCCAGAGGGTCGCCCATTGCGTCTCACGTCGCTCTCGAACATTTACAAGGATGGAGACTTCTACATGGCCCGCTGGCGGACATGCGCCCGTGGGTGAAAGTGTCGGGCTGGGGGGCCTTGAGCCCGGCTGTTTTTGCGCGCCCAGATGGGGCTCGCCATCATCTTGCGGCCGCGCCTTCTCAGCGCGCTAGGAGTTAGTTCTCGATCGAAGGAGCAGATTTTTGCAATCTGTGTCCGCGGGGGCTCTCGGTGAGTCCACCCGGGGTCGGGCCCGGGAAATCAAGGGCCATGGGCTGCAGGCTGGGGCCCAGGGGGCCTTTGGCTAGCAGGAATTTCCCCAGGGATCCTAAGCGTCTTGTGCTGCAGGTTTCTACTTGCAAGTGCCCCGCAGGTGTGACTTTACAATGGCGGGGGTTTTACGCGGCTGGTTAGCGCCCCCACTGCAGACAACATGGCGCCCCTGTCTACGGTGCCGGGGCCTGCCCTTGGCTAGCAGCCGAGAGAGAAGGCCGGGATGAGGGGATTGGGGCAATGGCGCTCCACCGAGGGTCTGCGGGCCCATTCTTGCCCCCCTTTTGGATGGCGGCGCCCCTCGTCGCCAGCGGGCTTATGGCGCGGCCCGCTGTTCAATGCTTTATTTCTAATGGGCCTTGCGAGGTCTTGTTGTTTATAGTGGGTCAGGCAGACGCTGCAGTGGTGGAAGCTGGGGCGCTTCCTGGGGCGGCGAGAGCTGGTGGGGCCGTGGTCCAGGTTTCGGGGCGTGGAGAGCTCGTTCGTGGGATTTTCGGGACTGGGGCCTGATGGCGCGCCGCAGGCTGCTGCCGCGGCCGGGCGCCATGCTGTATGCGTTTTCAAGCGCCGCCTGGAACCTGCTGCCGCCGACGCACCGACCCTTGCTTTGATCGCGTCTTCCCTCGAGACCGTGCTGCGCCTTGATTGCCGAGCTGTGGTCTGGGCAGCTTCAAGTTTCAAGCGCGCGGGGCGCCGCCTAGCACCGCGTGCTGGGCGCTGAAGGACTGCTGCAGGTCAAGGCGCGCAGGGTTGAAGGCCCGCCCGTGTCGGCCCTGGAGCTCCGCCGCGTCGGGGGCGACAAATGGGTTGACCACTGTGTGGAGATGGCTGCGCTGCGGAAACAAATGTCTGTATATGGCTTGACTAGGCTTATGACGCGCGTAGTTTGTGCAATCAAGTTGCCTTGAGTTTGCTCCAGGTCCTTGTGCGCTGGCCTCCTTTACACGCCCTCTCTGGGACCTTGTCTTGGACTTCGGGGGGCTAGAGGGGGTCCCGTCCCTTGCGAGGCCCCGCGACCCTGTCTGTGATCGTTGCCCATGGAGGTTTCGACAGTGCCGCAGGGCCGGGACTAGGTTGCTGATTTGTTCGATGTATTTTGAATTTTCCCGACGGTCGCCTCTCTGTTCGCCGCAGCCAACCAGGAAGGGTATCAGCATCCGTTGTGGGTGGCCCTGCGGGAGCCGTCGTCTTTGCCCGTGGTTTTCCGTTGGAGGTGTCTGCATTGCGGCACGTCCCGTGCGTCGAGGGCCCTGCTGCCCTACCCCCTCCTTTGAGCAGAAGGATTTGAAGAAGGTTTGGGAGGACAGGTCGCCTCAATCTGCGGGGATGCAGGTCTAACGCTGTCACTTATGCCCCACCTTCCAGGCTCCTCCTTAAGGTGGGCAAGTGATAGTGCTGGTGAAGCTCGAGGTCAAGTTTTGTCTTGTTCTGTAGTGGCATGTTGCCGTGCAAGACTTCGCAGCGTCGCAGTGTTGCATGATGAAGAGGAGCAGGAGGAGACGGCGGAGGAGAGGGAGGAGGAAGATGAGGAGGAGGAAAACCAGTGTAAACCCAAGAGTCAGCAACGATGCCGGATTAGACCCTCCCTCCAAGCTCCTTCTTTATCGGCACCTCAACGGTCATTTCCACTGAGAGAACTGCCTCGTTGGAAGACAGCTGTTTGACGACTGAAGCATGCCCAAACGTTGTTTTCAGGATTCCAACGCCACGGATCAACCTGACTGTTGCGTCTTGACGATCTTGAATCGTGCCAGCAAGCCATTCCTGGAACCTCGACTCCGCGAATCAATATCACGGTTGCGTCCTCATAACCTTGTATTTTTCCAAAACACCAGTTCTGGTATGTTGATCTTGGGAGCTCGCGAAATCCTGGCAAAGTTCGAAAACGAATATGCGCGGCGCGAATGCCAGGAAGTGTCCGGTTCGGGCCGGTTCGGGCCGGTTCGGCGGCGGACCGGTTCGGTTGCAGCGGTTCGATTTCGGCGCTGGTCCGGTTTTGGTCGGTCCGGTTTTGCCAGTCCGGGTCGGTTATGCCGGTTCGGTTCGGCGGTCGCGGGACGGTCCGGTTTTGGGGGGGCCGGTTTTGGGCCGGAGGAGGAGAAGGAGGAGGAGGAGTGAGGAGGAGGAGGAGGAGGAGGTTTAGGAGGTGGGCGAGGAGCGAGGTGCCAGGAGCGCGGAGCGAGGAGGCTCGCGCGCCCATCGGCTCCGCGCCCGGCGAGGTGCCTCGCTGCAGTCGTCGTCGCCGTCGTCGTCGTCGTCGTCGTCGTCGTCGTCGTCGTCGTCGTCGTCGTCGTCGTCGTCGTCGCCGCCGTCGTCGTCGTCGTCGCCGCCGTCGTCGTCGTCGTCGGGCGCCCCCGGACCTCTCGGCCCCTTCCCTCATGCCGCTCTTCCCCTCGTCTCCGCGGCCCCGGGGCCGGAAAACGCGGGCCTCCGGGGGCCCGGGGTTCGGCCGCCTGGAGCTGCTTTGCCGCCTGGAGGAGGAGGGAGAAGGAGGAGGAGGAGGAGGGAGGAGGAGGAGGGAGGAGGGGGTCCTCGCCTCCCCCCCCCCGCGCCCTGCTGCACCCCCGAGGGGGGCGCTGGCACCGGGGGGGGGGGGGTGCCGGCACCGGGGGGGGGGTGCCGGCACCGGGGGGGGGGGTGCCGGCACCGGGGGGGGGGTGCCGGCACCGGGGGGGGGGCCGGCACCGGGGGGGGGGGGTGCCGGCACGGGGGGGGGGGTGCCGGCACCGGGGGGGGGGGTGCCGCACGGGGGGGGGGGGGGGGTGCCGGCACGGGGGGGGGGGGCCCGGGGGGGGGGGGGGGGGGTGCCGGCGCCGGGGGGGGGGGGGTCTTCTGGGCTCCTCCGGGGGCTCTCTTGGGCCGGCGGGGGGGCTGGCGGCCGACTGCTGGTGGGGTGGTCCGTCACGGACCCGGGTGCCCCGGAGGCGGCCCCCTGCCCTCGCGCGGGAGGGCCGCCAAAGGGGCCCGCCCACCCGCGGTCTGCCCAGCTCGCCTCCCCTCCCCCCCTTCTGGGCGTTCAAGGCTGAAGGCGGGCGCCCCCGGGCGTTCAAGGTTGAAGTCTGGTCCCCGCCTCCTCTTGTTATTTGGTGTGGGATCGTCCAGAACCCGAGCATTAAGTTATACTACCATCCTCATCATCAGCGGCATCGTCATCATCATCATCATCATCATCATCATCATCAGCTTCCAGGGGTCCGTATAGAGTTTCCCGGGGTCTCCCAGGAGTTTCTGGTTTTCCCCACATGTTAAGTGGGTTTATGGTTTTCTCTGGGACCGACCACACTCACTCACACGCACACACACGCACACACACGCAGCACACATCAGACAACACACACACACACACACACTACACAACACCACACACACACCACACACATACCACACACATACACCACACGACACGCGCACCACGCATACCACACACACACACCACATCACACACACGCGCGTGGCACCATAGGGGGTGCGCAGGGGGTGGGGGCGCTATGCGCGCTTCTCGTCCAGGCACAGCAGGCGTGGCACTTTCTCGACACCACAGGGGGTGCGCAGGGGGTGGGGGCGCTATCCGGTCTCTATCCGCTGCAGACTAGCAGGGCACGGCAGGCGTGGCACTGTCTGGACGTCTGAGTGGGTGCGCAGGGGGTGCGTCCGCAATCCGCGTCGGGCTGCCCCCCCCCGCGCCCTGCTGCACCCCCGAGGGGGGTGCCGGCACCGGGGGGGGGTGCCGGCACCGGGGGGGGGGTGCCGGCACCCCCCCCCGGTGGGAAGTCCCGGGGCCCGGTTCGGTTCCACCCGGTTCGGGCTTGCCGTTCGGGCCGGTTTCGACCGGCCGGTTCGGTTCGAACCGCCCGGTCCGGTTTCAGCCGGTCCGGTTCGGGCTCCGGTTCGGGCGGTCCGGTTGCAGGAGCCGCCGGTTCACGGTTACCAGTTCGGTTCGGACTCTTCTTGTAATGCGAGGGCCCCGTTTTGAAAACGACCCGCCCTTCAATCCGTGAAATTCTTGCAAACTTTCAAACGACTGTGCACGGCGCTAATGCGAGAGCCACATCTTGAAAACGACCCGCTTTCAATCAGTTTTTTTTGTTTTTTTGAAACGAGTGTGCGCGGCGCTATGGCGATAACCACATTTTGAAAACGCCCCCCCAATCCGCGAGATTATTGCAAAATTTTGAAACGAATGTGCGCGGCGATAAGTCGAGAGCCACATTTTGAAAACGAGCCGCCCTCAACCCGCGAAGCTCTTGCAAATGTTCAAAACGAATGTGCGCGGCGATAAGGTGAGAGCCACATTTTGAAAACCACCCGCCCTCCGTCTGTGAAGCTGGTGCCAATTTTGAAACTTCAGGGTCATAGGTGTGAGGGAGTCTCAGGCGAAACGCCCGGCCCGCCCTAACAACAGGCTTCGGGGTGCGACAGGGGAAAGTTATTTATGAGGAAATGGAATGGATGAGAAGGAAACGGAGGCTGATGATGAAGAGGGGGATGGGGATGGGGATGATGATGATGATGATGATGATGATGATGATGATGATGATGATGATGATGATGATGATGATGATGATGATGATGATGATGATGATGATGATGATGATGATGATGATGATGATGATGATGATGATGATTGCGATGATGGCGATGATGGTGATGCCCATGATAACGATGACGATCATGCTGATGATGACGATGATGATGGTGATGATGCTGCTGCTGATGCTGATGATCATGTTGCTGCTGCTGCTGATGATGATGATGACGATGGTGATGATGCTGATGGTGATGGTGATGATGCTGATGATGGTGATGCTGGTGGTGGTGAGGGTGCTGCTGCTGATGATGCTGATGATGATGGTGGTGATGATGAGGAGGAGGAGGAAGAGGAGGAGGAAGAGGAGGAGGAGACGGAGGAGGAGGAGGAGGAGGAGGAGGAGGAGGAAGAGGAGGAGGAGGAGGATGAGGAGGAGGAGGAGGAGGCGGCGGAGGAGGAGGAGGAGGACAGGGTGACGAGGATGATGAGGCTGATGAGGAGGAGTGTACGGGCGCACGCTCTGTAACCAAACGAGGAAGGGCGTCGTGGATGCTCGCCTGTAATCCATAATCATGAGGCCAGCGCTTGTTGTGCTAACGGCTGTGCGATCAAGGATGGCAGACCTTTGCCCGCATGTGTAGCGCAGCGTTGGCAGTTTCGGTCCTCCGACACGCGCAAGGCCGAGTTCATTCCGCGTTCCTCTTGCGCACCCTGCTCGGGCTTCTTGGCGGGGCATCGCTCCCCCCCCCCGCACGGTCAGAGCTGCGAGGGCTTTCGCCGCTTCGCTGCGAGTCATCTCTGCCCAGCCGGTTCCCCTGTCGACGATGGCGGGGGGCGGGCGTGGCGTTCCACGGTCGAGCGTTCCGTGCCCCCCGAGCGTCGCGCGCCGCGGCGAGCCGTGCCGTCGTGCGCCGCCGTGGTGTGCAGGGCGCGCCGTGCCGTGCCATGCCGCTTTCCCCGTCCCCCCGCTCCCCCCTCGGCACCGTGCCCCCTCCTTTTCCTCCTCCGCACACCCCTGATTCCCCACCTTCCCCTCCTCCTCCTCCTCCTCCTCCTCCTCCTCCTCCTCCTTTCCCTCGTTCCTTCTCCGTGGGCTTGCGATGCTCGTGGACGGTGGCGCGGCGGCGGACGCCGTGCCACGGCATGTCAGGGAGTGGCGCATGCGTTCCGTTGGCTGCCGGCGGAGGCCTCGCGGCTAAGAACAAAGAGCCTCCCCTCCCCCCCCCTCCCCCCCCCTCTCCCTCCCCTCCCCTCTCCCGCCTCCCCTCCCCCCCATCCCCCCCTTCCCCGAGGACCCGCACAGCGCCCTCATCGCCGCCTTCCACAAGATGGACGACATGCTGTGGGAGCTGCCTTTGGGGGGGCGGCTCGGCGCGCCTGCGGGCCCGCGGCCTCCTTGTCTTCCAATCACTCCTCCTCTTCTTCTTCTTCTTCTTCTCTTCTTCATCTTCTTTTCCTTCTTCGTCTTGTTCTTCTTCGTCTTGTTCTTCCTCGTCTTCTTCTTCCTCTTCTTCTCTTCTTATTATTCGCCTTCTTCTTCTTCTTCGTCTTCTTCTTCTTCTTCTTAAGAAGCTCTTCCTCGTCCTGCTCCCTGCCATTCTTCTCTTTCGCTTCCCCATTTTTCGTTTTGAGGAGTTCCTCCTCGTCGAAGCAAAAGGCGCGGCGCGCTTCCGAAAGGGCTTCGCCTTCGAGGATCGAAGGAGTTGCCATCTCTCTTTTGCCTTTTCAGATGCTACTTCTCGTTGCACCACTGGACGTGGCGCGCTCCAGGAAGGTCCTTGCCCTCGAGGATCGACGGAGTTGGCATCTCTTCCTCGGCGGAAGGCGGGGGAAGCTAGCAGGGTTAAAACAAGGGCGGCTCCGCTGGTGGAAGCCAGCGGAAGGCTGGGGAAGCCGGCGGAGCTAAACGATGCGCCCCCAAGAGATGGCAACCTCTGTGGGTTCTGGGTTTCCGGCGCTCGCCACGTGTCGGTAGGGTGGGGGGGTCGCTTCGCCAGAGGATACCCCACAGTGTCCGCCCGCCCCTAGAATGTGTTTCCACAGCACGCAGCTACACGGATGGAGGGCGGGTGGTTTTCAAGATGCGGATCTCGCCCCAGCGCCGCGTACACTATGTCTCGAAGCTCATGGGGCTCCTCAACGAATCTTTTTGCATTTCTGGTGGAATTGGGGACGGGTCCTTCTCAAGTCGGAGTTGGCTTCTTCGGAGACTGAAGCGTTACGCGCCCTTCCGATGCCTGCCAACTGGGTTTACATGTGGAGTGGAGATAACAAGAAAGAAGAGTCGAGGGAAGGAGGACGAGGATGATGAGGAGGAGGAGGTGGAGGAGGAAGAAGAGGGAAAATAGTGGCAAGTCAAACCAAGTAGCAAGTACATGCTTGTTGGTTTTTGACTGCACCAGCTCGCATGTACCATAGGTTTCCAATACATGTGTTGGTTCCGCCAGTGCCTGCTGGGATACCTCGGACTTTTCCAGTCGAAGTGTTGGCTTCGTCTGCGCCTGCTCGTATATTCTGGAGATTTTCGGGGTTCTCCAGCTTTTGCGTACATTGTGTCTACAGGTTTTTTTTGGTTGAAATCTTTGAGCAGGCGTAGTCAGAACCACTATTTCCATTGAAGCCCTCTGGGACCTCTGAGCAGTCAGAGGCAAAACCAACAGTTGATTGAAAGCTTATGCGATCTCTGATCAGGCACAGTCGGAGCCACTACTGCTCTTCAAGGTCTCCCAGGGGCCTTTCGCGTGGGGCGGAATAGGTGGAGGAAGAGCGCTCCAAGGATGACACGCACAAGCCAGAAAGTAATGCTAGTCTTGCTCCTTCTCCTCCCATTTTTTATCCTGCTGCTGCTCATCCACGAGTGCTGCGCAGGCCCATCCTTGCGGCCGCGATGCACATGGCGCCACCGATGGCCCGGATGCGCACGCCGCGATGCATCCGTGAGTCATGGCCGGATGGGCCCGCCCCGCACCTGTTATGGTTTGCATTTGGCTGCACTCACGTTGCTGCTTCGGTTCCCACTCGCTGCTCCACAGTCCCCCCCACGGGAGAGCGGGGCCTGTACTGGTGCTGCCGACGCGGGCACACCCGCAGCACACACGCCTGGCTGCGCAGTGGCGTCTCGCTCCTCGGCCTGCGGTGCCCTGCTCAGCGCCTGCATGCGAAATCGCAGGCGCCGTGCCGGGCCCGCCACGCTCCCTCCGCGGAGCGCGGGCAGCACATGAGGAGCCACCAGCCTGCCTCGGGGCTCATGCTGCAAGCACCGCTGCCGCTCTGGCCTGCATGCGGTAGCGCAGGCTTCGATTTTAGTGCACCCCACGACCTTCCCATGGGAGGCACGAGCAGCAGCACCCCTCAGCAGCTCGCATGCTGCCTTGCTGGCGCTCTGAGCTGGGCCTTCTCAGGGGCTGCGCCCTCATCGCCGTCGTCGCCGACGACGGCACCTTTGCCGCCGTTGTCCTTATTGTTGTCCTCGCCATCGCCCTCGCCCTTTTCGACGTCTCCCTCGCCCTCGCCCTCGCCCTCGCCGCCGCCGCCGCCGCCGCCGCCGCCGCCGCCGCCGTCGTCGTCGTCGTCGTCGTCGTCGTCGTCGTCGTCGTCGTCGTCGTCGTCGTCGTCGTCGTCGTCGTCGTCGTCGTCGTCGGCAGTCGGCAGTCGGCCCCCGCCCCGTCACCCCAAAGGCGCGACGCCGCGCCCTCGCCGCCGCCCCCCCCCCCGTCCGTTCCAGGTCCCCGCCCCCCCTCGGCTCCTTCGTACCCGCCCCCGCCTTTCCGATCTCCGCCCCCGCCCTCGTCCGTTCCAGGTCCCCGCCCCCCCTCGGCTCCTTCGTCCCCGCCCCCGCCTTGCCGATCTCCGCCCGCGCCCCCTGGATGCCACAGAGGGCCTTCCCCTGCCCCCTCCGCCTGCGTCGTGCCCGCCGCCCCCCGCCCGCCCCCCGCTCCCGGGCTTCGCCCCTCGTCCACACCCCTTAGATCAAGGGCTCCCACGAGGGCGCGAAGTTATTCGCGCTTCGCGCTTCGCGGTCCTCGTTCCTTCTCCCCTTCCTCCTCGTCCTCCTTTTCTCCCTTTGGGGGGGCGGCGCGAGAGCGCGAAGTTATTCGCGCCTCGCGCTTCGCGGAGCGCGAAGCGCGAAGTTGGGAGCCCTAGTAGATCTAGGCCGCCTAGATGGGGTCCGAGCAGATGGGTCGGAGGATCGCGCCGCATCGCCGACGCATCGCCGATGCGGCTCGATGTGGGGCTCAAGATAATCCGCGCTGGCGTCGCCGATGCACCGCCGACGCGTCGCCGATGCATCGCCGATGCATCGCCGATGTATCGGCGATGCGGCGCGATCCTCCGACCCCATCTACTCGGTTCCATCTAGGAGGCCTCTATTAGTGGGCGTTTTCTGGGGCTGGTATTCCCCCAGCTTGTTTCTGGGACGGTTTGCTAGGGGTCGGTCAGGCCGCGCCCGACAAAGGTACAGCAACTGCGCCCAGAAGCAGGGCACACATGCAGCTCCAGGATTACGTAGAGCCGTGACCAGAGCAATAATACAACAAAAGAAAACCGTGATGATGCCGGGAACAAACATGGCGCCGGAACCGGCAGCAAGAATTGCACAAGGCAGCCGGCAACAGACACGGCCCTGTCGTTTCCAGGGCCCGCCAAGGCCCCATCTTTTTTGTCCCTCACCAAGAGCGTTCCACTATTCGCAAAGTGCCTACTCGCAGACGTCCGAAAAACATGTGTTTGCTTCGATGAGATTGCGAAGGCCTTACGGCCGGTGCCGCCGACCCTGAAGACGAAGCTGTCTGTGACGCCGTGAAGGCCGAAACGTCGTATATGCTAGAAATGTAAGTTCCGATGGAAAAGTAATGAGTGTGGCCTCTTGGGCCCTTCTTGGGGGTGCTCTTGGAGGGGGCCTGGGACGTCTTGGAGGCTTCTTGGACGGTCTTGGGGCTATCTTGGGCGTCTTCGGCCGATCTTTGGGCGACTCGGGGCACTCTTGGGCCGTCTCGGGGGCCATCTTGGGCATTCGGACCTCATTTGGAGTGTTTTCGAGGTTTCGAGGCCGCCCGAGGAAAAACGAATCTGCCCCCCCACCCACCCCCCCACCCTCCCCGGGACCCCCCCCCCCTGGGGAAGGGATCAAAGGGAAGGGGCTTCCCTTCGAATCGACAACGGCATGACGGCAGGAGGGTACGGCCCAAAAAGAAAAAAGGGGGAAGGAAGAAGGGGGGGCGGCGAGGAACGGACGAGGAAGCCCCTCGCACACGCCGACAGGGTCGGCGGATTTACCGTAGATCCCCCGCTGCGGATCCAGGCCCTTTGCGAGCAGTTGCTTTGCGAGCAGTGGAACGCGCTCGTCGAGTCCCCCTTTCCCGCCCCGCCTCCCCACGTTGGTGGAGAGCAGGCCCTGGGAGGGGCTCGGGGGGGGAGGGCCTGCGTACTGGGGCAGCATCCCGCGGGGGGGCCCCTCGGCGGCTTTTCGGCGGCGGCGTGCAGGGCGGCGGCGACGTCGTCGTCGGTCGTCGGTCGTCGGTCGTCGGTCGTCGGTCGTCGGTCGTCGGTCGTCGTCGTCGTCGTCGTCGTCGTCGTCGTCGGCGTCGTCGTCGTCGTCGTCGTCGGTCGTCGTCGTCGTCGGTCGTCGTCGTCGTCGTCGTCGTCGTCGTCGTCGTCGCGGGCCTTCCCGAGGAGGGGCCCTCTCCCCCGCCCCCTCCCCCCTCTCGCACCCCTCGTCCTTCTGCCCTCCTCCGTCCCGCCTCCTCCTGCCCCATCTCCTCCCGTCGGGGGCGGCAAAGAGGGGGGTGATGACCAGGGGGGGGTGGACCTCATGGCGGGGGCCATGATATTCCCCCAGATCTCATGGCGCCCCGCCTTGCTTCAGTACGTCCCTGGCCCCCCCGCTGGGCCGCGCACATGCCGCCGGTCACGAGTTGCACCCCCACCCTCTCAGATACCCCCCTCTTGGCCGCTCCCGATCCCGCCCCCCTTCCCCTCTCGACCCTCCTCCCCCCCAGGACGTCCGGCTGCTCCCATTTCTCCGAGGCCTGGAACCCCCGGAGGTCCGCACCCCTTCCCCGATGCCTGGCGCTTCGTCCCGAGAGTCCTGTCTGGGACGCTGCCGAGGCCCGGCGGGGGGGCCCCCGGAGGCCGAAGAGTGGCAGAAGCCGCCCGCCCCGATTTTTTTGTTGGAGCATCGGATCTCAGGGCCCCCTTCGCCTCCTCCTCCTCCTCCTCCTCCTCCTCCTCCTCCTCCTCTTCCTCCTCCTCCTCCTCCTCCTCCTCCTCCTCCTCCTCCGCCAGGAGACGGGCGAGACGGATCTGCAGGCGTTCACGGACGCCTCCGCGAGTCGGCCCGGCGGCCGGGGCGGTCGCAGCGCGGAGACCAGGGTAGGGCCGGGTGCTCGGTGCCGCGGCGCCAGGGTTGGGAAGGCCTCCCCGCGTCCTTCCTTGGTCTTCTCCTCCCCCTTCCCTCGTCCTCCCTCGTCCTTTTCTTGTCCCTGTCATCCGGATTCTTGTCCTTTCCCTCCTTACGCCCGAAAAGGAGGAGTTCAAGGGGGGATGGGGATGAGGATGGGGAAGAGCGTGAGGACGAGGGGAAGGAGAAGGAGGTGAGGGATGAGTCGGAGGATAATACTTAGGGGGAGGAAGAGGTTGGAGTGGACAAGTATCACTAGGAGGATCAGAAAGACGACGACGGAGAAGGGACATGCCGGAGAGAGTCGGAGGGATGAAGATGAGGATGGGGAGGAAGAGGAGGATGAGGAGGAGGACGGATAGGACGGGGTGGGGGGAGCTAGGGGGATGTTTAGGCTTCAGGATTATCCTTGCGCCTTGCGGGTTTGATGCGCCACTCTGCACTGTGCAGGGGCCCGCATCATTTTCCAGAGTTCTCCACGAGTTGAACAGCGAGGCCGTGGGCGCGACCATCGGGAGACATCTCTCTCAATGGGTACAAGGACGTGCACTGGACCAATTTCGGATTACCGCACTCTCATCCGATCAACTACACCTGACGTTAACGACTGCGGTTGGTTGAGCAGCACAATTACCACCTGCCGACCAACGTGGTCGGGGACTCCAGTAGCGTTCCTCCTTCCCAGAAAGTGTCCCGCAGGATGTTATCCAGCACAGCGCCAGTAGCGAATACCCAGAGCGGGAGAGCATATTTAGCTCACGAGCCTTTGGGAACACACATACACAAACACGCCCTCTGGGTACATACGTGTCACTGTAAGAGGTCACCATGTCTGCGGTTATCGCTGCTGTATGAAAAAGGTGGATGATGCTGAGGATGAGGATCATAGCCATTGCCATGATAATGGTGATTTGGTGATGCGATGATGACGACGATGATGATCTTGGTGGTGATCATGATGCTCTTGATGCTGACGGCGGTGGTACGATGATGATGCGATGATGCGACGATGACGATGACGATGACGATGATATAGGCCATGATGATGCTGCTGCTGCTGCTGCTAATGATGCTGTCAATCGTGATGCCGATGCTTCTAATGATGGTGTGTGGGATGGGGAATGCAATGATGATGAGTAGCAGGATGGTAGGGGAGACAATAAGACTGTTCATGTCGTTGCTGTTGCTGCTGCTGCTGATGATGATGATGATGGTGATGATGCTGCTGCTGATGATGACCATGATGATGACGAGGACGAAGAGCTTGACGAGGATACTGATGATGATGCTGATGATGATGATGATGATGATGATGATGATTATGATGATGGTGGTGGTGATGATGATGCTGACGATGATGATGATGATTATGATGATGCTGCTGCTGATGATGATGATGAAGATGCTGCTGCTGCTGCTGCTGATGATGATGATGATGATGATGATGATGATGATGATGATGTTGGTGTTGCCATTGTGGTCGAGAAGCGAGGGAATGGCGAGGCGAGCTGGCGGGATGCTCAGTACCCTCACAGTGACAGAGGACCGACTATCGAACTCCCAGGGGATCGGAGGAGGAGGAGGATGATGAGATGGAGGAGGAGGAGGAGAAGGAGGAGGAGAAGGAGGAGGAGGAGGAGGAGGGGGAGGAGGAGGAGGAGGAGGAGGAGGAGGAGGAGGAGGAGGATGAGCCAGAGTGAGCCTTGAGCCACAACGGCCACGATTCCTCCCCTCACCTCCCCCTGCATACACTGCACGTCAGCTTCTTTCTCCTTTCTCCTCCTCCTCCGTGGCCTGCCTGTGCTGCTCGGCACATTGGTCACTCGTTGCTCTTCTCCCGTCCATCAGCTGCTTGCGCCCTCCTGCGTTCCGATTTCTTTCTTTCTAGGGCATTGCGCCTTTCCGCCTCCTCTTCCGCCTGCTCCTCCTCTTCCTCCTCGTTGTCGGCCCCTGTACATGTTGAATTCCATTTCTTGCTCTTGTTTCCCGGGGGGCAGGACCCGAAGTGGATGGGGTGCACGGCGGTCGTCTGTCTGGTCCGCCCCAGGACGCGGCATTTTCAGCGCCGTGCCAGAGTAATGTGCCGCTACCGATGCCTGAGCATGTTCTGCGATCTCTCTCTGTCTCTCTCTCTCTCTCTCTGTCTGTGTGTCTGCGTGTCTGTGTGTCTGTCTGTATGTCTGTGTGTGTGTGTCTGTCTGTGTCTGTGTCTGTGTCTGTGTCTGTGTCTGTGTCTGTGTCTGCGTCTGTGTCTGTGTCTGTGTCCGTGTCTGTGTCTGTGTCTGTGTCTGTGTCTGTCTGTGTGTCTGTGTGTCTGTGTCTGTCTGTGTGCCTGTCTGTCTGTCTGTCTGTCTGCCTGTCTGTCTGTCTGTCTGTCTGTCTGTCTGTCTGTCTGTCTGTCTGTCTGTCTGTCTCTCTCCCTCTCTCGCCCATCACTGTTTATCCATCTTTTTCTCTCTTTCTATCTGCCTGTCGTCCTGTCTGTCTGTCTATCTGAGTGTGTGTCAGCCTGCCTGCCTGCCTGTCTGTCTGTGTGTCTGTCAGTCTGTCTGCCCGTCTGCCTGCCTGCCTGCCTGCCTGTCTGTCTGTCTGCCTGTCTATCTGTCTGTCTGTCTGTCTGTCTGTCTGTCTGTCTGTCTGTCTGTCTGTCTGTCTGTCTGTCTGTCTAGCTGTCTGTCTGTCTGCCTGTCTGTCTGTGTCTGTGTGTCTCTGTGTGTGTGTGTGTGTGTCTGTGTCTGTCTGCCTGTCTGTCTGTCTCTCTGTGCCTTTCTGTTTTTTTGTCTTGTGTTGTCTTGTCTTGTGTTGTCTTGTCTTGCACTGTCATTGAGTCTGCATGGCTGTCTGTCTGCCTGTCTTCTTGTCTGTCTGCCTGCCTGTCTGTCTCTCTACTGTTCTGTTTCTTTCTTTCTCTCTCTCTCTGGCTCTTTCTCTGCCTGTCTCTCTCCCTCTATCTCGTTTTCTCTCTGCCCTATCCTGCCAGGTCCGTTCGCCCCTTTCTGTTATCTTTCATTGCTTACGCCTGCAACTTTCCTTCTACCTCTTCCTCCCCATCTCCTTTTCTATAGCCATAGGTGTATACACGTTTACGTGCGTGTGGGTATCTCTACATGTATACAACAGCACACAGCTATGCTTGTCTTCGTATGTCTATCCTTTGTAGATCGCTCTCTCTTTCTTCCTGGACACATGTGTCTTTGTGTGTATGCACACGCTTTTGTGCCGTGCTTCCCGCTGTCGAAGACGCGTGCGGCGGAACACCGCCGCCCCCCCAGCATTCGGAAACTGCAATGTGGCCAAGCGCTGGGCTAATTTTTTTGGGTCAGGCTGGTGGACTGCGCGTTCCCCCAGCCGCGGCGGAAACCCATTGTGAGAGGGAGAGAGACACATATGTGTGTAAACGTATGCATAGAGATGTGGAGTGTGCGTGCCAGTCTAACAGCCTGTCCGTCCATCCGATTCGTTCGTCCGTTTGTCTGTCACGTCGCTCGCTCGCCCGTCTTATGTTCTCTCGTCGTGCCTTGCATGGTCTTGTGAAGCGGACTGGGGCAAGTCGCACTCAACAGTTCGCGGTGGGCCATTTCATTCTTTGCTGGAGTTGGCCGTAGCTGACTGCGACCCCCCGACCCGTCTGATGCGAGGCAACGGCGCGCGACCCATGGAGCGTGGTGGTGGTGGTGGGGTGCGGGGTCGGCGGGAGTGGTGGTGGTGGTGGTGGTGGTGGGGTGCGACGAGCAGGAGGCGGAGGAGGAGGAGGAGGAGGAGGAGGAGGAGGAGCAGGACAGGAGGCTGAGGGAGATGAGGAAGAGGAGTAGGAGGAGGAGGAGGAGGAGGAAGAGTAGGAGGAGGAGGAGGAGGAGGAGGACGAGGAGGAGGTCGAGGAGGAGGGGGAGGATGAGGACCAGTGTAAACCCAAGAATCATCTACGATGTCGGAATGAACCCTCCCTCCAAGATCCCTTCCTCTTCACAGGCCCCTATAAGATTCGTTTCCACTAGGGGAAGTGCCCCGTTGGGAGACAACCTTTTGACGATCCTTAAGCGTGCCAAATTACCATTCTCCAGACTCCAACGCCACGAGTCAACCTACAGTTGCGTATTAACTGTCGTGAAGCGTGCCAGAAAGCCATTCCTGAGACTTCAGTACCGCGGATCAACGTAACCGCTGCGCCTTGACAATTCTGAGTCGTTGCAAAACACCGTTTCTGGTGTGTTAACCATGCGGATCCGTGAAACTCTTGTAACTTTTTAAAACGAGTGTGCGCGGCGCTACGGCGAAAGCCACATTTTTAAAACGACCCGCCCTTCATCCGTGAAGTTTTTTGCACATTTTTGAGACGAGTGTGCGCGACGCTAAGGCGAGAACCCCATTTTGGAAGCGGCCCGCCTTCAACCCGTGAAACTCTGGAACTCTTAAGACGAGTGTGCCCAGCGCTCATGCGAGAGCCACCACTTTCTGAGCTTCAGGATCACGGATGGCGATGGAGTCTCCGGCGAATCGCACGGCCCACCTTTTCGACCGCGACACGGAGGAGTTATCTGTAAGGAAATGGATTGGGGGGGGGAGGAGGACGAGAAGGAGGAGGAGGACGAGGAGGACGAGGAGGAGGAGGAGGAGGAGGAGGAGGAGGAGGAGGGGAGGAGGGAGGAGAGGATGGAGACGAGCGAGGAAGAAATAGGGGATCATCGCTGCTCCCCAGCGTGATCGTTGGTCGCCCAATGCGCGGCGGACAGCGCGCTGTCCTCTGCGGGGCCGTCAGGCGTGGGGGTTATTCTTTTCCCGACTTGCCGCGTGCTTCTTTCCAGCTGATGCCAGGGATGCGGACAGTGAGGGGTGAGGCGGATGAGGAGATGCGAGGGAGGAGGGAGGAGGAGGAGGAGTAGGAGGAGGAGGGGAGGAGGAGGAGGGGCGGGGAGGAGGAGGCGGAGGAGGAGGAGGAGGAGGTGATGGTGGTGGTGATGATGATGCTGCTGCTGCTGATGATGATGATCATCATGATGATGCTGAACATGATGATGACGATAAGGAGGAGGAGGAGGAGAAGGAAGAGGAAGAAAGTAGGAGGAGGATGAGGACTAGGGGAAGGCACATGAGCAGGAGGAGAGTGAGGAGGACGAGCAGAATGATGTGGGTGACGAGGGTCGGAGCGATCAGGGAGGGATGGGTAGGGGGAGGGGGAGGAGAAGGACGAGGAGCAAAAGGGGGATGAGGAGAGGGAGGAGGATGAGGAGCATGAAGTTCAGAACGATCAGGAGAAACGAGGAGGGGGAGCAGGAGTATAATGAGGGGGATGGTGAGGGGGATTGAGGACTTATGATTGTGATGGTAATGAGGGAGATGGGGAGGATAGAGAACAGCAGTAGCAGTGATATCAGCATCAACACGATAGACAGACGCGCCTTCTCCAGCGCCTGGTCTAACAGCGATCCCCATCCAACCGGCGTATCCGCTGGAAGCATGACAGTTACGGACACTTTGGTCTGAAATGCCCCGTTTTGGCACGGCACGAACTTCAGGCCCCACCCGCAGACGCTGGTACTCTACATCCAGACGCAGCGTTGCGTTTCCCAGCACGAAGCGTTCACAACTGGCTTAAGAATGAATGTGCTAACCAAGTTCGCCCCCCGTGCGTCCTCTCCTCGATCCTCAAGACAAGATGTCACCATCGGAGGCGCTCGGCTCGATACTCTATTCCGACTCGTTCGTGTAGATTCTGTGGTCTGGAGTTGGAGGATACATTGATACACTACCTTCAGTGCCCTCGCCCACTTCCCCTAAATGCATGCCTCCCTCCCCCTCCTCCCCGTGTCGTGGAGCTCAGGGGGCCTATCTAGTGTGTTCACGCTCGGAGCAGGGCCCCGATCTTGAGGCTCCCGAACTTGTGAGTACCGCTCTCGGCATTGATTTGCTGCATTGTATTTTCATCACCCTGGGGGATGAGTCCCTCTCGATTGCAGGTATCATCCAGGCGCGTTCGCGAGCAATGGCTCGGCGCAGCATCCGAGCTCGCGTTGTACTTCAAGGACGTTGGGATCTCTCTTTCCTCCCCCCCTTGCTGAGTGGGACTCCTCCTACTCCTCTCCCCCTCCCCCTCCCTGCCACAGGTAGTCATGGGCGCTCCCCTCTTCTTCTTTTTCTTATTCTTCCATTCAGTTATTCCCTACCTAGGCTCTGCCTAGAAGGGTTCTTACTCTCTTAGCTTAAAGGGGCCGGGCAGTGTAAAGCGCCCCGGGCGGTTCCCCCAGTCCCCGCCCCGCGGTTCCCCCAGTCCCCTGGGAGCTTTAGCTTTAGCTTTAGCTTAGCTTTAGCTTAGCTTTAGCTTAGCTTTAGCTTAACTTTAGCTTAGCTTTAGCTTAGCTTTAGCTTAGCTTTAGCTTAGCTTTAGCTTAGCTTTAGCTTAGCTTTAGCTTAGCGTTAGCTAGCTTTAGCTTAGCTTTAGCTTAGCGTTGGCTTAGCTTTAGCTTAGTTTCAGCTTAGCGTTAGCTTAGCGTTAGCTTAGCTTTAGCTTTAGCTTAGCTTCAGCTTAGTTTTAGCTTTAGCTTTAGCTTTAGCTTAGCTTGAACTTAGCTTTAGCTTAGCTGTAGCTCAGCTGTAGCTCAGCTTTAGCTCAGCTTCAGCTCAGCTTTAGCTCAGCTTTAGCTCAGCTTTAGCTCAGCTTTGGCTTAGCTTTAGCTTAGCTTTAGCTTAGCTTTAGCTTAGCTTTAGCTTAGCTGTAGCTTAGCTGTAGCTTAGCTGTAGCTTAGCTTTAGCTTAGCTTTACTGTTACTACTAATGCTGCTTTCCTAGGGGCTCCAACTCCTAGGTAGGGTCGCACTGTGATAATTTATTTATTGTCAATTGTTTATCGATTTATTCCCTACCTAGGCTCTGCCTAGAAGGGTTCTTACTCTCTTTGCTTAAAAGGGGCCGGGCAGTGTTGCCCGCCCCGGGCGGTTCCCCCAGTCCCCTGGGAGCCAAGCAAAAGCAACAGCAAAGGCAAGAGCAAACGCGCGGTTCCCCCAGTTGCGCTCCCTGGGTGCCAAGCAAAAGCAACAGCAAAGGCACAAGTGAAGGCAAAAGCGAAGGCACAGCAAAAACATATCATAGCATAGCATGGGATAGCCTAGCATAGCACAGCGCAGCATAGCATAGCATAGCATAGCATAGCATAGCATAGCATAGCATAACCTAGCCTAGCCTAGCCCAGCATAGAATTGCGCAGCATAGCATAGCATAGCATAGCATAGCATAGCATAGCATAGCATGGCATAGCATAGCATAGCATAGCAGAGCAGATCAGAGCATAGCATAGCATAGCGCAGCACAGCATCCACTATTGCTGCTGCTCCTAGAGGCTCCAACTCCTAGGTAGGGTCGCACTGGGAAAACTTAATTGTAGTACTAATGCTCATTATAGTTATTGCTATCCTTCTCTTCCTCCTCCTCGTCCTCGTCCTCCTCCTCGCCACTCCCAAACACTTGGCGGCTCGACTGGAATCGAAACGTCCAGATTTTTGCCATGTCGAGCCTTTGCGGCCAACTTCGGGCTGCGTTGCAGTGAAACACGATCTGGGGTGAAAGCCGGTCCCAAGGAAGGGGTCGAGAGGTGTGGGGGCACTATGCCGTTTCTCTGTGAATTTTTTTTTTCTGTTTTCCTTTGTTCTCTGTTTTGTTTATTTTTGCTCTGTTCTTGTCCTTATTTGCCAATTTGCATTCTTTTGCTGTCTTGTTCTGTGCGTTGTCTGTCTTTGTGTATTTTTTTTTTCTGCTACTGTTTTTATTGTTTTTTCTCTGTTTTCTTGTGCTTGTCCAGGCTTGCTGCCTTATATCTATTTCGCCCTTTTTTTGTTTGATGATTTTTTGTTAATTTGATTAATGGTTTTTGTGGGTGTTTATGCTCCTGTTTTTTTTGTTCTTTCTGTTGCTCTTTGTTGGCTGGTGGCACCACGGGAGGCCTGTTTTGGTTGTTGCGCTTCTTGACAAAATCGAGCCGCCAGATGTCAGGTCCCTTCTCTCCCCCACCTCCCCCCCTTCCTCTTCCTCTTGTTCGTGCTATCCTCCTTGAAGCCTTCGTTGCTGAGTATTCTAGCCCTTCTACCCCCCCCCTCCTCCCTCTCCTCTTTCTACTCCCCTTCCTCGCCCCTTCTCCCACTACCTCCCCCTTTCCCTTCTCCTCGTCCTCAGACATCCGTCGCCCCTTCCGCCCGGTGAGGCCGTCCCGCTGTCCGAGGACCACAAGCCGAACCTTCCTGGTGAGAGGGATCGCATCCGGAGGTGCGTCGTCTTCGTCGTCTTCTTCTTCGGAGGAGGAAGACGAGGGTGGGGGGGAGAAAGATGAGGAGGAGGAGGAGGAGGAGGAGGAGGAGGAGGAGGAGGAGGAGATGGAGGAAGAGAGGAGGAGGAGGAGGAGGAGGAGGAGGAGGAGAAGGGGGAGGAGAAGAAGGAGAAGGAGGAGGAGGACAAGTGTAAACCCAAGAGTCACCAACGACATTGCAGGAAACCATCCCTCGACGTTCTCTCGTCATTTGCCCATTACGAGGATTCATTTTCACCGAGGAGAGTGCCCCGTTGGAAATCAATCCTTTGAAGATCTTGAGTTCTGCCAGAACCATTCCTGGGACTTCAACGCCGCGAATCACTGTTAATGTTTTTTCTTGACGATCCTGAATCTTTGCAGAACACCGTTCCTGGGAATTCAACACCACGAAGCAACGTGAGTGATGCGCCCTGGCAGTTCGACATCGTGCCCAAACACCATTGCTGGGACGTTAACCATCCGAATCCTTGAATCTGCTGTGAACTCTTAAAGCGAATGTGCGCGGCGTCAGGGCGAGAGCCACAGTTTGGAAAGGATCCGCCCTCCATCTGTGAATCTCGAGCAGTTTTCTTAGACGGATGCGCGCGGCGCCACGGCGAGAGCCAGATTCTACACTTTGACAGCCGCCTGCCCTCCTTCTGTGAAGCTGTTCCAGGTTTCATGACGGATGTGCGCGGCCCTTTGGCGAGAGCCACGTTTTGAAAGCGGCCCGCCCTCCATCCGTCAAGCTGTTGCAAATCTTCAGCTCCAGGATTACGAATGGTGAGGAAGTCTCAGGTGAAACGCCCAGCCCGCCTCTTCGACCGGAAGAAGCAGAACAAGCCAAGAGGAGGATGAGGCGGAGGAAGAGGAGGGGAGGTGGAGGAGGAGGAGGAGGACGAGAAGGAGGAGGAGACGGAGGAGGAGGAGGAGGAGGAGGAGGAGGAGGAGAGGAGGAGAGGGAGGAGGCTTCTGGGAGGGGAGGAGGAGGAGGAGGAGGAGGAGGATCAGTTTACACCAGAGACGCATCAACGATGTTGCAATAAACCCTCCCTCCAAGTTCCTTTCTCATAGGTCCCTGAAATATTCGTTTCATGTCGGGGAAAGCCTATTGGAAGAGAACCGTTTGAGAATCCTCAATCGTGCCAAACCGCAGTCCCTGGGGTTGCAACGCCGCGAATCAACGTGACTGCCGGTCATGGCTCGGAGGAGGAGGAGGACGGAAGAGGAGGAGGAGGAGGAGGAGGAGTAGGAGGAGGAGGAGGAGGAGGAGGAGGAGGAGGAGGAGGAGATAGAGGAGGGGAGGAGAGGAGGAAGGAGGGAGGAAGAGGAGGTAGGAGGAGGAGGAGGACGGAGGAGGAAGGAGGAGGAAGGAGGAGGAAGGAGGAGGGAGGAGGAGGAGGAGGAGGACGGAGGAGGAAGGAGGAGGAAGGAGGACGAGGAGGAGGAAGAGGAGGAGGAGACAAAGGTTCGACGAGTCACGACACGGCTCGCTCTCCGCCTCTCCCGTCAGGGCGGGCGGCTCCGTTGCCCGCTCGCAGTTCGGCTCCACCGTGCAGCACCGGGTCAACGGCAACCTCAACCTGCCGCGCCCTCAGCGAGCGCTGCCGCTCTCCTCCTCCTCGTCCTCCTCCTCCTCCTCCCGTTCTCCTCTTCCTCCTCCTCCTCCTCTTGCTCTCCCCCCTTGTCCCTCCGCCTCCTCCTTTCCTCCCTCCCCTCCCTCCATCATCCATCCTCTACCCTCCTTCTCATCCCTCTCTCTCCTCCCCGTCCCTCGTCCCCCTCCATACTCCTCCTCCATCCCCGCCCTTCTCATCGTCCCACCTCCTCCTTCTCCTCCTCATTCTGTTATGCGCCTTCGTCGTCGTCCTCCGCCTCCCGATTCTTCTGCCGATCTTCCTTCATCCCCTGCTGCTGCCCGTCCTCCTCCGCCTCTGCTGCCTTCCTCCTCCTCCTCCTCCTCCTCCTCCTCCTCCTTCGCCATTCTTTTTCCTGATGAATATTTCCACCATGTCGCACCCCAAGGCTGGTCGAAAAGGGCGGACTGGGCGTTTCGTCTGAGACTTTCTCACTGCTTGTGATCTTGAAACTTATAACTTGCAAGAGTTTCATGAATGGAGGGCGCGCAGCTTTCTACATGTGGCTCTCGCCTTAGCGCCACGCGCATTTTTTTGTTCTTTTTTTTCTTTAATTTTATTTTTTAAGTTAAAGCTTGCAAGAGCTTCACGGTTGGAGGGCGGGTGGTTTTCAACATGTTTCTCTCGCCTAAGCGCCGCGCGCATATTTTTTCAAAAACGCAAGAGTTTCACGGATGGAGGGCAGGTCGTTCTCAAAATGCCATTCTCTCGTGGGCGCCGCGCACATTCATTTAACACATTGAACAGAGTTTCACGGATATAGGGCGGGTCGTTGTCAATTTGTGGCTCTCGCCTTAGCGCCGCGTCGTCTTGAGCATGTGCAAGAGTTTCTCGGATGGAGGGCGGCTCCTTTTCAACATGTGGCTCTCGCCTTGGCGCCCAGCACACTCGCTTTTGAGATTGTACAGCAGTTTCAAAGTTCTCAATGGTTAACGTCCTAGATCTGTTGTTTTGGCACGATGTCGTCGGACTGTCAGGGCACGACATTTACGTTTATTCGCGGTGTTGAAGTCGCAGGGATGGTGTTCTGCCACGATTCAAGATCATCAAAACACAACAGAAACGGTGATTCTCGGCGTTGAATTCTTAAGAAGTGTGATCTGGCGCAATTCAGGATTTTCAAACGGTTGTCTTCAAACGGGTCAGTGGAAATGAGTCCTTGTAGGGGACTTTGAGGAGGGAGCTCAGAGGAAGGGTTTATTGCAATATCGTTGATGAGTCTTGCAGGCGGAACAACACGCCCCCTCTCCCAAGAACAGGTGCTGACGCCCAGACTCGTTCCGAATCTCGACGAGAATTGCGTCCTTACCCATATCTGCCTCCATAGCCACCATGCCTTCACCCTCGCCGGGAGGAGTTGATTCCACGCCAACGTAGATAGAAACCTCGGCTGCAAAACGCCGCAGTGTTTATGTGTATATATATATATATACATACATATACATATACACAGACACCTACATATACATATACATATACATATACGTATATGCATATATACACATATGTAAATATATATATATGTATATATAGGTTTTTATGTGTACATAAAATATGAAATATAGACCCAGCGGCTCGAGACGGCAGTTTTTTCCGCATCTTCGGCCCTCGGAGGCCGATTGTCGGGCCAGGGGACGGTTAAATATTTGCCTTGGAGGAGAGACTGGTCTTCCGGAGTAGGGATCGAGGGATTTGGGGCACACTTCTCAATCAAATCGAGCCGCTGGAGGTCTGGGCTTGTTTCCACTGCAGTCACTGGGGGGGCGTCTCCCCGGCCCTCCTTCCGCCTCGCCCTCTATCGTCTTCCTGCGCCTCCTCCTGCGCCTCCTCCTGCGCCTCCTCCTGCGCCTCCTCCTCCTTCTCCTCCTTTCTTACGCTGGGCTCCTCCTCCTCCTCCTCCTCCTCCCCTTCCTCCTCCTCCTCCTCATCCTTCTCCTCCTCCTCCTCCTCCTCCTCCTCCCCTCCCTCTGCCCCTCCTCCCAGCTCTGGCCTCTACCATGATCGAGGGAGAACATTTGGAATGCTTCGAGGAACTGAACGCTTCGCAGCGCACTCAGGCTGCGTAATGGGCCTTGGAGGTCACCCCCCTTGTCCCCTCTCTTGGTCCCGGGCTAATGAGGTTTTCCCTTGTGCCCGCACCCTATCATGTATGTGGAGTCATGACTGTCGGTATTTTCTTTTATTTAAACACTTAGGAACTCTTTGAGCCTCACAGTAGGAGAAATCCTGGAGCACAGCCTGCGTCAAACAACAACCCTCATCCCTTGACCCCCTTGACCTCTTGTTTGCACCAGCAGGTATCGAAGACTTGTTCGAGGCTCGAAGAAGGTGTATGTGTGTGTGTGTGTGTTTGTGTTTGTGGTTGTGTGTGTGTGTGTGTGAGTTTGTTTTTGTGTGTGTGTGTGAGTGTGTGTGTGTGTGTGAGAGAGAGTTTGTGTGTGTCTGTGTGTGTGTGTGTTCCAGGTGCGCCCTGTCGCTCGTGCAACAGGTCCTTTCGGAGGTGCTTACCTGGTGTAACGTCTGACCCCTTGAGACCTGATGGCTAGTGTCCTCCTCCTCGTCCTCCTTTTCCTCCTGCTGCTGCTCCTCCTCCTACTCCTCCGGAACGCGCAGGTGCTAGAAGAGCTGGTCCCTATGCATGTCTTAGTCAGTTAGTTAGTTAGTTAGTTAGTTTGCTTGTTTGCTTGTTTGCTTGTTTGCTTGTTTGCTTGTTTGCTTGTTTGCTTGTTTGCTTGTTTGCTTGTTTGCTTCTTTGTTATATATATATATACGTTTTACGAAATCCTTTATATAAGGCTCGCGAATTAGGGGGCTGCCTCTGCCCCGAGGCCAGGAATTTCAGCTCGGCGTGCTGGCCAATCCGTTTTCACATGGTTCCCCAGGGCCTTCGCGGCGCCCTCGTCTGGGCAGGGCGGTGCGGAGGGACCAGTTCGAGTGAGCCGCTGTGTGGGAAGACCTGCCCACGTGCGCGGCTCGTGCTACCAAGCTTGACTCTGGGGCACCCGCTCGAATTTTTTTCAAGCGTACTCCAGATCTCGTAGTAAAAGGGAGGGGGTCACAACCCTCCCAGACCAGAAGTTTTAGACCCCCCCCAGACCATCCATGAGGGGGCGGCGCTTTGCCCCCCCCCCCCCGAACCCTTCAGGACAGCTCACGTCAGACCCCCCCGCCAAAATGTGACCCCCCCTGCTTTATTATGGACTCCGGAGTACCGATCCGCAGGGCCAGATGGGGCCGCGCCCACTCTGGGCCCCTGTGGCGGGCCCGCATCGGGTTCTCGGCTCCCCTGCTGCTGCTGGCCCCATTCTACGCTGCCGTGCCCGTGGGCGGGGGCCCCTCTATGTCGCCAGCCTCGAACTTATCTCCCTATCCCTAAGATTGACACGCGAAAGGGCGATGACAATCTCAGGGATGCGCCCTCAGAAACGAAGGGGATGCCTAAGATCGGCATCGTGATGAGGCGATGCCCAGCGCAGGGGTAGGGATATGTTCCAGGCAGGTAATCATGCGCTGCCATGCTCATGCCGGGGCTGTGGCATCTCATGAGTTGCCGTGCTCGTGCCGGGCCTGTGGGCCTTCACGCGCTGTCATCTCCCGAGCCATGCGTCCTCGCCTGCTCTCCGCCCACGAGTGGGCCTGTTTTGCTCAAGCGGCGGGTTTTGGGCCACCTCTCCAAAAGCAGCCCTCGGGCCCCGAAGGCGGAGCGGGGCGTGCTTGCCCATCCGCTATCGGTCTCAGGGCTCTGGCCCCTCATGCGTTGACAAATGGAGTGCTGACCCTGCGTGCGGTGCCACGCTCATGCAAGGGCTGTGGCCCCTCATGCGTTGCCATTCTCATGCTGGGGCTATGGTCTCCCATACGGTATCTTTGCTCCAGCGGCGGATTCTGGAACGCCGTTCCAAAAATCCGCCTTAGGGCCCCTAAAGCGGTTTTGCGAGTGCTGGCTCATCCGCTATCGGTCCTGGGGTTGTAATTCATCATGCATTGCCAGCTGGAGTGTTGACCTCACGTGCGTTGTCATGCTCATGCTTGGACTGTAGCCCCCCATGCGTTGCCCGCCAGATTCGGGGCCCGGGGCCCTCACAGGTCCATCGGGCTCGAGAACTGGCGCAGGGAGATGAGGCCTGGGGCACCAGTCGTGTTTTTTTCACGGGGTCTCGTTCTTTTCGGGACGTCGGACCTCAGGGGAGTGACCCTTCGCCAGAGGGAGCCTTGGTGCGGGCATACTGGGGTCCCCAGGTGGCTGGAGGGGATGCGATAGCAGCGGCCTGCACGCCCAGGTTCGGTCCCCCCTCGGCCCCCGAAAGCCGCGAAGGAGGGGGTCAGTGGGAACTGGCCCTCTCCCTCCCGTTTTTATTGTAGCTGAAAGGCGGGAGGTGAGTATGAAGGGTCCAGGCCCGATGAGCGGGGAGGAGGAGGAGGAGGATGAGGAGGAGGAGGAGGAGGAAGAAGAAGCAGACGAAGGCGAATAAGAAGAATATTAATAATACGGATAAGAATTATACTACTAATAGTTGTAATAATATGAGTAATAACAAGAATAAGAATAATATTAATACTACGCATATTAATATAAAAGAATAATAAGACACATAAGAAGAAGACGAGTAATAATAATACGAAGAAGAAGAATACTCATAATACTGATAAGAAAAAGAAAGGGGGAGGAGGAGGAGGAGAAGGAGGATGAAGAGGAGGAGGAGGAGGAGGAGGAGGGGGAGGAGGAGGAAGAGGAAAAGGAGGTAGGAGGAGGCGGAGGAGGAGGAGGAGGAGGAAAACGAGGAGGACGAGGTCAGTCTTGCCCAGGGCCACGCTTGCGGGTGGCCGACAGGAGGGCGGGCCAGGGGGGGCAGCTGGCACCCCCGTGCGCGGCTGGGCGCCCCGGCACCCGGGGAGGCACCGCAGGCGTGGGGGAGCCTGGGAGAGCCAGGGCGGAGGGCGGAGGAACGAGCCTGCCGAGAGCTCGAGCACGAGCTGCGGCGGTGTGGGGCACAAGCCCATGGTGTCCCTCCTCCTCCTCCTCCTCCTCCTCCTCCTCCTCCTCCTCCTCCGTCCTCCTCCGTCTCCTCCTTCTCCTCCTCCTCCCTTCTCCTCCTCCTCCTCCTTCTCCTCCTCCTCCTCCGTCTCCTCCTCCTCGTCCTCTCCTCCTCCTCCGTCTCCTCCGTACTCCTCCGTCTCCTCCTCTTCCTCCTTTTCCTCCTTCTCCTCTCCTCTCCTCTTCTCTTCCCCTCCTCCTCCTCCTCCTCCCTCGTCCCCTCCTCCTCCTCCCTCCTCCTCCTGCTCCTCCTCTCTTCCTCCCCTCCTCCTCCTCCTCCTGCCTCCTCCTCCTATCCCTTCCTCCTCCTTCTCCTCCTTCTCTTCCTCCCTCCTCCTCCTCCTTCTCCTCCTCCTTCTCCTTCTCCTTCTCCTCCTTTTGCTCCTCCTCCTTCTCCTCCTTCTCCCCGTTCTCCTCCTTCTCCTCCTTTCTCTCCTTCCTCTCCTTCCCCCGCAGAGAGATTATCCTCTCAGGTCTCGCTCCATTGGCGATCTCGAGTACAAGAAAAATCCGAACCTGCAGCCGCACGAGCAGGTCTGCGGGGCCCGCCAACTTGGTGCCGTACTGCTGCCCATGCCCCGATCTCCTTGATGCGTTGGCTTACGCCGCGCCGCCGACCTGTGGGGAGCCCTGGATGTCCTGTCGCAGAAGCTTTTTTTTGCGCTTTTCGTCCATGTGGGAAGCCCAAAGCCGTGGCCAAAAGGGGCCCCGTCGGGTCGTCTTGGTGCCCTGTTGGGGGGGCCCCTGGGGTCCTCTTGGAGGCCTCTCGGGGGTCTCAGGGCTCTCTTGGGGGGGCATGCTGGGGGTCCTGGCTATTCCCAGCCCCTTCGCCACTTTTCAAACTGCCCGCTAGGCGCTTCTGTCCTGGCCGCAGTGCGCGCTTGCTGAAGTCCTGTCCAGTTGCTGGATCTGCCGCCGAAGTGCTTGCTGAATGCTTGCTCGGAGAAAGAAGAAGAAGGGATGAGGGTGGGAGGAGACGGAGTGGAGTAGGAAGGAGGGATGAGTGGAGGGAGTGATGATGTCGATGATGATAATGATGACGATGCTGATGATGCTGCTGCTGCTGATGATGATGATGGTGCTGATGACGAAGCTGATGAGGCTGATGATGATTCTTAGGATGATGATGAGGATGGTGATGACGATGGTGAAGCTGATGATGATGATGATTATGATGATGATGCTGCTAATGATGATGATGAGGATGATGATGATGCTTCTGCTGATGCTTCTGCTGATGCTGATGCTGCTGATGATGATGATGCTGCTGATGCTACTGCTGATGATGATCATGATGACGCTGGTGATGGTGGTCGTGGTGGTGATGATGCTGATGATGATGACGACGATTATGCTGTTGATGATGCTTATTATGGTGATGATGAAGCTGATGAGACTGATGATGATTATTAGGATGATGATGAGGATGGTGATGACGATGATGATTATGATGATGATGATGATGATGATGATGATGATGATGATTCTGATTATGATGATGATGACGATGATGCTGATTATGATGATGATGCTGCTAATGATGATGATGATGATGATGATGATGCTTCTGCTGATGCTTCTGCTGATGCTGATGCTGCTGCTGATGATGATGATGATGATGATGATGCTGCTGATGCTACTGCTGATGATGATCATGATGACGCTGGTGATGGTGGTCGTGGTGGTGATGATGCTGATGATGATGACGACGCTTATGCTGTTGATGATGCTTATTATGGTGATGACGATGCTGATGAGGAGGATGATGATGACGACTCTGATGATGTTGATGCTGTTGACGAAACGTATGCTGCTTATTCTGCTTCTAATGCTGATCATGCTGACGATGCGGTTGATGATGATGACGATGACGATGCTGACCATGATGATTATAATGATGACGATGATGATGATGATGATGATGCTGATGATGATGATGACGATGATGCTGACGATGCTGATGATGATGGTGATGATGGTGATGCTGATGATGATGACGATGATGCTGACGATGGTGACGATGGTGATGATGATGGTGATGCTGATGCTGATGATGACGATGCTGATGGCGATAAGTGGTACTGATGATGCTGCTGCCGACGATGATGATGATGATGATGATGATGATGATGATGATGATGATGATGATGGTGGTGGCTATGATGATGATGCTGACGATGATGATACTGCTGGTGCTGATGCTGCTGATGATGCTGATGCTGATGCTTCTGCTCATGATTATGTTGTTGTTGACGATTATGCTGAGCATGGTGCGGTTGTTGATGCCAATGAGGAGGGCGATGCTGCTGATGATGGATATGGTGATGGTGATGATGATGATGATGATGATGATGATGATGATGGTGACGATGCTGATGATGGCGATGATGGTGATGTTGAAGATGATGTCGTTGATGCCGATGATGCCGATGCTGTTGCTGATGCTGATGACGGTGATGGTGACGACGAAGATGATGACGAGTCTGCTGATGATGCTGATGCAGATGATGATGATGCTGCTGATGATGATGATGATGATGATGCTGGACATGATAACACTGATGGTGATACTGCTGATGGTGATGATGATGACGATGGTGATGGCGATGGTGATGGTGTTGACGAGGTTGGTGGTGACGGTGGTGCTGATGATGACGATGCTGCTGCTGATGACGACGGTTCTGATACTGTTGCTCTTGTTAGTGACGATGATGACGACACTGCTACTGATGATAATGACGATTATGCTGGTGCTGATGACGATGAATCTGCGGCTGATGATGGTGTTGATGCTAGTGGTGGCAGTGATGATGGTGCTGCTGCTGATGATGATGGTGCTGATGACGATGGGGAGGAGGAGGACCAGGAGAAGGAGGAGCAGGAGGAGCAGGAGGAGCAGGAGGAGGAAGAGAAGGATAAGGAGGAAGAGGAGGAGGAGGAGGGGGAGGAGGAGGAGGCTGAGGAGGAGGAGGAGGAGGAGGAGGAGGAGGAGGCAGAGCAGGAGGAGGCGGAGGAGGAGGTGGAGGAGGAGGAGGAGGAGGTGGAGGAGGAGGAGGAGGAGGATGGGGAGGAGGTCACGCTCCTGCTAGCTCTGCGCCAGGCGCAGCAGCATGCTTGCCGGGCACTGGCCGTGTGCTCGTGCCGTGCCAGTCGGGGACCCATAGGCCGCCAAGCGACCGCCCAGTACCTGCCCAAGAAGTGCGGCACGCGCGTGGGAAACGTCATGGCTATCCTGTTCAGTCAGAGACGAAGTCCTGTGCGCAGCACCCTGTACCCTTCTCATCCTTGCCCTCCTTCTCCTCCTTTCCCTCGTTCAGGCCAGGCACTTGTAGCATTACCACCCAGGCGAGGCATTCAGCTCTGCTCGCGTGCCAGGTTTCGCAGGAGCGTGTTGATGCCGTTCCCTCGACCTCTGCTCGCGCGCTCCGCTCAATATCACAGCAGCCCCAGGCGAATCATTTCAATCGGTAGTAGATTGGTGACACGACTCGTCCCCCCTTGAAAGGTGGACTTTCTTTTTCCCTCGTTCCTCCTTCGTGAGCTGGATCTAGTGACAGCTGCGTTGCGGCGGACGATGGCCACGGTATTTCCAGAGCAACGCATGGATGTGACTTGCTGGTGCAGCGAATGCGTTGAAACATGAATTGTGAAGGCCTTACGGCCAGTGCCACCGACCCTGGA
>CAUYUJ010016925.1:225099-256087 GCA_963575745.1 Prorocentrum cordatum
GACAGTTCGGATAGATGGCTCGGGGCAGTGGCGCTCCTCCAAGGCCAGTCGGCGTTCCACTCGCCGCCGACGAGCTCTGATGGCCGGTGCCGCCGACCCTGAAACGCATCGACGACGACCAGGAGGGGGAGGAGGAGGAGGAGGAGGAGGAGGAGGAGGAGGAGGAGGAGGCGGAGGAGGAGGGTGTGGCCGCCCGTCCACGGGCCAAGGCGGACGGCGTGGACCAGGGCCGCTCCCGGAAGCGCAGGGCGGAAGAGGAGGCGCCGGCCGCCGCAGAGCTCTCCTGCCGGGGGGGGGGCGCCCGCGAGGGCCTGCGGGAGGAGCGCCGGTGCCAGCGCGGGAAGGCGCTGGCCTTCAGTCGGGCGTGTCCCTCTGCAGGGGGAATCTTCAAACAGAGTTAAAAAAATAGTCAGGGGATGTTTTTTTTTTTTTTTTTTTTTATTTACCATTTGCATCTGGGGGGTATTTTTTAAAATACTTTTGATTTCTCGCCCAAAATGCCCCTGTAGGGGGACACGCCCGACGTAACGCTGGCCCAGGAGAGCTTCGGGGCCCAGCTGCAGCGGGCCGTCGGCACGGGCGCGGCGGGCGGCGCGGGCAGCGCCGCGGGAGGGGAGCCGCCAGGCGCAGGGCGAGGCCGGCGCGCACCCGCGTCTTGGACGGCGGCACGCCGGAGAAGGAGCAGGAGGGAACAAAAACACACAGACACAATTCATCGTCGACCCCCAGGAAAATTTAGGAAAATATGGGAAGTGGGGGGGGGGAAGACAAACACCCAGAAAATGTGGGAGAATGTGGGGAATCCTTGTATCTGCGTGTATCTATTTGTGTGTTCCAGGGCCCCTTCAAAGGAGCCCGAGAAGCGGACGGGCGACGCCGTGCGGTTCCACCTCCGTGGGGCGGCCGGAGGCAAGGGCGGCGGCAGGGCAAGGGGCGGAGCGGACGACGAGTCGGGCTCGGAGGCGGAGCCAGACGAGGAGGAGGTGCGGGCGTGGAGGGAGAGATTGGCTAAGAGAGCCGACCCTGAAGCCGGTGGCATCAGGACGGCCTTCTCGATCAAGGTGTGCGACCCCCGCGCGATCCGCAAGCTCGACGTGGAGTGCTTCCTGGGCGACCGCGGCGTGCATGAGGGCGGCAAGCTTCTCTGCGACGACGAGGGCAAGGTCAACCTGCACTTCCTCCTTGGCACATACTCCGAGGTCCTGCGGGCTCGCAAGCGGCGCCTCAAGGGCGAGTCTATCGCGGATGCCGGTGTCGGCGCAGACGCCCGAAAACACTTGAGGTGGCTTGTGAGGGTGGCGCGAGAGGAGCGTCTCATCAACGACCTCGAACTGAAGAGAGGCCGCATTGCGCTCCGGAGGCTGGAGAGGGTACAGAAAAGCGGCCACTATTCCCTCGAGCTGGAAGCGAACCTGGCCGACGACTCTGGAGCCGAGCAGAACGCGGACGCAGCCGTACAGGATGGGCCGAGCTTCCTGGATGTCAAATTCCCGGAGCGCCAGGGCGCCTCCATGCGGAACACAAGTAGCCTCAGGCGGGATCTCGGGTCCCAAATCGCGGTGCGCCAGGCTGAGATCCATACAAAGGCTAGCCACGACATGGACCTAGACAAGGCTCGCAGCTTTCTGACTGCACCCAAGCTCTCGTTCGACTGGGAGGATACGGCGTTCGATGATCAGGACGACGGTGGGCTGGACGTCGTCGCAGACCAGACGGCCACCAAGGGCGACTCGAAGCGCGACCTCTTCAGGGACGTCATGCGTCGCTCCGTGTCCTTCCACCAGGCCAAGAACCTGTCGACGGGCCTGCCCATGCGGTCGTCCAGCTCACAGAACCTGAACGTCGCTGCCGAGGCTGCTGCCCGCGCATCAGGATCAGAGTGCCTGCAGCCGAAGGCGCCGGCGCCACCAGTGCCGCCAGTCCAGGCTGACGAGCCTTCGGAGGAGCCTGCGGCAAGCACCCGGGCAGCCGCGCCTGCCGTTCAGGCGCGGGTGGAGGGCACGCCCACTGGAACGCTGGCCGCGGGAGCGCCTGAGGCTGCAGACGCCGTGCAGGCGTGTGAGGAAGCATTACCCGACGCTGTGCAAGCCGCACTGTCGCCCAGGGAGGCCGCGCCCAGCGTCAGGGAAGCGGCACGGGCCGCGTTGGCCGCGCCAGCCCCCCAGGAGGTCGCACGCAGCGCTGCGCCGTCTGCTCGTGCGCCCGACGCGGCCGCGCCCAGCGCCAGGGAGGCCGCGCCTCCGCGAGAGGAGTTGCCAGAGCTGGGGGCAGGCGGTCCCGGCGTGACGCTGGGACCTGAGCCGCCCAAGGTGGAGGTCCAGCTCCATGATCTGCTCGGAGGCAGCCACCCCGACGGCGAAGGGCCGCACGCCAGCCTGGGCTTCGCCGCCTGCCCCGACGGGGCCGAGACCCAGCCGCCGGCCGACGAGGTGAGCCCAACCGCCATGTGGGGGGCTGCGGCCATACGAGAGCACTCTCGCAGTCAGTGGGCAGAGATCAATCCTACTGTGCCGTTCGCGGCGCATGCTCTGCCTGCCGTCGCCAGGATGGACTGCGAGATCAGCCCCACGGCGCCGCTCTCGCCCGTGGATGCCGCCGCCCTGTCCCTGCCGCCCCTCGAGATCTCCCCGACCGCGCCCTTCGTGCCCCAGGAGGTCCCCGCCGCGGAGTGCGGCGACCGCCTTCGGATCAGCCCGACCGTGCCCTTCGTGCCCCGGGGCGCCGCCGACCCGCTCGAGCCCTCCCCGACCGCGCCGCCCTCCGTGCCGCGGGGTGCCCCTCCGGCTGCCGCCCCTGCGGAGCCGCCTGCGCCGGAGGCCCGGCTGCCGTGGCTCGGCGGCGGCGCGCCCGGCCGGGAGGGCTCCTCTGCGGAGCGCTGGGCTGCAGGGGCCCGGCCGAGCAGGGCCCAGCGCGGCCTGCAGCGCGGGGCCGCGGCCGAGTCGGAGGGCAGCGTGGACCCTGGCGCCGCGGGCGCTCTCGCCGGCGGCGGCCTCGAGGGCGGGCTCGGGGGGGCTCCGGAGTCGGAGCTCGACAGGCGGCGCCGCCAGCAGGAGCGCGAGTGGCTGCTCCACCGGCGGAAGAGGCTCGTGGGCGGAAGACGTGTCCGCGTGTCCGCGGCCTCGCGGGGACGGGGCCTCTGGGCCGCGGTCCCGTGGATAGGATCGGAGCGCTTCTCCGCGGGTGCCTCGCACGGGGCGTATCCGTGCGACAGCGTATCCACGGGAGCGCGCCCCCAGATGCAGACCGCGAGGGCGTGGGTACGGATGCGTTCGGCGCTCGTGGTGTTAAGTCGGGCGTGTCCTTCTACAGGAGGAATGTTCGAAAATGGTGAAACATAGTCTGGTGACGATTTTTGTGTGTATGTATATGTGTATATATATATATATAGATATGTATATGTATATGTATATATATATATATATATATTCAGTACACAGTTTTTTGTTGAGCGTATTCATAATATATCCGTAAGGGCTTCGCCCCATGTCGCCGGCCCCCTGTCTCCGATAATGGGAGATGCAACAACTAAATCATGAGGCCTGGGCGCCGCCGTGAAGCAGTGTAGGGACCTGTTTGTTTTTCGAGCCTGACCCCGCCGATCTGCGTGAGGGGGTGCCACCGAATTTCAGGAATGTTGCAAATCCAGTGTGTTTTTGGACCCTGACCCCGCCGATTTGCGTGAAGGGTGCCACCGAATTTTGAAACATGTGGCAAATCCTATGTGTTTTTGGACCCTGACCCTGTCGATCCGCGTGAGGGGTGCCACCGAATTTCAGAAATGTTGCAAATCCTATGGGTTTTCGGACCCTGACCCCGCCGATTTGAGTGAGGGGTGCCACCGGATTTCAGAAATGTGGTAAATCCTATGTGTTTTTGGACCCTGACCCCGCCGATCTGCATGAGGGGTGCCACCGAATTTCAAAAATGTGGCAAATCCTTTGTGTTTTTGGACCCCGACCCCGCCGATCTTCGTGAGGAGTGTCAGCGAATTTCAGAAATGTGGCGAATCACATGTGTTTTTGGACCCTGACCTCGCCGATCTGCGTGAGGGGTGCCACCGAATTTCAGGAATGTTGAAAATCCCATGTGTTTTTTTGGACCCCGACCCCGCCGATCTGCGTGAGGTGTGCCAGCGGAATTTTAGACATGTTGCAAATCCTATGTGTTTTTGGGCTCTGACCCCGCCGATCTGCGTGAGGGGTGCCACCGAATTTTAGACATGTTGAACATTCCCTGTGTTTTTGGACCCTGACCCCGCCGATCTGCGTGAGGGGTGTTAATTTTTACCCACCCCAGCAATTCAGAGCATACGCTCAGGGCGTGCTAAACCTGCCCGTTTGGGCCTCCCCCTTCGCGCGGTCCATCAACAAGGAACAGTCAGCAGCAGGAAGCTGAACTGTAACAGTGGAAACTGGAAGCTGCAACTGGTACAGGAAACTGCGAACCTCCGCCCTGGAGCCTGGTGGCCCCACAAGGTGGCCGGTGGATTCATATATATATATATATATATACATATATATATATATATATATATATGTATGTATGTATATATATGTATGTATGTATGTATGTATGTATGTATGTATGTATGTATGTATGTATGTACGTATGTATGTATGTATGTATGTATGTATGTATGTATGTATGTATGTATATATATGTATATATATGTACACGTATATAGATCTATTGTTTTGTTGCGTGACTATTTTGGATTATTGTTTTGCCTACTTTGCATTTTTCTTCCAACATTCGCCCGTAGCGGGACGTGCCCGACCCGACGCTCGCGAGAGGCAGCGGGAGGAGGGGCGCCTCGCGAAGCGCAGGCGGGCGGAGGCGGGCGCGAGGCGTCGCGCCGAGCAGCAGGGCCTCGGCGCAGCGCTGAGCCCCGAGGAGCGCGAGGCGTTCCTGGCGCTGCAGGCCGTCGGATGCCCCCCCCAAGCGGTGCGGCGACCGCGCGGCGCAGGAAGTCCGTGGAGATTCGGGCTCCGTCGGGCGCGTCCCTGTGCAGGAGGAACATGCGAGAACGGTCAAGAAGCAGTCCGCGGACGATTCCTCTCGCTTCGCGGGGTGCACGTCCGGAGCACGTGCAGTCGCGTCGTCGCGGGGCCTCTTGGGGGCCTCCTGGGGGCCTCCTGGAAGCCTCGTGGGAGCTTCTTTGGGCCTCTTGGGGACTTCTTTGGGGCCTTTCCCCCCCTCCTATTCATACTCTCTCCCCATCATCCCTTCCAGCGCTGGCTCTAATCATGGGCGCCGCCGTGACCAACTTCCACCTGGCTGGCGCTGCGCCGCAGTTCGCCCAGGGGGAAAAAATACCGCGGACGATTCTATAGGCTTACGCCACATCCGCCGACCCCTTGATCGTCTCGGTGATGTCGTGTTGCTGTCCTGGGGCGTATTTGTGTTGTCTTGTTTGTTTTGGTGGGCGAGCTCGAGGCTCTTCGGGGCCATCCCCGAGCGAGTCCGGGGGCATGTGGGGCCGTTCGCGGGATGAATCTTGCACGCCTGGAGGCCCCGAATGGGGTTGGCGGATGCGGGCTGCATCACATGTGTCCAGACACGCGACAAGGCAGTGATCCGTGGCGGTGGTGATGGTGATCCGTGGTGGTGGTGATGGTGATGGCGGTGGTCATGGTGCGGGTGATGGCGATGATGATGCTGGTGGTGATGGTGTTGATGATGAGACGTGGAAATGGTGACATGATACCAAACAGGAGAAAACGGAGGAGGCGGAGGAGGAGGAGGAGGAGGAGGAGGAGGAGGAGGAGGAGGAGGAGGAGGAGGAGGAGGAGGAGGAGGAGGAGGAGGAGGAGGAGGAGGAGTAGGAGGAGGAGGGGGGGAGGATGGGGGAGAGGCGGAGGAGGGTCATCGGAGGAGGAGGAGGAGGAGGAGGAGGAGGAGGAGGAGAAGGAGGAGTGACGATTTGGGGAAAATGCCTGTCACCACCCGCGCCCATAGACGGCATGCGGCGGTCCAAAAACTGGACGAATCGCTGTCGAATGGGACGCGGCGCATCCCGCCACCTTGCACGGTAGACAGGTAGGCGGCCACACGGATGGTGAAGAAGATCTCGTGCGAGGCCTGACGGGTTCGTCTTGCAGGTAGTTTTGGGGCCTCCTGGGGGCTTCCTCGTAGCTTCTGGGAGGCCTCGGAGGTTTTCTGGGAGGTCCCGCAGGCCCTTTTGGGGTGTTCTTGGAGCAGGCTGGGAGCGTTTTGGAGCCGAAGGCTCGAAAAGGTGCCGTCTGGGGGCCCTCTTGGGCTGTCTTGGGGGCTTCGTGGGCTGTTGTTGGACCTTCAGCGACCTTGCTTTGGGGCCCCCCTGGCCGTCTGGGAGCGATGTTGAAGGTTTGTTGCCTGCTGTGGACGTTGTGATTGCCGAGTAGGCGAGCATGCTGAGAAACGAGTGGTTTTTCGGAGGAAATGGGCCGATTTTTGTTTCTTGCGACCTTCTCGGGGCGCATCTTAAGGGCCTTTTGGGGGCGTCTTGGCAGCTTCGGAGACCGCCTGGAGGCCATCGTGGGCGACTGGGGGCGCTATGTCGGCGAATCGTGGTTTCGGGGACCGTCCGGGGAGCGTTTTGGTACCTTTTGGAGAGTTTTGGTGCCTTTTTGGCGAGTTTTGGGGCCCTGTGACGCGTTCGGTCCGGGGTCCGGCGGGGCCCCGGGGGGGGGGGTCGAATTGCTGGTTTGGGGTGTCGTGGGGGGAATTATGGGGGCGGAAGAATCTCACGCGCCTAAAGACCCACAAGGGGTCGGCGGACTCTTCCCGATGATTTTTAAAGTATTGGGAGCGTCTTCTGGCATTTTTTTTTTTTTTGTTGTTTTTTTTCTTCTTCTTCTTCTTCTCAAAGGGTGAACTCTGGAATGTCGTTTCGATGGATGTTCGAGGCTTGATTTGCAAAAAGGTCAATCACAAGACGGATTGGTTTGCGAGGTGCAAAAAACCATATGGATTTCACTCTGAGCCCTCCACCCTAAGAGAATGCTCAGCTACGGCCCGGGGCCACCGCATGGTTCTGGCAATCGGGTCGTTCTCTCCGAGGGCGTCTCGGGCGGCCGGGGCCTCCGAGGTCCCGAGGCCGTGTGGGGACGGGCCGCGCGCTGAGGTCTCTGGGGGTTTCGAGGTCACCGCGCGGTGGACGGCTTCTCCGAAGGGCTTAGGCGACCCGTCCTCCTCTCTCCTCCTTTTCCTCCTCCTCCTCCTCCTCTTCCTCGTTCTCCTCCTCCTCCTCCTCCTCCTCCTTCTCCCTCTCCTCCTCCTCCTCCTCCTCCTCCTCCTCCTCCTCCTCCTCCTCCTCCTCCTCCTCCCTCCCTTCCTCACCTCCTCCTCCTCCTCCCTCCTCCTCCTCTCCTCCTTCACGTGTCGCCTACGGCCCCGGGGGAATCCGTGCACCACGCGGTCCGTGAGCACACGGTTTTTCGGCTGCGAGCCCAGGGGGGAGTGAGAGAGGGCGGGCCTTCTCAGAATGCTCGGGAGGCCTCGGGCTTTCTGAGAAGTTTCCTAAAGCATCCCCGGAGACTTCGAATCGAGCATCTGATGCAAAACCCCCCTCCCGAAAAGCTGGGCAAGCGTTTCTTAAGCGGCCTGCTGGAAAGCAGGCCCAGTTTCGAGCAAATTCGCCCCCCCCAGCGTAAACAACAGAAGTTTACGCAGGCTTCTTTCAAGGAGCTTCCGTGAAGTTGGCCCAGATTTCTGAAGTGATGGTTTTCTCTGTCACGTGTTCGGCTACAGAACACTTCAGCGCTGGAAGAGAATGGCGTCGTCTGCGCCTTCATTGGCGCGTAAGCTGCCCGCGCAAGGTCGCCCGTCAGTGCCCTCGCTTCCAGTGCGGCCTGCCGCGCCAGCGGCAAGCCACCGCGCGAGGTCGCCACGTCATCTCACGCAAGAGCCGCTTTATGACCGTCGCTCGCGTTCCAGTTTCTGGGGTTCGCCGCCGAACTCTGGGACCCCCGAAGGCTGGCGCGCCCTCTCGGTGGCCCCTCGAAGACGACGGCGACGCTGCGGGCGCCGGGCTGCTCGGAGGGGCGCGGCCCAGGCGGCGCCCGCGGGGCTGCTTCCTCACCGGCGCCACGCCGCTGCCCGCCTGCTAGGGGTATCCTTCGAAAATGAAGCTGTGGCGTTCCGCGCGGACTTCTTGGATCTGCGCTGGAGCGCCCTCGGCGGCGCCTCCTCGCTCCTCCTCCTCCTCGCTCCTCCTCCTCCTCCTCCTCCTCCTCCTCCTCCTCCTCCTCCTCCTCCCCCCCCTCCTCCTCCTCCTCCTCCTCCTCCTCCTCCTCCTCCTCCTCCTCCTCCTCCTCTCCTCCTCCTCCTCCTCCTCCTCCTCCGCGTCCTCCTCCTCCTCCTCCTCCTCCTCCTCCTCCTCCTCCTCCTCCTCCCTTGTGGCGTGCTGGATTGAGGGCCCTGTCGCCGAGTCCAGCGGGGTTGCGCCGGGTGCGGCGAGGTCGGCCGCGGAGGCGCCGCGCGGGTGATTTTGGGGGTGCCCTGGCCACCCCGCGGCGCCCCACGGGCGACGCGCTGGCCTGGCACTTGCACGTGCTCCTGGGCGAGCTTTGGTTTTGGGCTGCCTTGCCAGGCCGCTGCGCAGCCAGATGTGGACTGCCGGACCTGAACTGTGTTTTTGCTATCTCGTGGGCCTTTTTTGTTTGTTGTTTTGTTTTGCATTCGAGGCGAAGCGAAGGCAAAACGAGAAAGAGCGAAAAGCACAACGAAAAGAAGAAACACCGTTTAGGTTCAGCCCTGTCCTAGACCAGTGAATTCGAACCGAGGGAGCGCCGCCGACTCGCCTCGTTTATGACTGCGGCGCCCACCGGCTCTTCCGTTCCCTCCGGTCGCCGGACCCGCGAGTCGCCATGTCATCGGTGAGCCCGCGACAGCTTTGGGACCACACGTGGGGTTAGTGTGAAGTGCGTCGCCCGCTCTCGGAAAAGGAGCGAGCAGCGACATTGGGAGGAGGAGGAGGAGGAGGAGGAGGAGGAGGAGGAGGAGGAGGAGGAGGCGGAGGCGGAGGCGGAGGAGGAGGAGGGGGGCAGAGCCGAGAGGGGGAGCAGCGGCTCGAATCAGGAGCCCTTCTAGGGAGCGGGAACGAGGCCGATCCCAATCACTTCGGGCTGATCCCAACCACTTGGGGCGGATTCCAACCACCGAACAGGGGCCGATCCCAACGTGAAGGAATCCTACATTGATTGATTCTACAAGACGAACGCCAGATTACAATCGGATTACAGCCTCAGCAGAGCCTCTGCAGAGCCTCTGAACCGCTTCACCAGCGCCTCTGAAGCGCTTCACCAGCGCCTCTGAAGCGCTTCACAAGCGCCTCTGAAGCGCTTCACAATCACTTCTGAAGCGCCTCACAAGTGCCTCTGAAGAGCTTCACATGAGCTTCTGGAAGGGCTTCTGAAGCGCTTCTCGTGAGCTTCTGGAGGGCTTCTGGAGAGCTTCTGGAGAGCTTCTGAGGCGCTTCTCATGAGCTTCTGAGGAGCTTCTGGGGCGCTCCTCATGAGCTTCTGAAGCTCTTCCGAATCGTTTCTGAAGCGCTTCGGAAGCGCTTCTTCTGATCTACTGGAGCTTCTGCAGCGCCTCTCAAACGCTTCTAAAACGCTTCTGAACACTCTGAAACGCTTGTGAAGCGCTAGTGGTACTGGTAGCGGTCGTGGTCGTGGTGGTAGTACTGAGCGTGCTTGTGCTAGTGGTAGTGGTCCTGGTCGTGGTGTTACTGGTGCTCGTATTATTACCAGTATAATTCGTAGTAGTCGTACTCGCCGTCGTAGTTTCAGTCGTACTAGTGAGAGTAGCAGTGTTAGTAGTAACTGCATTAGTGACAGTACTAGTATTGTTCGTATTCGTTAAACTAGTAGCAGTAGGAGTAACCGTGGCAACAGTAGAGGCAGCAACTGTAGTAGCAGTCGTAGCAGTTGTAACAGTAGTAGCAGTAGTAACTGGAGTAGCAGCAGTAACAGTAGTACCACCACAACCACTACCACTTCTACGACTACTACTACTACTACTACTACTACTACGTCTGCGACTTCTACCACTTCTTTGACTTCTACGATCACAACTACGACAGCGACCACCATTACTACTACTACCACTACTACTACTACTACTACTACTACCACTACTACTACTACTACTACTATTACTACTACTACGACTACTACTACGACTACTACTACAACTACTACTACTACTACTACTACTACTACTACTACTACTACTACTTCTACTAGTACCACTACTACCACTACTTCCACTACTACTACTACTACTACTACTACTACTACTACTACTACTACTACTACTACTACTACTACTACTACTACTACTACTACTACTACTACTACTACTCCTACTACTACTACTACTACTACTACTACTACTACTACTACTACTACTACTACTACTACTACCACTACAACTACCACTTTCACCAATATTATTACCACTACTATTATTACTATTGCTGCTACTACTACTACTACTAAAACTACTACTACTACTACTACTACTACTACACCAACTACTACTACTGCTACTACTACTATTTTTTCTAATACTACTGTTACTACTACTGCTGCTACTACTACTACTGTTAGTATTACCACTTCTACTGCACTTCTTACCTACTAACTACTACTACTACTACTACTACTACTACTACTACTACTACTACTACTACTACTACTACTACTACTACTACTACTACTACTACTACTCCTACAAATACTATTAGTACTACCAGTACGACTACTACTACTACTACTACTACTACTACTACTACTACTACTACTACTACTACTACTACTACTACTACTACTACTACTACTACTACTACTACCATTATCAGTACTACTACTACTACTACCACCACTACTACTACGACTACGACTACGACTACGGCTACGACTACGAGTACGGCTACGACGAGTATTACTACTACTCCTACTACTCCTACTACTACTACTACTACTACTACTACTACTACTACTACTACTACTACTACTACTACTACTGGCGGTCTGCGATCGGCCCGATCGCAACGGCTTTTTCAGAATTTCGTCGGTGAGCCTTAGGCAACCCACTCATTCCAAGAGCTCTCTTGGAGAGCCTTTGCTTATCAACAAAAAATTGCAAGCGAACCCAAAACATCTCAACCACATCGGCCCGATCGCAACCGGTTGGACTCCGCCCCAAATGGTTGCGATCGGCCCCAAGTGGTTGCGATCGGCCCCAAGTGGTTACGATCGGCCCCTGTCGCTCTAGGGAGCCCGCGTCGGGGAGCTTCGGCGGTCCATATAGGCCTCTCGAGGGTTCTTTCGGCTAAGCCGGCTCCCTCACCGCTTTCTTCGGCCTCGGGCGAAGGGCGAATGGAAGCATGCACGGCAGCAAGACTGCGAGGAGTAACCGTTGCAGTCGTCCCAATCGCCTACGCTCCCCGAGCAGTCCTCTCACAGGGGGTCTCAGATGCGTTCCTGAGTGATTGCATGGCTGCGTCGGGGCTCTGCCTGGTGCCCAGTCGGTGGCTGGTCGTGGCCGCCCCGTGGGCGGGGCCGTGCGCCGGGCGGCTGTGTCGACGGCTCGGCCCGAGCCAGCGCGTGGGGCGCTTCGTGCGTCGTGAGGGCGTGCCGAGGCCTCGCCCGGTGCTCGCCCGCAGCGGGTCGCGGGCGCCCCGTGGGCGCCCCGCGGGCGGCCGCACAGTTCACACCGCACAGCCTGCACCGCACAGCGGCACGGCGTGCGGCACGCCTCTGCCACCACACGGCTCACAGCGCATGGCTGGCGCACCGCGTGGCTTGCGCAGCACACACACACACACGTGTGCTGCACCGCACACCTCGCACGACGCAGCTTTGACTGCGCAGGTTTCACCAGCAAGCTTGCACCACATGGCCTGCACCATGCAGGCTGCACCGCGTAGCGTGCACCTGCGGTCGGAGTTTTGGGAGAACGCGCCGGTTTCAGCCAGATCTGGAGTCCCGCAGGGCCTCAGAACCCTCGCGTTCCCTGCTCCTGCCTCTGCGAACAGCGTCAGCGTCGAGAAGTCATACTCGCGCGCATGTGTATGTACATATGTTTGTGCAGATGTGTGTATATCTGTAGGTATATGTATATGTACATGTATGTGTATTTGTATATGTATATGTGTGCGTATATGTATTTAGTGACCTTCGGCCCATCCCGCCACCGTGCCTGGGTTGTGTGTTAGAGGCCTCTCGGATGTTCGTTTGGATATCGTGGGAGGCCTCTCGGGGGCCTCTTGGAGGCAGTTTTGAGGCCGCTCGGGGGCCGTTTGGGGGGCCTCTCGGAGCCTCTTTTTGGGCCGTTTGGGGGCCTCGCGGGGTCTCTGTGGGGCCCATTGGGCTCTGTTGGGGGCCTCTCGGGGCCTCCTGGGGGCCTCTTGTGGCGGAAGCCTCGAAGGGTCGGCGGATTTGTATTTGTCTATGCATGCGTCTTTGTCTATGTCTGTATCTATGCCTATGGCTACGTCTATGTCTATCTCCATGTCATGCATGTCTGTATGCATGCATGCTTGCATGCATGTCTGCATGTATGCATTTATGCATGTATGCATGTATGCATGCATGCATACATGGATGTGTGCATGTATGTCTATGCATGTGTCTTTGTCTATGCCTATATCTATGCCTATGACTACGTCTATGTCTATGTCCATGTCTGTGCATATATGTATGCATGCACGTATATATTTGTGCAGGTATGTATGGATTTATGTATGCATGTTTGTTTGTGTGTATGTATGTATGTATAGGTATGTATGTTTGCATGTATGTATGTAGATGTGTGCTCGTACGCATGTGTATGTATGAATACATGCACGTATGTATATATGTACGGGTCCATATATGAATGTGTGTATGTATGTATGTATGTATGTATGTATGTATGCATGCATGCATGCATGCATGTATGTATGTATGTATGTATGTATGTATGAATGCATGTGTGCATGTATGTATGCATTCACGTGTAATTATGCATGCATGCATGCACTTAAGTATGCATGCGTGCACGCTGGTCTGTCTGTCAGTTTGTATACATGCCTGTCTGTATGTATACGTATACGTCTGCATGCATGCGTACATGCGTTGATACTATTCTCTATCAAATTGTATAATGGTATGGTAGGTTATGCGATGATATGCCATGTTATGCTATGTTCTGATCTGTTGTAGAATTCAGTGCTATGTATGTATGTGTGTTGCACGTCTTTCTGTCTGAATTGTCCGTATGTGCGTCTTTCTGTCTGTCTGCCTGTATGCATGCATGCATGCATGCATGCATGCATGTATACATGTATGTATGTATGTATGTATGCATGTATGTATGTTTGTATTTATGTATGTATGTATGTATGCATGCATGCATGCATGTATGTATGTATGTATGTATGTATGTATGTATGTATATGTGTATATATATATATATATATGTTTATATGGCTGTATCCATTTATGTATGTATGTGTACGTACGTATGTCTATATGGATGCATGCATGTTTGTTGTCAGTAGGTCTATAGATATGTATGTATGTGTGTATGCATGCATGCATATATGTATACCCACACGCTCACATACGCATACATGTATTTATGCATATATATATATATGTATGTACAGATGCGCCTTCGAGGATTGGTAGCACGACTTCGAAGACGACTGATGATCATGCGACGACTGTTGCCCAGATGATCTGCTCCACGCCGGACGTGCACACCTTCCGGCGCGAGGCCGCGGACGAGTTCATACTAATAGCTTGCGACGGCATCTGGGACGTGCTGGGCAGCCAGGACGACGTGCGCGGGGACAAGTGGAGGAGGGTGATGAGATGCTTCGATGTTCGCTTTTGGGGCCTTCCCGGGGGGCACCTAATACCTACAGGATCTGTTCGACTCCAGTTCGAATCTTGTTCGACTTTAGTTCGACTCTAGCTCGACTCAAACTCGACGCAAGTTCGACTCAAGTTCAGCGAGTGGCTCCAGGATGATCCCCAGAATGAGCATCTAAAGATGCAGGGATGGGGGTTCATTTTCCTTCTCTGGAACAGCAACTGGTGGGGGGTTGCGCGGGCGACGATTCCTGGACCTGCCCAATTCGTTTGCGACATGCCCTGCCAGCCAGATGGCCGCCAATCTCTCGCCTCACCAGGTTCAGGCTTCTTGCCGGTTGCAGGGGAAGCGTGGGATCCTCGGTGCCTGGACGGTTCCAGAAGTGTAAGGAACAGGAGGAGCAGGGTGACCAAAGTGGGGATGAGAATGAGGAGGAGGAGGAGGAAGAGGAGGAGGATGAGGATGAGGAGGAGAGAGAGGAGGGGGAGAAGGAGGAGGAAGGAGGAGGAGGAGGAAGAGCAGAAGGAGGAGGAGATGAGCAGGAGGAGAAGGGGAGGATATGAGAAGAGCTGAGAGGAGGAGGAAGAGGAGGAGGAGGAGAGGAGGAGAGAGGAGGGAGGGAGGAGGAGGGGAGGAGGGGAGGAGGAGGGAGGGAGGAGGAGGAGGAGGAGAGGAGGGAGGAGAGGAGGAGGAGGAGGAGGAGGAGGAGGAGGAGGTGTCGGTGGGCACGTCCTGCGGCCCGCGTGTGCTGCGCTGGAGGCGGCTCGTACATCTCACCAGGCCTCCCGCATCGCTCTCTCGCACGATCAGCCTAGGGTCAGGGTAGGACTTTATTTTGATGGATGGCTCCTTCTCACTTTTTCATTCTCCTTCCTCCTCCTTCTCCCCTCCTCTGCCACCCCACTGCAGCAAGCGTAGCGCCACTGAGAGCGCGCTCCTTGTCTCCGCCGTCGCGACACGCTGGGCCACCTGCGCAGGTCTTCCGGGTCTGTCCCTCATCCGCTCGCCGTCCTGTCGGATGAACCGCGCTTGTCGGGCAGCTCGGAAGAAACCCGTGCGCACGGCATTCAGAGGTGCCGACGACTCGTCACGATGCCAGAGTGGTTCGCCGTCGTGGTTCGGAACGTACAGTGTCCACGCAGAGCGTACTGTCGTGGTGACGGGGTATCTGCTGCATCCCACCGTGAGCCGCACAGCGCGCGGCTGTTACTGGACAAGTTGCCACCGCCGTGTTGCTCCGATAGGCCTTGGGTTCCCTGCTGGTCGACCGTTTCTCCCTCTCCTTCTCCCTGCTTCTTATCCGGAGAAGGAGGAGGAGAAGGAGGAGGAGGGGGAGGTGAAGGAGGAGGAGGGAGAGGAGGAGAAGGAGGAGGAGGAGGAGGAGGAGGAGGAGCAGAGAGGAGGAGAGATGAGAGGAGGGAGGAGGCAGGAGGAGAGAGGAGGAGAGGAGGAGAGAGGAGGAGAGAGGATGTCAGACGATGAGAGGAGGAGAGAGGAGGATCTATGAGGAGAGATGGGGGAGAGGAAAGGAGAGAGGAGGAGAAAGGAGGAGAGATGAAGAGAGAGGAGGAGAGAGGAGGAGGAGAAGGAGTGAGGAGGAGGCGGAGGAGGCGGAGGAGGAGGCGGAGGAGTAGGAGGAGGCGGCGGAGGAGGCGGAGAAGGAGGAGGAGGAAAAGGAGGAGGAGGAGGAGGAGGCGGAGCAGGAGCAGGAGCAGGAGGAGGAGGAGGAGGAGGAGGCAGAGAGGGAGGAGGAGGAGGTGGAGTAGGAGTAGGAGTCAAGCTAGCCAGCTCGAGCGAGTCAAGCATGGCATGCCCAGTCCCACCACCCTCCCACAACATAAGAAGCAAAGCTGGCACAACTGGGGGCCGAAGTCACACCGGCCAGCCGGTTTGGTACAGCTGATGCGGCCGCGATGGCGGTTGCCGACGGGAACTGGCGAGCGCGTGTTGAATGCCGGGGGGGGGGGGGGGGGGGGGGGGGGGGGGGGGGACGCACGCATTGCCAGACGAGTCGAGAATTGCCCGGTACACCGCAGGAAGCCAGAGGTGGCCGGAGGAAGCCCGACGGTCTGACAGGACACCCCAAAGCATTATTGTGAAAAAGCATTGGGTTTTTGATGTTTTTATGTTGAAATGCTTGCAAACACACGGTGTTCGGTAGGATTCTGACATGAACGCGCGAGTGTGCTCTTTGTGGTATTTTTTGCACAGGATTCGCGGCCTGGGTGCATGACAGAGCATCGCGAGTGCACCGCGCGATGACGTGAAATCGCTGGATTTGACAGAATTCTTAAGATTCCTATGGTTTTCCTATGATTTCAGCAAGAGAGCCCGGGCGGGAAATTTGTACAATTTTTGTGAAAAAGCATTGGGTTTTTGATGTTTTTATGTTGAAATGCTTGCAAACACACGGTGTTCGGTAGGATTCTGACATGAACGCGCGCGTGTGCTCTTTGTGGTATTTTTTGCAATGGATTATCGCCGTGGACGACAGGACGTCCATGTCGAGAGGAAAAAATAAGAAAAATGTGGATTTTGTATTGTTTTCTACAGGTTAGGATGGGACCACCCGGATGCGGCCCCTATCTGCCGGCCTGAGTGGGGAGTAGGAGTATATTCTAATAAGGAATAAGGATAGGAGCAGGAGTAGGAGTAGGAGTAGGAGTCAAGCTAGCCAGCTCGAGCGAGTCAAGCATGGCATGCCCAGTCCCACCCGCCCTCCCACAACATAAGAAGCAAAGCTGGCACAACTGGGGGCCGAAGTCACCCCGGCCAGCCGGTTTGGTACAGCTGATGCGGCCGCGATGGCGGTTGCCGACGGGAACTGGCGAGCGCGTGTTGAATGCCGGGCACGCATTGCCAGACGAGTCGAGAATGGCCCGGTACACCGCAGGAAGCCAGAGGTGGCCGGAGGAAACCCGACGGTCTGACAGGACACCCCAAAGCATTTTTGTGAAAAAGCATTTGGTTTTTGATGTTTTTATGTTGAAATGCTTGCAAACACACGGTGTTCGGTAGGATTCTGACATGAACGCGCGAGTGTGCTCTTTGTGGTATGTTTTGCACAGGATTCGCGGCCTGGGTGCATGACAGAGCATCGCGAGTGCACCGCGCGATGACGTAAAATCGCTGGATTTGACCGAATTCTTAAGATTCCTATGGTTTTCCTATGATTTCAGCAAGAGAGCCCGGGCGGGAAATTTGTACAAGTTTTGTGAAAAAAAGCATTGGGTTTTTGATGTTTTTATGTTGAAATGCTTGCACACACACGGTGTTCGGTAGGATTCTGACATGAACGCGCGCGTGTGCTCTTTGTGGTATTTTTTGCAATGGATTATCGCCGTGGACGACAGGACGTCCATGTCGAGAGGAAAAAAATAAGAAAACTGTTGATTTTGTATTGTTTTTTTCAGGTTAGGATGGGACCACCCGGATGCGGCCCCTATCGGCCGGCCTGAGGGGGGAGTAGGAGTATATCGTAATAAGGGAAATAAGGATAGAGGAGGAGGAGGAGGAGGATGAGGAGTAGGAGTAGGAGTAGGTGTAGGTGTCAAGCTAGCCAGCTCGAGCGAGTCAAGCATGGCATGCCCAGTCCCACCCGCCCTCCCACAACATAAGAAGCAAAGCTGGCACAACTGGGGGCCGAAGTCACACCGACCAGCCGGTTTGGTACAGCTGATGCGGCCGCGATGGCGGTTGCCGACGGGAACTGGCGAGCGCGTGTTGAATGCCGCGCACGCATTGCCAGACGAGTCGAGAATGGCCCTGTACACCGCAGGAAGCCAGAGGTGGCCGGAGGAAGCCCGACGGTCTGACAGGACACCCCAAAGCATTTTTTGTGAAAAAGCATTGGGTTTTTGATGTTTTTATATTGAAATGCTTGCAAACACACGGTGTTCGGTAGGATTCTGACATGAACGCGCGAATGTGCTCTTTGTTGTATTTTTTTGCACAGGATTCGCGGCCTGGGTGCATGACAGAGCATCGCGAGTGCACCGCGCGATGACGTGAAATCGCTGGATTTGACCGAATTCTTAAGATTCCTATGGTTTTCCTATGATTTCAGCAAGAGGGCCCGGGCGGGAAATTTGTACAATTTGTGTGAAAAAGCATTGGGTTTTTGATGTTTTTATGTTGAAAATGCTTGCAAACACACGGTGTTCGGTAGGATTCTGACATGAACGCGCGCGTGTGCTCTTTGTGGTATTTTTTTGCAATGGATTATCGCCGTGGACGACAGGACGTCCATGTCGAGAGGAAAAAATTAAAAAATGTTGATTTTGTATTGTTTTTTACTGGTTAGGATGGGACCACCCGGATGCGGCCCCTATCGGCCGGCCTGAGGGGGGAGTAGGAGTATATTCTAATAAGGAATAAGGATCAAGCTAGCCAGCTCGAGCGAGTCAAGCATGGCATGCCCAGTCCCACCCGCCCTCCCACAACATAAGAAGCAAAGCTGGCACAACTGGGGCCGAAGTCACACCGGCCAGCCGGTTTGGTACAGCTGATGCGGCCGCGATGGCGGTTGCCGACGGGAACTGGCGAGCGCGTGTTGAATGCCGCGCACGCATTGCCAGACGAGACGAGAATGGCCCGGTACACCGCAGGAAGCCAGAGGTGGCCGGAGGAAGCCCGACGGTCTGACAGGACACCCCAAAGCATTTTTGTGAAAAAGCATTAGGTTTTTGATGTTTTTATGTTGAAATGCTTGCAACACCGTTCGGTAGGATTCTGACATGAACGCGCGAGTGTGCTCTTTGTGGTATTTTTTGCACAGGATTCGCGGCCTGGGTGCATGACAAAGCATCGCGAGTGCACCGCGCGATGACGTGAAATCGCTGGATTTAACCGAATTCTTAAGATTCCTATGGTTTTCTTATGATTTCAGCAAGAGAGCCCGGGCGGGAAATTTGTACAATTTTTGTGAAAAAGCATTGGGTTTTTGATGTTTTTATGTTGAAATGCTTGCAAACACACGGTGTTCGGTAGGATTCTGACATGAACGCGCGCGTGTGCTCTTTGTGGTAGTTTTTGCAATGGATTATCGCCGTGGACGACAGGACGTCCATGTCGAGAGGAAAAAAAAAGAAAAATATTGATTTTGTATTGTTTTTTACAGGTTAGGATGGGACCACCCGGATGCGGCCCCTATCGGCCGGCCTGAGGGGGGAGTAGGAGTATATTCTAATAAGGAATAAGGATAGGAGTAGGAGTAGGAGTAGGAGTCAAGCTAGCCAGCTCGAGCGAGTCAAGCATGGCATGCCCAGTCCCACCCGCCCTCCCACAACATAAGAAGCAAAGCTGGCACAACTGGGGGCCGAAGTCGCACCGGCCAGCCAGTTTGGTACAGCTGATGCGGCCGCGATGGCGGTTGCCGGCGGGAACTGGCGAGCGCGTGATGAATGCCGCGCACGCATTGCCAGACGAGTCGAGAATGGCCTGGTGCACAGCAGGAAGCCAGAGGTGGCCGGAGGAAACCCGACGGTCTGACAGGACACCCCACAGCATTTTTGTGAAAAAGCATTTGGTTTTTGATGTTTTTATGTTGAAATGCTTGCAAACACACGGTGTTCGGTAGGATTCTGACATGAACGCGCGAGTGTGCTCTTTGTGGTATTTTTTGCACAGGATTCGCGGCCTGGGTGCATGACGGAGCATCGCGAGTGCACCGCGCGATGACGTGAAATCGCTGGATTTGACATAACTCTTAAGATTCCTATGGTTTTCCTATGATTTCAGCAAGAGAGCCCGGGCGGGAAATTTGTACAATTTTTGTGAAAAGCATTGGGTTTTTGATGTTTTTATGTTGAAATGCTTGCAAACACACGGTGCTCGGTAGGATTCTGACATGAACGCGCGCGTGTGCTCTTTGTGGTATTTTTTGCAATGGATTATCGCCGTGGACGACAGGACGTCCATGTCGAGAGGAAAAAAAAAGAAACATGTTGATTTTATATTGTTTTTTACAGGTTAGGATGGGACCCCCCGGATGCGGCCCCTAATGGCCGGCCTGAGGGGGGAGTAGGAGTATATTCTAATAAGGAATAAGGAAAGGAGTAGGAGTAGGAGTAGGAGTAGGAGTAGGAGTCAAGCTAGCCAGCTCGAGCGAGTCAAGCATGGCATGCCCAGTCCCACCCGCCCTCCCACAACATAAGAAGCAAAGCTGGCACAACTGGGGGCCGAAGTCACACCGGCCAGCCGGTTTGGTACAGCTGATGCGGCCGCGATGGCGGTTGCCGACGGGAACTGGCGAGCGCGTGATGACTGCCGCGCACGCATTGCCAGACGAGTCGAGAATGGCCTGGTACACCGCAGGAAGCCAGAGGTGGCCGGAGGAAGCCCGACGGTCTGACAGGACACCCCAAAGCATTTTTGTGAAAAAGCATTGGGTTTTTGATGATTTTATGTTGAAATGCTTGCAAACACACGGTGTTCGGTAGGATTCTGACATGAACGCGCGAGTGTGCTCTTTGTGGTATTTTTTGCACAGGATTCGCGGCCTGGGTGCATGACAGAGCATCGCGAGAGCACCGCGCGATGACGTGAAATCGCTGGATTTGACAGAACTCTTAAGATTCCTATGGTTTTCCTATGATTTCAGCAAGAGAGCCCGGGCGGGAAATTTGTACAATTTTTGTGAACAAGCATTGGGTTTTTGATGTTTTTATGTTGAAATGCTTGCAAACACATTGTGTTCGGTAGGATTCTGACATGAACGCGCGCGTGTGCTCTTTGTGGTATTTTTTGCAATGGATTATCGCCGTGGACGACAGGACGTCCATGTCAAGAGGAAAAAATAAGAAAAAAATATGTGAATTTTATATGATTATTGTTTTTATTACCACCGAGGTAGGGATGGGCCCCCCGATGCGGCCCCTAATGGCCGGCCCTGAGTGGGGGAAGAGAGTATATATACTAATAAGGAATTACTAAAGGATTATGAGTAGGAGTAGGAGTAGGAGTAGGAGTAGGAGTCAAGCTAGCCAGCTCGAGCGAGTCAAGCATGGCATGCCCAGTCCCACCCGCCCTCCCACAACATAAGAAGCAAAGCTGGCACAACTGGGGGCCGAAGTCACACCGGCCAGCCGGTTTGGTACAGCTGATGCGGCCGCGATGGCGGTTGCCGACGGGAACTGGCGAGCTCGTGTTGAATGCCGCGCACGCATTGCCAGACGAGTCGAGAATGGCCCGGTACACCGCAGGAAGCCAGAGGTGGCCGGAGGAAGCCCGACGGTCTGTCAGGACACCCCAAAACATTTTTGTGAAAAAGCATTGGGTTTTTGATGTTTTTATGTTGAAATGCTTGCAAACACACGGCGTTCGGTAGGATTCTGACATGAACGCGCGAGTGTGCTTTTTGTGGTGTTTTTTGCACAGGATTCGCGGCCTGGGTGCATGACAGAGCATCGCGAGTGCACCGCGCGATGACGCGAAATCGCTGGATTTGACAGAATTCTTAAGATTCCTATGGTTTTCCTATGATTTCAGCAAGAGAGCCCGGGCGGGAAATTTGTACAATTTTTGTGAAAAAAGCATTGGGTTTTTGATGTTTTTATGTTGAAATGCTTGCAAACACACGGTGTTCGGTAGGATTCTGACATGAACGCGCGCGTGTGCTCTTTGTGGTATTTTTTGCAATGGATTATCGCCGTGGACGACAGGACGTCCATGTCGAGAGGAAAAAATAAGAAAAATGTTGATTTTGTATTGTTTTTTACAGGTTAGGATGGGACCACCCGGATGCGGCCCCTATCGGCCGGCCTGAGGGGGGAGTAGGAGTATATTCTAATAAGGAATAAGGATAGGAGTAGTAGTAGTAGTAGTAGTAGTAGTAGTAGTAGTAGTAGTAGTAGTAGTAGTAGTAGTAGAGGTAGCAGTAGTAGTAGTAGTAGTAGTAGTAGTAGTAGGAGTAGTAGTAGTAGTAGTAGTAGTAGTGGCAACCGCAGCAGTTCTAGTGGCAGTAGTTGTAGTAGTAGTAGTAGTAGTAGTACTAGTACTTCGTACTAGTACTAAGTACTCGTATAGTAGTACTAGTAGTACTAGTAGTACTAGTAGTACTAGTAGTAGTAATCGTAGTAGTAGTAGTAGTAGTAGTAGTAGTAGTAGTAGTAGTAGTGGTAGTAGTGACAGTAGTAGCAGTAGTCGTAGTAGTGGTAGTAGTAGTAGTAGTAGTAGTAGTAGTAGTAGTAGTAGTCGTAGTAGTAGTAGTAGTAGTAGTAGTAGTGGTAGTGGTAGTGGTAGTAGTAGTGGTCGTAGTACTAACAGTAGTAGTAGTAGTAGTAGTAGTAGTAGTAGTAGTTCGGGCCCCCTCCTCCTGGTCAGAGTCGTTCGGGCCCCTCCTCGATATGCGAACGATTCACACAAAAAGGGCCCCGAACGACTCACACCAGGGCGAGGGGCCCCAACGACGCACACCACCTGCATTCTGATCCAGGACGTGCGCACTCTGAGTTCCGTGATTCTACCCTTGTCGAACTGAAATCCTGTCGCCTTCTGTCTTGCTTCCATCGCCTTCTGTCCCTCCTCCTACTCGTAGTAGCAGTAGTAGTAGTAGTAGTAGTAGTAGTAGTAGTAGTAGTAGTAGTAGTAGTAGTAGTAGTAGTAGTAGTAGTAGTCGTCGTAGTAGTCGTAGTAGTCGTCGTAGTCGTAGTAGTCGTAGTAGTGGTAGTGGTAGTAGTAGTAGTAGTAGTAGTAGTAGTAGTAGTAGTAGTAGTAGTAGTAGTAGTAGTAGTAGTTGTAGTAGTAATAATAGTAATAGGAATAGTAGTAGTAGTAGTAGTAGTAGTAGTAGTAGGAGTAGTCGTCGTACTATTAGTAGTAGTAGTAGTAGTAGTAGTAGTAGTAGTAGTAGTAGTTTGGAGTAATAGGACTAGTGTAGTAGTAGTAGCTAGAGTAGTTCGTAGTTCAGTAGTAGTAGTAGTAGGTAGTAAGTAGTAAGTTAGTAGTAGTAGTAGTAGTAGTAGGACTCGTAGTAGATGATAGAGGGATAGTAGTAGTAGTATAGTAGTAGTTGTAGTAGTCGTAGTAGTAGTAGTAGTAGTAGTATAGTAGTACTAGTTACTTTGGTGTCTAGTAGTAGCAGGGGAGTAGTAGGTAGTAGTCGTAGTGGCTAGTAGTATTAGTAGTAGTAGTAGTAGTGTAGTAGAGTAGTCAGTAGTAGTAGTAGTAGAGTAGAGAGTAGTAGTAGTATGGTATTTTCAGTATTCAGCGGTCGGTCCCTCGTGGTGTGAGTCGTCGGGGCCCCTCGTCCTGGTGTGAGTCGTTCGGGCTCCTCGTGGTGTGAGTCGTTCGGGCCTCTCGTCCTGGTGTGAGTCGGTCGGGCTTCTCGTGGTGTGAGGCGTTTGGGCACCTCGTCCTGGCTGGCCGCTAACAGGTTGCAGTGATCCGTTCGGTGCTCTCATCATGGTTGTGAGTATCGCGTCCCCCCTCATGGTCAGATCGCTCGGGCCCCTCCTCGATGTGTGGAGTCGTTCGGCGAGGGGCCCGAACGACTCACACAAGAAGGGGCCCGAACGACTCACACCAGGGCGAGGGGCCCCAACGACGCACACCACCTGCATTCTGATCCAGGACGTGCGCACCCTGAGTTCCGTGATTCTACCCTTGCCGAACTGAAATCCTATCGCCTTCTGTCTTGCCTCCATCGCCTTCTGTCCCTCCTCCTCTTCCTCCTCTTCGACTCCTAGTCGTAGTAGCAGAAGTAGTACCAGTAGGATCAGTTGTAGCACTGGTAGTGGTAGTAGTCGTAGTAGAAGTAGTAGTGGTAGTGGTAGTAGTAGTAGTAGTAGTAGTAGTAGTAGTAGTAGTAGTAGTAGTAGTAGTAGTAGTAGTAGTAGTAGTAGTAGTAGTCGTAGTAGTAGTAGTAAATAGTAAGTAGTAAGTAGTAAGTAGTAAGTAGTAAGTAGTAGTAGTAGTAGTAGTAGTAGTAGTAGTAGTAGTAGTAGTAGTAGTAGTAGTAGTAGTAGTAGTAGTAGTAGTAGTAGTAGTCAGTAGTAGTAGTCAGAAGTAGTAGTAGTAGTAGTAGTAGTAGTAGTAGTAGTAGTAGTAGTAGTAGTAGTAGTGGTAGTAGTAGTTCTAGTAGTAGTAGGACTCATAGTAGTGCGAGTAGACATGGTAGTAGTCGTAAGAGTAGTTGTAGTTGTAGTAGTACGAGATGATGTAGTCAAACGAGTATGAGTAGTACTAGTAGTAAAAGTAGTACTAATCGTGGGAGAAGAAGTAGTAGTAGATGTCTTTTCGAAGCCGCTCGGAGGCCTCTTGGGGCGTCTTCGGCGCCTCTTGGGGCCTCTTGGGCACCTCTTGGGGGTATCTTGGGGGCCTGATGGGGGCCTGATGGAGGCCTCGTGGTGCCTCCTGGGGACCTCCTGTGGGCCATCTGGGGACCTCTTGGGGCCATCTGGTGGACCTCTGGGGGCCCTCTTGGGGGGCTTGTATGAGCGCTGCCCCTCCTCCTGGTGTGACTCGTTCGGGCTCCACGTGGTGTGAGTCGTTCGAGGCCCGCGTCGCGGTGTGAGTCGTTCGGGCTCCTCGTGGTGTGAGTCGGTCGGGCGCCCCGTTCTGGTATGAGTCGTTCGGGCCCCTCCTTGTGGTGTGAGTCGTTCGGGCTCTTCGTGGTGTGAGTCGTTCGGGCCCCTCGTCCTGGTGTGAGTCGTTCGGGCTCCTCGTGGGGCCTCTTGGGGGCCTCTTGGAGCCTCTTGGGGGCCTCTTGGGGGCCTCTTGGGGGCCTCTCGGGGGCCTCTTGGGGGCCTCTTGGGGGCTCTGGGGGCCTCGTGGGGGCCTCTTGGGGGCCTCGTGGGGCCTCTTGGGGGCCTCTCGGGAGCTTCTTGGAGGCCTCTTGGGAGCCTCCTGGGGGCCTCTTGGGGCCATCTTGGGGCCTCTTGGGGGCCTCGTGCGACCTCCTCAGAAGCGCAAATGAGCGCTACCCCCTGAGAAGGACAACATGAGCCCAAAACCATAGTAAAATCAATGATTTTGCTATGAAGGAAGATGAGCGCGGCCCCCTCGGGAGGCCAAACTGGGGCCAAAACCCTCGTAAAAGCAATGATTTTGGCTTCACAGAAGAGGAGGGGGCTACAAGAGCGCCCCCCCGTCGGGGCCAGAATCCTCGTGAGGGTTGTCGTTTTTTGGCCCTCCCAGGCGTCGAAAAAGACCCCCCTGACCACCCGCGGGACTCCCTGTCCAGGCCCAGGGGGAGGGGGTAGGGGGAGGGATAAACCCCTCCCCGAAGGGGAAGAAGGGGGGTTGGGGGGTTCAGGACAGAGGGGGCTCTCTAAACCACTCACGCCCAAAGGGCTGGTGGGATTCGGGTCTTCGGGTGGGGTTGGGGTGGTCTGGTAGGTAGTCAGAACGCGAGGCGCCGAGGAGCGAGGGGGGGAGAGGGACGGAGGACGAGAGGAGCCGAGGAGCGAGATGGGGGAGTGTTCGACCTCACCGCGGATCTCCCGGAGAGCGGCGCCGAGCCCCCACGGCGCCGCCCCCCGCGCGCCCCGCGCGCCGGGGAGGGGGGGCCCCCAGCGCGGTGCCGCCCAGCGTTCGCGCAGAGCTCCGAGAAGTCCGCGCGCAGCTTGCAAGTCGGGCCTGTCCCTCTACAGGGGGATGTTCGACGACAGATAGAAATACCCCCAAAATAATCAAAAAGTGTTCAAAAAATAGCCTGGGGACTATTTTTGGAGTATTTTTTGACCTCTTCGGGGTATTTTGGGGTATTTCTCATTTGTCGTAGAAAATGCCTTGTAGGGGGACACGCCCGACATAAGCGTAGCTTGCAAGTCGGGCCTGTCCCTCTACAGGGGGAATGTTCAAAGATGGTCAAAGTTCTTCTGCTTCGAGCGATCTTCACCGAAGCCTTCGGCGTTTGGTCCCAACGACGCGCGCGCCCACTGGAAGGGCGTGCGCAGTGCCTGGCGGCGTCGGCCAGAGCAGCGGCCAGGCCAGGTCGCAAGTTGATGTTGTCCGAATTCTGACAACCCGAAGGCCCCTGACGAGGACAACACCAAAACCAAAACGTTTGTTGCGATACACCAAAACTTGTTCTGAGAATGGTATCAACCTCCAGTAAGGAAGAGGAGGAACAGCAGCAGCACCACAAGGAGGAGACGGACGGCGAAGGACGAGGAGGAGGAGGAGGAAAAAGGAGGTGAGGCGGACCTCTCCTTCCTCCTCCTGTTCCTCTTCATCGTCCTCGTTCCTCCCCCTCCTCATCCTCCTCCTCCCTTCCCTCCTCCTCGCCCTGTTGTTCGTCCTCTTCCCTCATCATGCGCCTCGCCCCCCCTCCCCTCTTCCCCCTTGCCCTCGTCCTCTTCGCTCTCCTGATCATGCGCGGGGCGCGCGGCGGCCCCGGGCGGAACCCCTCGACACGTGGGCATCCGACATCCATGGGTGCACGTTGGTTCATATCCTTCACCATATGGTTGGAGATGCTATGGTATGATCTGCGCTGCGGCACTGTACTATTGCTTGACATGCTGAAAGATTATGTCATAGTGTGCTCAGTTCCCTGATGCTGTTGACGGGTCGGCTGAGCGCATTATGTTACGATCTGCTCTGCTAGTATGTATCGCACTGCTTTTGTGCCGTGGTATGAGATGCTGTGTGATGCGGTGTCATGACAAGATATGTCCTGTCATCGTGTGCTCTGTTCTGTTTGGCTATATTGTGCTATGTTGTGTTATGTCGTCTTCTGCCATCTCATGCTGTGCTCTGGTATATTATGTTACGTTTGGTTTGTGGACGGTTCGGCACAGTATACTATATCCGTAAAGGTTTCGCCCAATGCCGCCGGCCCCCTTCACCGGATAATGGGATATGCAAAAGATTAATCATGAGGGCTGGGCGCCGCCGTGAAGCAGTGTCGGGACCTGTTTGGTTTTCGGCCCTGGCTCCGCCGATTTGCGTGAGGGGCGCAAACGGATTCCAGGAACGTTGCAAATCCAATTTGTTTTTGGACCTTGACCCCGCCGATTTCGTGAGGGTGTGTTGCCGAATTTCGGACATGTGGTAAATCTATCGTGTTTTTGTTGGACCCTGACCACGCCGATCTGCGTGAGGGGTGCCGCCGATTTGCAGAAATATTGCAAGTCCCTTGTGGTTTTGGACCCTGACCCCGCCGATCTGCGTGAGTGGTGCCAAAGATTTTTATGTGTATTATATATATATATATATATATATAATGTGGCAAATCTTCTGTGTTTTTGGAGCTTGGCTCTGTCGATCCGCGCTGTTGAGAACCCCCCCGCGCTGTTGAGAATCCCCCTGGTTTTCGGACCATGACCCCGCCGATCTGCGTGAGGGGTGCCAGTGAATTTCAGAAATGTTGTAATTCGATCGTGTTTTTGGACCCTGGCCCCGCCGACCTGCGTGAGGGGTGCCAGTCAGACATGTGGCAAATCACGTGTGCGTTCGGACCCTGACCCCGCCGATCTGCATGAGGGGTGCCACCGAATGTCAAACATGTGACACATCCGCATTGTTTTTGAACCTTGATTCCGCCGATATGCGTGAGGGGTGCCCGCAAATTTCAGAAATCAGGTACATCTGTTTTGCTTTTGGACCCTGACCCTGCCGATCTGCGTGAGGGGTACCACCGAATGTCAGACATGTGGCACATCCACTGTGGTTTTGGACCCTGACCCCGCCTATCTGCGTGAGTTGTGTGAATTTTAGGCACCCCAGCAATTCAGAGCACACGCTCAGGGCGTGCTGAACCTGTCCGTTTGGGCCTCCCCCCCCTCGCGCGGTCCATCAATAAGGAGCAGTAAGCAGCAAGAGGCTGAATTGTAACAGTGGAAGCTGGAAGGTGCAGCTGGCACAGGGAACTGCGAACCTTCACCCTGCAGCCTGGTGGCCCCGCAAGGGGGCCGGCGGATTATGACCCGCTATGCTAGCATGTGGCGGTATGGTACACCGTCGTGTTATGATATGTTATGCGATGGTGTGCCATGGTCTGGGATGCTATGCAAATGTGTTTTATGTTTTCTTTTGTTGTGGTATGGTATGTTGTCTTCCGTCGCCTTCTGTTAACCGTGCTATGATACGATGTGTTATGCGATGGCATATCATTTTTTGGTCATGATATTACTGCGATGTGGACTGTCATGTTATGGCGTGTTCGTGTTGCGTTTTGTATTTTCTGGTGTGCCATGTTGTGTGTTTGGCGTGTTCGGCGCTATGCTTTGCTGCCGTCTTATAATATGTGTCGTGACGTTGTGCCATGCTATGAAATAGGTGGTCGATGTGTCATATGCTATGATCGGTTATGCTATGTTCTGTCGTGCTATGTCGTTTTATGCTCTGTCATGCTCAGCTTTGGTATGCTCTGTGATATGTTGGCGCCCTCTATTTATTCATACGATCGATATGTTATGTACTGCCATGTTCTGTCATGCTCTTGCTCAGTTCTGTCATGTTCCGTTGTGTTATATTGTGTTTTGTCGTGTTTGTCGAGGGCGCGAAACGGGGGATAGCCGGGATTCTCGGGACAACTTGGGGCCTGGCGGCCGCGGTATGCAGGGTGTGTTTTGTCTTGTTTGCCGAGGGCGCGAAGCGAGATTACTGGGACCGGGGCAACTTGGGGTCTGGTGGTCGCGGTATGCAGGGTGTGTTCGGTCGTGTTTGTCGAGGGCGCGAGGCGGGATAACCGGGCATTTTCGGGACAACTTGGGGTCTGGCGGCCGCGGTATGCAGGGTGGGAGTGGCCGGGGGGAAGGTAGTCTGGGGACGATGTTTGGACTATGCTTGAGCATCTGGGGCGTTTCTTTCAATTTTCATACAAAATCCGCCTGCACGGGGACATGCCCGACCGAAGCGTAGCTCCAGGAGGCCCGTGTATTTCCAGAAGCACGAGCGGTCGCGCCCCAGGCGTACCAGCTGTATTTCGAGTGGTGCGACGACACGACCAAGCAGCAGCAGTACGAGATCAAGACGGCGGGCCCGGAAGGGTCGCCGCTCTGAGCCCGAGGTGCTCGGCCTCCTTCGGTTTTTTTCCCTAGGTGCCCTCGTCGCCACGGCGGGACCCAGTCGGTATGATCGGGCAGGACATGATTTTTTCGATGGAGCGGAATTCGTGGATCGGCGTTTGGGCCCCCCTGGCGGCGTCTCCAGCGCCGCCCTTGGCGCGCTCCGCGCGCCATGTAGGGTGGTCCAGCGCCGATCCAAGAAGGCCGCGCGAACATGAGAGACACGATCTAGAAGTAATTTCTTGACTTTCTTGTGCAAAGAATTGGGATGCAGGTGGACAGCAATGCTTGCCCTTCTTGAACAGGGCTCGCTTTCGGAGCCGCCGAGGGCGTTGCCCGCTTGAGACAGGAGGCTGCCCGCCCAACAGCGGCCGCTGTCGGTTTTGGAAACGCGTTGGCTGTCGGGCGCCGTGCCCATATTGTCCGTATCCATATCGGGCGTGCCAATGATGTGCTCGGGCTTTTTCGGGCCTCCCAGGGCGCCTGGTTGCTCGCCACTGCTCGACTCGGGCCGAAGCCCTGGTCAGAACACCCCTGAACCCCTGCATAGGTCCATGGCCCGATCTTTGAGGGGAGGCTGCGACATCGACATCGTCGTCGTCGTGGTCGTCGCCTTCGCCGTCGTCTTCGTTTCGGAGGTTTTTATGGGTGGTGGGTCAGTGAGGAGTCGGTCTGACCGCACGGTTCTGGGACTTGAGGGGTTCCACACTTTGAGGAGGAAGACTTTCCGTGAAAAAACCGGGTGGGACCGCCGGGAGGGGCACTTCAATTGAAAAATACAATGTGCACCAGAGGTGGGATCAAGAATTCTTATTCTGCAATGATGGGAGTTCAAGAACAACAGCAAAAATCATTTCAAGACTGTTCGCCCAATGACGCGTATTTCCCAAACCCCCGACCCTCTTCGTCTTCGACCGAACCCCTTGTGGGGGGTATACCTTTCTTCCCTGCAGGCCGGGCCCCGGCAAGCGGCGGGGCGGCCGCGGACCGTCGGCCTGGCCAGCGGCAGCGCTGATCGGCGGGGCGTCCGCGGACCGTCGACCCGACCCCAAGAGGGACGGACAGGGGACCGACCACGACGACGACGACGACGACGACGACGACGACGACGACGACGACGTCGAAGACGACGGCGACGACGACGACGGCGACGACGAGCGAAAGCGAGAGAGAACGACAGCAGGGCCACGAAGGGCACGAAGTAGGCCACGAAGGGCGACAGCGGGGACACGAAAGGAATGCGTATGGGGCCACGAAGAGCGCGAACGAGCGGGGGCCACGAAGGGCATACGTATACTGGGCCGCGGAGGGCAAGGACGGGGCCACTGAGGGCAGCAACGGGGCCACGAAGGGCAGCGAGGGGGCCACGAAGGGCGACAGCGGGACCACGAAGGGTATGCGCATGGGGCCACGACGGGCGCGAACGATCGGGGGCCACGAAGGGCAGATCATTCGGGGCCACAGGAGGCAACGACGGGGCCACTGAAGGTAGCAACTGGGCCACGTAGGACAGTGAGGGGGCCACAAACGGCGACAGCGGGGCCACGAAGGGAATGCACATGGGACCACAACGGGCGCGAACGAACGGGGGCCACGAAGGGCATACGTATGCTGGGCCGCGGAAGGCAAGCACGGGGCCACTGAGGGCAGCAACGGGGCCACGAAGGGCAGCGAGGGGGGCCACGAAGGGCGACAGCGGGGCCACGAAGGGTATGCATATGGGGCCACCGCGGGCGCGAACGAGCGGGGGCAACGAAAGGCATACATATATGGGGCCACGAAAAGCAGCGAGGGGGCGGCCGCGAAGGGCTGCAACGAGGCCACGAAGGGCTGCGACGGGGCCACAAAGGGCAGCGAGGGGGGCACGAAGGGCTAGAACGGGGCCACGAAACAAACCGAGGGGGCCACGAAGAGCTGCAACGGGGCCACGAAGGATAGCGAGGAGGCCACGAGGGGCTGCAACAGGGCCGCGAAGGGCAGCGAGGGGGCCACGAAGGGCTGCAACGGGGCCACGAAACAAAGCGATGGGGCCACGAAGGGCTGCAACGGGGGCGCGAAGGGCAGCGAGATCCCGATTCTGGTAATCTGTGAGGGAATCCTAAACGTGAGCGCGACTCCTGGGTGCCTGGGTGTCGGGAGCGCGGCGCTGGAATAAATTACAAGAGTTTCCACCGCAAGGACGCTAT
>CAUYUJ010016926.1:0-80000 GCA_963575745.1 Prorocentrum cordatum
CCTCCTCCCCCTCCTCCTCCTCCTCCTTCTCCTTCTCCTCCTCCTCCTCCTGCTCCTCCTCCCCCTCCTCCTCCTCCTTCTCCTCCTCCTCCTCGGACCGCGGCGGGCGGGGAGCGGCTCCCCCCAGCATTCGAGAAAGCGCAGGCACGGATCATAAGGCGCGCGAGTTGGAGGCGGGCACCGTCTCCATGCGAAGTCCGCGCGCTCCGCCGCCGGGGGAGGCGGCACTCCTTCCATTCTCTCTCTCTCTCTCTCTCTCTCTCTCTCTTTTCTCTCTCTATGTATATCTATATATATACACAACTCCGCTGAGCAGGCAAGGAGGTTCAGCCTTCTTGCCAAGAGACCAGCCTTTCTCCCAGTTGTCGCCCGCAAGGCCCCACCGAACGGAGGCAAAGGCATCAAGGGCGCGCGACCAGTCGTCACCCGCTGGCCACTGGCCCACCCTTCCCCCCATCCCCGCGTAAACGAACGCAGACAATAAGAGATAGCCGCGAGACAGGGGAAATAGACGAGATTGAATATATATATATATATATAGAGAGAGAGAGAGAGAGAGAAAATGGAAAGAGTGGGTGGCTGAGCACAGAGGTGGAGGTCCATGCGAAGTCCGCGCGCTCCGCCGCCGGAGCACAGAAACATAAGACTACGCTTGAACTGTCACTACTAAAAAATACTACATGAAACCGACACGCATAAATGTGATGTTGCTCGCTCTTATTTGCCCGCGTGCCACTCAACATGTATATCCCGAACCCTCGATACCCACCCTCTTCGTTTTCGCGGCCAGGTCGAGCGGGCGGGTCGTTGAAGGGTCAGTTCTGCATGAATCTCGAGGCCGTCTCGAGCGATAGCACGATTCCAAGGCAAGCCGTCAGGAAATCCAAAGCGAGAGTGTGATTCCTGAGTGTCGAAGGCGTGGCGCCTCAATAAATTGCGAGGACGTTCCACGCGAGACCGCGACTCTTGGGCAAATGCTGAGAAAGTCCTGCGCGAGAGCGCGGTTCTGAATTAGCTATGAGGGAGTATCAGGCGGGAGCCGCTGTGATTGTAAACCAAGGGCCAGGGGCAGAACCGAAGCTGCGAGGCCTTCCCTCAGGATAGCCGGGCGTGAGACCAGGGAGGGGCACTCCAATCGAAAAAGCACAGCGGGCGCCGCGCAGGGGGCAGGGGGGAACCATCCAGAACTATGATTGCTTCGAAGTAGAACTCAAGAAGAAAAAAAAAACTTTATATATATGTATATACATATTAACCAAAAAACTTGCTCACGCCACCTCGACGTCTGGGTGCCGGCCCCCGCCTGGCTCAGGACAGCAAGTTCCTGGACCCCGCCGGGCCCGACTGGCTGGCGAAGGCTCCGCGCGTGGGGCTGCGGCCGCCCGCGGGGCCAGCGGGGGCAGCCCGAGGAGGAGGGGGGAGGGGGGAGAGAGATAGAGAGAGAGAGAGGACAGGGAGCAGGGAGGGCATCCTGAGGATGAGGGCGGAGAGGGGGAGAGACAGAGAGAGAGAGAGAGAGAGCGGCGAGCAAGGAGGGGAAGAAGCAGCGGGGAGGGCAGGGGGGAAGGGGCGGAGGTTCGGGTGGGACGATCGGCGGGGGGGATGACGGTGGGGGCGCTCGGCAAGACATGTGCCTGGGAGGCTTCAGACCCCAAGGGGTTCCTTCTCCGATGGGGGCGGCGGCGATGCCCATGGCCAACCCATGATTCAGCGGCGAGCCTGGGAAGGAAGTGGGAACGGGGCGGGCCTTCTCACAAGGCTCGGAAGTCCACCGGCCTTCTGAGCAGTGTTCCGAGCTTTCCCCCGACGACACATAACAGATGCCAGAGGGCCAGAGCGCTTCTGAGAAGCCCCGCCGCCCTCTGAGCGGGCCTTCTCCGTCTCACTGCCCTCCCTCGCCCGCCGCCGAGTGGTCGGAGTTCCACCAGCGTCGAGGCCATGGAATCCTCATCCGGCGGCTCCTTGCAGGGGAGGCCCGTGCCAAGAAACGCCCTGCTTGCCTCCAGGGTGCCCTGGGTTTCTGGGGCTTCGATGGTGCTGCAATGGAGCACGTGACGTTCCCACACCGAAGAGACATGTACGCCCTGGGGTTCCAGATTTGGGTTTCTTGTGGAAGTTTTCTTGTGGTTGAGCCCCTACTGCATCCGGTGCCCTCACCGTGGGGAACAAGGGGGCACGACGGCTTCGGCCACACGTAAGAGTGACATGTCGCCGGAGTGACCTTTGGTGCGGGCCCAATGGGGCCCCCGATCGCCGAACGCGATGCGGTAGTAGCGTTTTGCGCGATCGTGTTTGGCCCCCCCGCGGCCCCCCAAAAAGCCACGCACCAAAGGTCACTCTTACCCAGGGTCACTCTTGCGAGTAGTCGACGGCTGCTGCATGCAGCTGGTTGCGGCCCCGCCGCCGGGCGCTGCTCTCGATGCATGGGCGCCCCGGGCGCCCAGAGGCGCCCAGAAAAGAGAAGCGAGGGGAAGGGAGGAACGAAAGGTCGGGGGGCAATGCCAGGGGGGGATACATGCAGTCGGACCAGGGGATAAGATTCGGGGAGGCTGCCCTGTAATGTTCCTCGTGCCTGTGGCATTTTCTTGCGAATCCTGGGGAGGCCAGCCTGGGATGTTCTGCGTGGTTGGGCCGGCGGCGGGCGTCATGTTCTGCAGGGATGCTGTCCCGGCCTGGGTCCGACTGTCGGCTGAGGGGGGGGGGGCATATCGACCCCCACTCGCCCGTGCATCGCCGACAGGGGCCAGCTTGCCGGAGCAGCGACGGCGACAGCCGACGGCGGCGACGGCGGCGACGACGGCGACGAGCGCCGGCGAGCGGCGGCGGCCCGCGCCGGCCGGCGGCCGCGCGAGGCGCAGGCCCACGGCCTGTACGCCGCGGGGAAGCCCGGCGAGGGCGACCTGGCGCCCGCCGCGCGGGCCCCGCCGGCGGAGGCCTCGCTCCTCGACTTCTGAGGCCCGCCGCCGCGCGCCGCCGCTCCTCGCCGACGTCCGTCTCCTGGAGCGCGGGCGGGGGGGTTCTCAAGTGTCGAGCAGTGGCGAAGCGTCCTGGCTCGACTATATCGGGGTTGGACAGACTTCCTGCCCTGACACGTCGATGGAGGAATGGGCCGTTTTCGGTTCGCGAGAGGGCGTCGCGGCCGTCATTTTTGCGGGTCCAGGTCCGTCGGTTTCGGTCCCAGGCCGTTTTCACTAAGGTGAGTTCTACTAAAGGGAGGTTTGTCCACCGCCGACTATAGCCCTACCAAACAATGTTCTGAGGATCTCTTGTGGCTTCCACGAAAGGTTCTTTGAACAGTTCTGGCGGAGTCTGTCTTGTCTGGACACATCGGGCTTATGTTCTGAGAACATTGTTTTGGTTCTTAGAACGTTTCTGGGTTCGAAAAACAGTTCGTGGTGGGACTATAGGAATGCTGGGACGGTCGGTCCATGCTCAAAAGTGGCGGTTTGAGGCACCACATGTTTCACAAATCATGCTCTCGCCTCGGCGCCGCGCACGCTTTTTCAAAAACGGCACTCTCGCCTCGACGCCGCGCACATTTTTTGTGGCACGCCGCTTGAGAAGCCCTCGTTCTGCCTGGAGCAGTGGCGAAGCGTCCTGGCTCGCCTCCCGGACCCCCATCGGGTGATGAAAAAAATCATGGCGGGAGGTTTTTCGCCATTTTCGGCCTCTGGGGGCCCTCACCGGCCCTCGGGACCGTCGAAAAACGATGCAGGATGAAAAACCTGTCCAGGGGAATGGGTCGAGACCTGCAGGGGTCGACGATGGCCTTTGGGGGCCCTCACCGGCCCTCGGGACCGTCGAAAAACGATCCAGGATGAAAAACCTGTCCAAGGGAATTGGTCGAGGTCCGTAGCCATTTTGGCTCAAGTCCGTAGCCCTTTCGGGTCAGGACCTGGCCTCACTGGCAAGGGGGGAGCAGCGGCCCCCACAGTGCTCCTCCTCGTCTGCCAGGCCAGACGAGGGATTTTGGCTTCTCCTGCTCTCGAGCTGCTGTGGCATGGTCCCCGCGCCCCCGCAGCCCCGCTCCCAGAGCAGACACCAGACCCGCTCCCAGAGCGGCTACAAGACGTGCTATGGCAAGAGCTCATGTGGCTATCAGTATAATCTGGTGGATTGGGCTCGCTGCTATCGTTGCAAGAAGTGGCTCCGCGACGACCCGGTTCGGGACACGGTCAAGGGGCCCCCCCGTCCTTGGTCAGGCGAGCAGCAGTCCAAGGATGCATGGCAACAGGTGGAGTCCACGCGCCGCAAGGCCAAGTCGAGCCCAGGCACGAGTGCTGACCAGTCCCAGTCTGGGAGTGGGAAGGGCGGCTCGGCCCAGCAGCGCAGTGGCAAAGGATCGGACACAGGTGGCAAGCAGACGCAGCGCGACTACCTCGCGGCTGCAGTGGAGCAGCTCACGCTTGCTGGGCTGGCAGACGACCACCCGCTCATGGTGGCCGCCAAGGCTCAGGTGCCCTCCGCTGCTGCTGCTCAGCCTGACGAACGTGGCCCACCGCCATGGATGCGAGTTCGGTCCCATCAGGACAAGCTGGCCCACTTCCAGGGCCAGCTTACTGCGTCGAAGGCGACGGAGGCCAACCTCCGTCAACAGATCACGGAGCTGGAGCAGGACCTGGAGGACTGCGTTGCATCCCAGGCGGCTCTGGCGGAATCGGTCAAGAAGGAAGAGGAGGAGCTCCAGAGGCTCCATCGACGTGCTGCTCTTCACCCTGCTGGTGATGACTGCAAGGCGGCTGTCAACGGGCTGGTGGAGACGCTGTTCGGCCATCTGCCCGAGTCGTTCAGAGTGGCGAAGGCGGACCAGCTCCGCACCGCGGTGGACCTCCTGGGCGACCTGGCTGCTGCTGGGGCCTCTTTCCAGGAGCAGGAGGAAGCACGGCGGAAGGCACAGGCCGAGGAGGCCGCGCAGCGTGCCATGTCGGGCAGCGGCCCTTCGCCAGCCCCAGCGGCACCCTCGGACTCACGTGTGGCGGAGGATTGCAAGCAGCAACTTACTGAGTTGCTGGAGGGCGGACAGGCAGGGCAGTACGAAGGTCTCTACAGGACCATGCTCGATTTCCTGCAGAACCCTTCAGCCCTCAGCAAGAGGCCCAGGAGGGACGCGCCAGGCCCAGAGGCTGCGGCGGCGGCGGCCCCCTCGGCCGCGCCTGGCCCTGCGGCTGCTGATGTTCCTGCTGATGTTCCTATGCCTGCTGACCGCGATGTCGCTGGTGCCCCACCCCCGTCGGGGTAGCGGGGTCGGCGCTGCAGCTGCTGGACGCCGCCTGCCTGCGCCCGCCTCACACCGAGGCAGGTGGCGCTCCCTGGCGGCGCGGGCTGGGGCTACTGGCCATCGACGAGTTCGAGGCGAGAGTGTGCAGGAGGAGACTCCTGCGGTGCAGGAGGAGACTCCTGCGGCCCGTCGGCCTGAGGTATGGAAGCTGTGTACGGCCAACATCACCTCGTGGGGCATCGAGTGCGGGGACAGGGGTAAGGTCACGAGAAGGCCCTTCCTGGAGCTCTGCGACTCTGTGGATGCCGACATCTACGTTTTCCAAGAGCACCACCAGACGGAGCTACGTTTGGTGGACGTTCAGCAGGCGCTGGTCAAGGCTGGCATGGTCTCACTCCTCACTCCTGCTGCCCCCTCAGGTCGTTCAGAGGCTGGCACCACTGGAGGAGTGGGCATTGCGACTTCGAAGCTCTGGGGCCTCAAAGGACTCGATGATTTGCCTGAGGGTATCGCGGTTCCTCCTGGATGTCGATTTCGTCTGGGGCTCTGGAGTGGGTTATGTACTGGAGGTGTTTTAGTCGGATCGGTCTACCTGCACACTGGAATCGGCTGCCGCGGTCAAAATCTTTCCTTGCTGCACAGTATTGGGGAGGTCCTGAGGGCGTATGGCATGCCGTTTATTCTGGGTGGAGATTTTCAGTTTTCAGCGGAGCAACTGGTCGAGTCTGGTTGGATTGGGGATCTTCAGGCTGAGGTGGTCTCTGACGTCTCGAATTGGACCTGTCAGTTGGGTACGTCTCGGTCGTCCATCGATTACTTTGTCCTCTCCTCCTCGCTCAAGCAGTTTGTGGTGAGCTGCTCAGTTGCGACATGGTCTACCAGTGCCAGACCGCACCGCCCTGTGGCGTTGAGCATGTCTGGCCACCCGCGGCAGGTGACAGTTCCCAGGCTCAAGAAGCCGTCGGCGTTCCCTCTCCACCGCCCTGTTGGATGCGACCCTCGCCCCCTGGAGTGGGACGACTTGCGTGATCAGCTCTCCCAGGGGGATTGTACCAAGGACCGTTTGGATGCTGTCACTTCTCTGTGGGTTCAAAGGGCTGAGGTGGCGCTTTCTCGCGTATTTCATGTCGATGGGGATCCACGATACCGAGGCCGAGGAGGCCCCCCCAAGGTGGTGCAAGTCCCTCTGCTCGGCCCCCCTGCCTCCACTCACCCCAGGGCTACTGGGGAGGGCCGTATGTGGCGTGTCTTGGAAAGGCGACTCCAGGACATCGTGTATCTCTGGCATGGGCCTGCGCCCACCTTGGGGGGGATCAAACAAGCGGGGATCCTCTTGCGGAAGCTCGTGAACTACCTGTCCCCCTTCACCGATTGCAAGCATTGGGCTTCTTGGCGAGTTCGGGTTCTGGCCGTCAACCCTGCCAACGTCTCGGAGCTCCAGGAGTTGATCTGGCAGGTCCGAAAGTGGGCCCTTCAGCACGAGCATCATGCGGCCTCGGAGCGGGCCCGAGCCTGGCGTGAGTGGGTTCAAGATGCGTTATCTGGGAGCGCTCGACTGGGCCACCGGTTCACCAAAGAGGTTCCGAAGTGGGCTGCATCTGGGCTCTCTTGTTTCTCGGGGCCGTCTGGTGAGCCTCTGGGGATTGCTGCTGAAGCCGATCTTCGGGCTCAAAAGTGGCATCAGCATTGGGGTGTCGGACAAGTTTTCCCAGAGCCTGATTTTGGTTGGTGCGATGACGAGCCAGAGCTGGAGGCCCCCACCCATGAGGAGCTCTTAGCCCTTACCAGGACCTACAGCACGCACACGGCCATCGGAGTCTGTGGCCTGCATCCCCGTCACTGGTCCTTCCTCGACGACGGCGCTGTCGCGGTTTTCCTTCGGATCTGGGCCGAGATGCAGCGCCTGGTTCACATTCCGAGGTGCTGGGCTCTGCTGCTTATTGCTCTTCTACCGAAGCCGCCGCCTGAAGGGGGAGATCGTCCTATTGGGATCTTCGCGACGCCTCTTCGGTTGTGGTCCCGCTGGGCCCGATGGAAAGTTGCTGGCCCTTGGGAAAAGGCAAACCCTCGCGGGTTCTGGTATGGTGACTCAGGGGCCTCATGTGACATTTGCGTTTGGAAGCAGAGTTTCAAGGCGGAGTTGGCCAGAGACCAGGGCAGAGCGGCAGGGACAACCCTGCTCGACCTGGTCAAAGCATATGAGCACGTGCCCCACCATGTTTTAGCTGCAGCAGCCCGTCGGCACAAGTTCCGAGGTAAGACCCTTCGCTTCCTGCTCGCATCATATTGCCTCGACAGAATGGTGCTCTTCCAGAACATCGCCACGCAGGTGGTGGTGACGCACCGCACGATTGTCGCGGGCTGCAGCTGCGCGACTTCCCTACTGCGTCTGGTGCTCTTGTCGCCAGTGGATGCCGTCTCTCTTCGCTTCGTGAATGTCGAGGTGGCGGTCGTGGTAGATGATCTGCAGTTGCAACGTATTGGCGAGGCATGGGAAGTCGCCAGGGAACTCAAGGGGGCCGAGGACCTATTGGCGGCTGAGCTTACGCAGATCGGCTTGACTCTCTCCCTGCCCAAGAAGCACCAGGTGGTCATCGGCCAAGGCATACGGAAGGTGTTTAGGAAAGTCAACCCGTCCTCGTCGAGGTTCCTCACACGCTCGGTTCGGAACCTGGGGCTGGACTTTGGCGGTGGAAATCGGCTTTCTCATTCGGTTCGTGCACAGCGGCTGGGCAGGATGGCGTCTCGGATCCCTCGGTATAAGCGGCTCGCGAAAGCTGGGGGCAAGACGATCAAGCTGGTGCAGACTGGCCTCAAGCCTGGGATGCTCTGGGCAGTGGGAGTTCACGGCATCAGCAACACGCACCTACTGAGCGCCAGGCAACTGGCGCGCGCGGGCATGGTCTACAGGCACACGGGCAGGTCGCTCTCATTGGACCTCATGCTGGCTGGGCCGCAGGTCGACCCCGCCTTCGAGTGCAACAGGAGCCCGATCTTCCTCTGGCTGCAGGCGCTGTGGGACGGATGGGCCCCCAGAGCAGATATGGCGCGACTTCTGAGTGGAGCATGGACACGCCTGTCTAGAGTTCCTGTGTCTCAAGTTTGGTCTGACATTCGCGGACCTGCTTCTGCGCTAGTTGCGACAATTTTGCGGTTGGGTTGGTCTGTATCTGACCCTTTTCATTGGAAGACCCACCGAGGTCCTCTTGCAATTGAACAGATTTCCCCGAAGGATGGAGGTAAGTTAGTTGATGAGGCCACCGAGCGGTGGGTGTGGCGCCAGGTTCTCGCGAAGCATCCCTCGTGGGTCTCGCCCTGCCCTCATCCTCCTCTCGTGGAGCCCCTGAGGTCCCTCCTCCAGCCTCATTCTGTCCGAGGCCCTGACTGGACCCCAAGGCATCAGGGACTGCTGCGGTGCCTGTTTGCAGGAGGTTTCTGGTCGCAGGAGCGACTGTACGAGTCAGGTGGAGCCGTCGACCCGAGCTGCCTTGCCTGTCAGAGTGCTGGATCTACCTGGCACCGATTCTACGATTGCCCCCTGCATACCGAGTTCCGTCGGGATTACAGAGCTGGCAGTGCCATGGCTGGTCAAATGCTAGACATGGCCCGAGCTGCTGCGGTGGATACCTTGCTTTTCACGCGCTTTCTTGTTCCTGACCCTGCTTGGCTCTTCCCGAGCCCCTGCCTCGAGGAGCGAGTCGTGTGGACGGTGCGGTCTCCCGACCTGCTGCTCGACGTGCACGTGTTCGGTGATGGGCCGGGGAGGCACGGAAGTTTCTCTCGCTTACGGCGCTGCGGATGGGGACTCTGTTCGCTTGACGACAGCAAGCGAGTGGTTGCTCGCCTGCATGGCCCTCTGCCCTGTCTCATTCAATCTGTGCCAGCGGCTGAGCTTTTCAGTTTCTTGATGGCGCTGAGGTATATGGGAGCTCAGATGAAGTTTTATACGGATTGCAAGCCGCTCGTGGATGTCTGGCGCCAAGGCGTTGGAGCGGGCACCGCTGCGAGTGACCCGCTTGCCTTACTTTGGAGGGAGGTTTGGAGGCTTGTGTCTGACCGTGGGGGTGAGTCGGTGGAGGTTTCTCACGTCAAAGCGCATACTCCTGCCTCTGCCGTAGCAGAGGGACGGATTTCAGAATGGCAGCGTGTCGGCAATGCCCAGGCTGATCAGTCGGCTAAATGGGGTGCCGCCATGCATAGTGATTCCCTCCAGCTGCGATCTGCGCATGGCGCGTCGCGCAGCGCCATCCGCCTTGTAGCCCAGTTCTGTACCAGGCTGGTCGCTCGGATCGGCACCATCACGCCACGTGACGCCCAAGCGCAAATACTCGGCCGTGCCATAGGCACGATTGAGGGGGGACTTGGTCCCCCGAAGCCGCACTCGCGTTTCGACCCTGCAGTGACGGTGGTTGCGCACAGGTTCCGATGCATGGTGTGCCTTCGGTCAGCGAGGACACGCTCGGTGCTTCGCCAGCTTCGATGTGACGACAGGTCCAGCTCCCACGCACTTCACCGCGCGGGGCCTTTCCTGTTCTGCTCTCTGTGCGGGGCATTTTCGGAAAAGAAGAGCCAGGGTCTTTCGCAGGATTGCTTACCGATGAATCGTAGGCAGGGTGTCCTGGTGAGAGACTCGAGATACTACAGGCTGCGCAACCTCATGCGAGGCTGCCATCCTTTACGGGCCCGCGATTTTGTGGGCCCTCCGATTTTGCTGCGGAAGCGAAGGCTGCTGGAGTCGGCCGAACTGCCGCCTCTGCCTGCTCTTTCTCCTCCTGTCGGGACTGGGTGTGGGGGGGTGGGGGTGGGGTGGACGGGGCAGGAGTGCTCTCCGCCGCCCGCTTTCCAGGCCGATCTGGCCTTGTGGGACGGCCTCTCTGGCTTTCCCATTGCCAGCGTAGAGGAGGACGACGGCGACCCATCCCAAGGTGCGTGGGGTCGGGTCGAATGCGTCCCCTGCGCTGGCTAGCTGTTTTTCAAACGAAGGCTGGTTCGCTTGCGGTCAGTCTCTGTCAGTCAAAAAAAAAAAAAGGGAATTGGTCGAGACTTGCAGGGGTCGACGCAATGAAGAAATCCTGACGTCGGGGGTCTGGGCTATAGGCCCGCCAAGAATGTTCGAGTAACCTCTTGTGGTCTATATGAGATGTTCTTAGAACAGTTTTGGCCGGGACTGTCTTGCTTTAGCACATCGGGCTAACGTTCTGACAACATTGTTTTTGTTATTGGATCACTGTTGGGTTCTAAGAACATTCCGTGGCAGGACTATAGGAATGCCAGGACGGTCGGTCCCCGCTCAATCTCCGTCGCTTGTCGACGTCGCCGCCGTCGGCCTCCGTTGGTCGAGGTCGTCGCCGTCGTCGCCGTCGGTCGGCGCGGGTCGCCGCGGCTCGTCGGAGTGGTCGTCGTCGGCGCCGTCGGCCGCGCCGGTCGTCGTCGTTGCTCGCCGCTGCCGGTCGTGGCTCGTGGTCTTCGTCCGCTGCCGTGTTCCTTCGTTGCCGCCGCCGCCGCCGACCAGTCCTCGCGCATCGACTTCCGAGGCCTGCCGCTGGTCGCCGTCGTGTGCCGCTCGTCGTTCCCAGGTGTCGGGCGATGCGGTTCCCTGCCGGCACTTCGCGAGAGGGTTCCAACACACGAGCGACGAAGACAAGCGGCCCCACTGCGCCGGCATGCGTGCGCAAGCTTCCCGCGCAAGGTCGCGCGTGAGCCCACTCGCTTCCACTGTGGCGTGCCGCGCCGGCGGCCCGTGGAAGCTGCCGCGCAAGGTCGCGGCGTCGTCTCCTGTAAGACCTTTCTCCTCGCTAGCATCTGTTGACCAAAGACAGGGAGGAGTCCCACAGGGGAAACGGGGGGAGCCCGAGATCGTTTGGTCGGGCCACTGTTTCGTCTGGGTTATCAGGAATCGTGCTCTCGCCTCAGTGCTGGCCACATGTTCGGTCTGGACGGTCGTGATGATTTGCAACATCTACTCAGGTGCACACGGCCGTGTTCTCACCCCTGTCACTAGCCAGCCTCATGCTCCTCGACCCGCCTCTTTATCTTTGCTGCTATTCGGGTGCTTTGCTGGGATGATTGCAACCCCGATGTTTTGTGTCAATTTGGGCCTCTGAGGCTCGTTTTGGGGCCCCTGGGCTACCACAAACTAGTCTGGGGGTAAGAAATAAGCCCCAGGGAGGGGTCGGGACCCATGGTGCCACCCATTGAAAATTCGACATGGTCTGATGTTCGAATCCGTCGCCGCTCGCCGTCGTTCAGAGAAGGGCCCGATGCCGGTACCGCTTCCCTCGTCGCCACGGCTGGATTCGCCCCAAAATCCTAGTCAGAACGCGCCCTGGGAGATATCCGGGGAATGGCGGTATGCGTATCTTCCCTTTTCCCCGGTCGCTCGTCGTTTGTGTTCGTCGCTTGTCGTTCTCGCCGTCCATCCTCTGTCGCTTGCCGCAGTCGTTCGTCGACGTGGTCGTTCGTCGTCGTCGCTCGCTTACGCCTTCGCCTGCGTCGCCGTCGCTTTTCGCGGTCGTCGCTTGCCGCAGTCGTTCGTCGACGTGGTCGTTCGTCGCTCGCCTGCGCCTGCGCCTGCGTCGCCGTCGCTTTTCGTAGGCGTCGCTTGCCGCAGTCGTTCGTCGAATTGGTCGTTCGTCGTCGTCGCTCGCTTGCGCCTTCGCCTGCGTCGCCGTCGCTTTTCGCAGTCGTCGCTTGCCGCAGTCGTTCGTCGACGTGGTCGTTCGTCGCTCGCCTGCGCCTGCGCCTGCGTCGCCGTCGCTTTCCGTAGGCGTCGCTTGTCGCAGTCGTTCGTTTAATTGGTCGTTCGTCGTCGTCGCTCGCCTGCGCCTTCGCCTGCGTCGCCGTCGCTTTTCGCGGTCGTCGCTTGCCGCAGTCTTTCGTCGACGTGGTCGTTCGTCGCTCGCCTGCGCCTGCGCCTGCGTCGCCGTCGCTTTTCGTAGGCGTCGCTTGCCGCAGTCGTTCGTCGAATTGGTCGTTCGTCGTCGTCGCCCGCTTGCGCCTTCGCCTGCGTCGCCGTCGCTTTTCGCAGTCGTCGCTTGCCGCAGTCGTTCGTCGACGTGGTCGTTCGTCGCTCGCCTGCGCCTGCGCCTGCGTCGCCGTCGCTTTTCGTAGGCGTCGCTTGCCGCAGTCGTTCGTCGAATTGGTCGTTCGTCGTCGTCGCCCGCTTGCGCCTTCGCCTGCGTCGCCGTCGCTTTCGCAGTCGTCGCCCGCAGTCGTTCGTCGACGTGGTCGTTCGTCGCTCGCCTGCGCCTGCGCCTGCGTCGCCGTCGCTTTTCGTAGGCGTCGCTTGCCGCAGTCGTTCGTCGAATTGGTCGTTCGTCGTCGTCGCTCGCCTGCGCCTTCGCCTGCGTCGCCGTCGCCTTTCGCAGTCGTCGCTTGCCACAGTCGTTCGTCGACGTGGTCGTTCGTCGCTCGCCTGCGCCTTCGCCTGCGTCGCCGTCGCTTTTCGTAGGCGTCGCTTGCCGCAGTCGTTCGTCGAATTGGTCGTTCGTCGTCGTCGTCGCTCGCCTGCGCCTTCGCCTGCGTCGCCGTCGCCTTTCGTAGGCGTCGCTTGCCGCAGTCGTTCGTCGACGTGGTCGTTCGTCGCTGGTCGTCACCGCCCGTGGCGCGCGCGGCCTGGCCGGCGGAGGCCGCGCGCCTCGGCGTCTAAGGGGCCGGGGCTGCCCTGGAGAGGCCCGGGGTGGAGGGTGCCAGAGCAAGTGGAGGAGGAGGAGGAGGAGGAGGAGGAGGAGGAGGAGGAGGAGGGGGAGGAGGGGCACGAGGAGGAGGAGGAGGAGGAGGAGGAGGAGCGAGGAGGAGGAGGAGGGAGCGCAGGAGGAGGAGGAGGAGGCAGGTGGAGGAGGAGGAGAGGAGGAGGAGGGGGAGGAGGAGGAGGAGGAGGAGGAGGAGGAGGAGGAGGGGAAAAGGAGTAAGAAAGGGGGAGGAGGAGGGGCGGGGGTTCGGTGCGACCGACATGGGTACGGAAAGAGTGGGCACGAAGACGAGCTGCATGTCCTGCTCATTTTGAACTGGACTCGCTGTCCGCGCCGTCGCGGGCCTTGTTCATCTGAGACAGAAGGCCGCCTGCCCAACATTGGCCGCTGTCAACATTTGTTGTTGGGAATCGTGCCTATTTATACGTACCCATGTCGGGGTGTCCACAAGGGTGGGGGGGGCGCAGCAGGTGCGGTCGGAGGGTCGCGCCGCATCGCCGATGCATCGGCGATCGAGGCGCGGTCCCCAGAACACAAAGTCACGGCGGGAGGTTTTTCGCTATGTTCGGCTTTGGGGGTCCTTTATTGGGCGTCGGGACCATCAAAGAACGATTCGAGGTGAAAACTTGGTCCTGGGAAGTGGGTCGGGACCTCTGGGGATCGACGTTATGAAAAATCATGACGTCGGCGGCGCAGGTCTGAAGCCAGTTTTTTGTTGTACAGCTGTTGCCGATGCGTCGCCAGTGCGGCGCGGTCTTGCGACTCTATGCGTTCCGGCCCCACATGTGCGGAATCCCCAGCGGAGGGGGGGCGCGAGGAAGGTCGAACATTGCCCTCGGGACTGCTTTTTCACAATTCTCTGCCTCCAGGAACCCGCGTCGGGCCCCCGGGCCAGCAGAAATCAGTCCGGGTGTGAAAGCCAGCAGCGATGGGCACTGGGAAGGGCTGCTGGAGCGTAGGCTTAAGTCGGGCCTGTCCCCCTACGGGAGGAATATTCAAAAATTGAATTTTTCTATCGAACAATATTTTTGAGAAAATACATAAAATAATAATGAAAAACACGTCGGGGGGCGATTGTTCTATTATGTTGTTTTTTGCTGTTGTCTTGATATGTTTGGCGAATGTGTTCTAGTTCCCCACATTCTGAGTGGGGTTCTTGTTTTCCCAGAGCATACTCTCCTTCTCCCTCCCGCCTCCTGCCTCCCACCCCTCCAGGGAGGCCCCGTCTGAGCGAGGAGGGTATCGGAAACACATACTATTTACATGGTTTCGTGCCCCTCCCACCCCTCCAGGGAGGCCCCGCCTGAGCGAGGAGGGTATCGGAAACCCATACTCTTTACATGGTTTCGTGCGCCTCCCTCCCCTCCAGGGAGGCCCCGTCTGAGCGAGGAGGATGTCGGGCCCGTACTATTTACATGGTTTCGTGCCCCTTCCACCTCTCCAGGGAGGCCCCGCCTGAGCGAGGAGGGTATCGGAAACACATACTATTTACATGGTTTCGTGCTCCCACCACCCCTCCAGGGAGGCCCCGCCTGAGCGAGGAGGGTATCGGAAACACATACTATTTACATGGTTTCGTGCCCCTCCCACCCCTCCAGGGAGGCCCCGCCTGAGCGAGGAGGGTATCGGAAACCCATACTATTTACATGGTTTCGTGCGCCTCCCTCCCCTCCAGGGAGGCCCCGTCTGAGCGAGGAAGGTGTCGGAAACCCATACTCTTTACATGGTTTCGTGCGCCTCCCTCCCCTCCAGGGAGGCCCCGTCTGAGCGAGGAGGATGTCGGGCCCGTACTATTTACATGGTTTCGTGCCCCTTCCACCTCTCCAGGGAGGCCCCGCCTGAGCGAGGAGGGTATCGGAAACCAATACTAATTACATGGTTTCGTGCTCCTCCCACCCTTCCAGGGAGGCCCCGCCTGAGCGAGGAGGGTATCGGAAACCAATACTATTTACATGGTTTCGTGCTCCGCCCACCCCTCCAGAGAGGTCTCGCCTGAGCGAGGAGGGCATGGGAAACCCATACTATTTACATGGTTTCGTGCCCTGCCCACCTCTCCAGGGAGGCCCCGCCTGAGCGAGGAGGGCATCGGAACCCAATACTAATTACATGGTTTCGTGCCCCTCCCTCCCCTCCAGGGAGGCCCCGCCTGAGCGAGGAGGGTATCGGAAACCCATACTATTTACATGGTTTCGTGCTCCCACCACCCCTCCAGAGAGGCCCCGCCTGAGCGAGGAGGGCATCGGAAACCCAATACTAATTACATGGTTTCGTGCCCCTCCCACCCCTCCAGGGAGGCCCCGTCTGAGCGAGGAGGGCATCGGAAACCAATACTATTTATATACATGGTTTCGTGCCCCTCCCACCCCTCCAGGGAGGCCCCGCCTGAGCGAGGAGGGTATCGGAAACCTATACTATTTACAAGGTTTCGTGCCCTCCCCACCCCTCCAGGGAGGCCCCGCCTGAGCGAGGAGGGCATCGGAAACCAACACTATTTACATGGTTTCGTGCCCCTCCCACCCCTCCAGGGAGGCCCCGCCTGAGCGAGGAGGGTATCGGAAAGCCATACTATTTACAAGGCGTCGTTTCCTGAGCACCTGTCCTCCCTCCTCCTTTCTTTCGTCTGCCCTTTCGTGCGTACTTACTCGTTCGATGAGCTTCTCATTCGTGTTGATGTTGTCGTACCCCATGGGTCCCACGAAACCGTTAATATCTTTATGTGGGGAACTCCGTTCGCATAATTTGGGATTTTCATCCAAAATCCCACTGTGGGGGGACATGCCCGACCTAAGGCGGTCAGGATGGGCACCGGGAGGGGTTGCTGTAGCCTAGGCCCGCCTCCAGCCGAGTGTCGCGAGCGGCCTTTGAAGCTACTGGCAGGGGGCCAAGGAGAAGGAGGAGCAGGAGAAGGAGAAGGAGGAGGAGGAGGAGAATGAGGAGGAGGAGGAGGAGGAGGAGGAGGGGAGGAGGAGCAGGAGCAGGAGGAGGAGGAGGAGGAAGAAGAAGAAGAAGAAAAGGAAGAAGAAGAAGACGAGGAGGAGGAGGAGGAGGAGGGGGGGAGAGGAGGGGGGGGAGGAGGGGGAGAAGGGGAAGGAGGGGAACGAGGGGGAGGGGAAGGGGGGGGGGAGGAGGAGGAGGAGGAGGAGGAGGAGGGGAGGAGGAGGAGGGAGGAGGGAGGAGGAGGAGGAGGAAGAGAGAGGAGGAGGAGGAGGATCGATGGCGACTGCGATGCGGGCTCGCGAGGGCGAGCGAGGGCGACGGAGGAACGACCAGTGTGGCAGCCCGCCGATGGCCTCGCCCCCTCCCACCCCCTCACCCCCAGGCGGCGGGGGCACCAGCGAGACTTCGTTCTCCGCGCTGCGTCTCGAGGGCCTTCCCGCGAGCGGCTCTCGGCAAATCGGAGGAGGGCGAGCCGAGACAACCGCAGTGGGCCTTCGGGGGGGGGGCCTTCGTCCCCAGCGCTCGGAGAGCTGTTGCGTCTGGACCCTGGTAGGACCCCGGGGACCGAATTTGAGTTGCCGCTGTCACAACTCACCCTGCTCCGAGCGATGCCAGGGCGCAGCGGTCGGCGCGATGGGCGTCGGCGAGGGAAGACAGGCCAGCCTGAATTTGATAGCGATCCACCCGACAAGGGCGCCACTTAGAATCGAATTCGTTTCGCCCGCGCTCACGAGTGGTGTGCCCCGGACTTGGCTACTGCACTTGCGACGAGAAACAGAGGGCGCCTCGTCGTCCTCATCGTCCTCGTCGTCGTCGTTGTCGTTGTCGTCGTCGTCACAGTCGTGATCGCCGTCGCCGCCCTCCCCTTCCCCGCACCCCCGAGCGCCCGAGCAGTGGCCCGGACAGTCTGTTTTCGAGCTCGAGGAAAAATGGCGTACTGCTGGGTCGTGTCGTGTCGACCTGTTCTTGTCGACTGGCGGCCTAGAATCGGTCGATGTTGAACGATCCTGACCTTCGGGAACGGCTGGCTGATCGTTCAAGGTTGAACGGTCCTCGCGGTGTCGGGAACCAACGCCGGGGTCGACACGACACGGACTTGCCGTAGCGCTTCGCGCCGCCGGTTCTGGGCCACCACGATTCGGCGCGACACGTCATCCACATCCCAGTCCCTGAGCGTCAACGTATCGAATCTGTATTGGACTCCCAGATCTTCAGGGCAAATCTATACCATATTATAACGTTCGTCCCCTTCTCCCCCGTGATCCTGCTCAACTTGCTCGCCATCTGTTAAGCCACCTCGTACGACGAGTCCAAGGCGTGACTTAGTATTGTGATGAGCTCCCCATGTCACTCGTAGTCTCATTAGTGACGAGGGTCACATTTAAATGTTGGACTGGCTCGAACAATCCGAGGTCGTCGGGGAAAGATCCAGCGGGATATGCCCGCAATAAGGATGGATGAGACGTAGAAAAGCCAAGTAAGCACCCATCCTCCATCATCCCCGTCCTTGTGATGAGCGCTTTGTCATTGCGAAGGCAGTGCGACGGACAGCGAACAAGGTCGTCGTTTTGTGATGTCGGGGCATGGCATACATGGATCCACCACCAGCAGCAGCGTCCGCGCCCAATGGGACACTCGTGGTTGAGGCATCCTCCACTAGGAGGAGGCGAATGGCTGCTACGACATGCACCACCAGGATGAGCCTGACCTGGGCAGTTTTGATCTTCCTGATGCTGTTGCCCTGCGCCGACAGCGTCAAGACGGGCCTCAACGTGACCTCAGAGTGCTTCAATGCGACGGTCACCAAGGGCCTGACAACATGCACAATTTCTAGGAGTCAATCTTACTTGGGGGGGAGTTTGGTGGCTAGCATGTTTCACAATCTAGTTTTTTGGGGAATACTTGTCATGTGCCTGGGGCTCGTTTGCATGTGGCAGGTTTGGAGCACCAGGTCGGACCGTCAGCCTGCTCCACAATATGACTCTTCATTATACCACTACGTCCTGATCGGCGCAAAGCGGTCCATTTTAAGAGCGCGCCGGGTAGGACCTACCCGCTGCCGTGGTCCTCGAGGGCGAGGTGTCCACGGAGATCGTCGGCGAGGCTATCTTCGGCGACCTGGTTGTCTTCTGCTTCCTGGTGCTGGATCCCTCCAGTTTCGGAGGCGGTTCATCGTTCCCCCTCCGGCGCCGGTTGCGCCAGGGATCCACCGATTGGTTCATGACACCGCGCGCCTGCGCCTGGGACAGGAGCAGCAACTGCGGCTTGACGGCCAGTACGACCACGCAGCACCAGACGATACATATCTTACAAATTCGTATCCTGCAGGTGGTCCCCCCTGGAAGCGCGTGCGACACGCTGCACGTGGATGCTTACACCTGGGTGGAGTGTTTCTTCATCCGGGACGGCTACTTCTTGACCTGGGCAGCGTTCTTCTTCATCCAGGCCAGTTTATTTTGCGACATCTTCGGCATTTTGTGCGTGCGTGTTCTCACCTGGGTGACGTTCTTGTTCATCCAGGTCGGCTTCTTCTTTCTCTGGGTGGTGCGCTCTTTCATCCAGGTCTGCTCCTTGTCCGGCACCGTCAGCATCTAGTGTGTGGATGTGTTCATTTGGGTGGGGTTCTTCTTCATCCGGGGCTTCTTCATCTGGCTGGCGTGCTTCCTCACCCAGGTCGAGCGCTTTGGCGGCGCCTTCGACATGTCCCATACGCTGATCCCCACGCTGAGCCACGGCCGGATGTTCGACAATCTGGTCCGCTGGGCTCCCAGCTCCGCGGCGGAGGCGGCAGCCCACAGCCACGCCCTCGTCCCCAGCACGGTGGAGGCGTCGGCTCGGCCCCCAGAATCGTGCCCGCAAGCAGGAGGAACGTGCGCTGCTCGAGGGCCTGCAGGCTCTGGTATCGCAATTTTCATCGTCGCCTTCCGTTCCGGCGCGGCAACGGCAAGCCCACGAGCGTCAAGGAGAAGCGTCGCCTCGCTAAGCGCCAGCCCACGCGAACGATAGGTTCCTCGGCGCACTCCAGCGGATCGTCACCAGGCCAGGCCGCCATCAACGGCAAGCTCGACGGCCAATCGAACCAGCAGAGGCCGAAGGCGTCGGCTCAGCCCGCGCACAAGGCCAAGGCTAAAAAGCAGCAGCAGCCCCACGTGCACCGCGGAAGCCTGCTGCTCATGCTCCTCCAGCCGACCCGACGCTGGGGTCTTCCGCTTTCTCTCCGTCTTCACCTGCCCCTGCGAGGTCTGTCGCAACTTTCGTGCCATCGATTTTGCACGCAGAACACTGGCATGGGGAGCTGGTCGACGACACCGACGCCATTTTCCAGGTGAGCGATACGGAACACATTGTCTTACGAGGGGTGGTGCGACGCCTGCTCGACGGGATTGAGTCTTTCGCTATCGCCAGGTGGAGGGGGCAGTCGCTGTGCGAGCTGCCGCCCTCAAGTGTACCGCGCAGGCTGCGAAGGCCCCGCCGCCTGCTTCAAAAGCCTCGCGGGTAATCCCGGTGGCACGCTTCCGGGCGCACGTTTCAGAGGAGGAGTGGGCTGACCGGACACGCAGCATCAAATTTGCCGTGCAACAGTGGTTGGGCCAGCTTCGGGTACCCAAGACAGGCATCATCGACGTCTTCGGCGCTAAGAAGTCGGAGGACGGTCCATTACTAGCGTGACCGTCAGGACCTCTGAGCAGCAGGAAACGTTGGTGGACCACGCCAGCGGGGTCAATGCGCTTTTGGCGCGATTGCTACCCGCTGACCCTGCGACCACTCCCACCCTAGGGAGTGCACGCTGGCTGAAGAAGAAGGACGACGAGAACGGCATCGCCTTCATCAAGCGGTGCCGCGCTGAAGCTGAACAGGCTGAACCGTGCTTGGGGCTCGCCTTCTCGAACACTGGTTCGGTCGGTATCCGCAGCCCAGATGGGCAAGTCGCCGCTGCCTGGCGCGTCGCCGGCTTCCCGAAGACCTTGTCTGTTCAGAAATTCGCGGACTGGCTCGGGTAGAACGGCTGGCCGGCCATCGATGTCAGCACGGTGCGTCGCCGCGTCGCCAACGGCAAGGCCACGTTCCTTTTCCGCGGTGTGAACCCCGGCGGGCCTCACACATACGTTATGGTGTCGCTTATTCATATGTTATATACCCCGGCGGGCCTAACGCACCAACCACTGCGGAGACAATTGCGGGAGGTGTTTCTGTTTTCCTGGACATGGAGCCGTACAGGCCCCCTGCCAAGCAGAAGCCGTTCCGGAGCCTCCGCGACGGCGAGCTCCAGTGGAATTTTCCAGCCGCATCACAGGGTTCAGGCTCCAAGGTCGAGGCTTCCAACGTCTCCACCAAGGAGGTCGCCCCTGCCAAAGCGGGTCCGGTTTTCTCGGGATGCGCCTGCCGCATGGCAGCCGCCGCCACCGACGCCCACTGAAGAAGTATTCGATTCTTTGGGACTTAGTGTGCAAGAGGTGCCACATGATGGGGCGTGCGCATTCCACACCCTCGCGCACTGGTTCAGACGAGCAGGCAAACCCACCACCTGCCCGGCCGCCTCGCGGTCTCAGACCGTCGAGCGCTTGACCGAGAAGGGCGCGACCTTCGAGCCGTTCTGGGACCGTATATTGGACCTAACGGCCGTGCTTGTGCCTCCTGGGCTGCTTATTTGAAGGCAATGCAGCGGCCATATGCGTGGGCAGGCGAATTGGACCTCCTGGCCGCCACCGACAAGTGGGCCCTCACGATCACTGTGGTCCGCCCTGGAGCTCCGACCATCAGGATCTACTCTGGCAAGGGCCACATTTGGTTATCATGTCGCACCGAGCATTATGAACCGCTGGAGCCAAGAGCCAACCCGGCTCATGCAGCCGCTCGGCGACAACATTGTGAAAATGAACATATTCGGTTGACCCTCTCAGGGTCCGCTCCGGCCGACCATCGCGAATGGGAGCTGAAGGGCGGCGGCCGCGCCGCGAGCTCTGCGGCAGGCACCCTGCGCAGTGGCCGGAGTAATGTTGCCAAGACGTCGGCGGCCCGCAGTGCTTCGTCGGCAATTCTACAAGCAAGGTCTACGCGCGCACATGGTCTGCGCGCGCGGCCTACCAAACCGCATGTATGCCCTGCGCACCAGCATCCCTTGGTGGACACACCCTGGATCGCATGAGCATGTCGTCTGCTACTTTGCGGGCGCCGTCGACGACTGGGAGGACCTCGCGGAGGCCGGCGTCTTCCCCTCGCTCTTATTTCGGAGGAACGTTGTTGGAGGAGCTGGAGGGCCAGGGGACGCTGGAGGAGCAGGAGGAGCTGCACTACCTCATCGTTCTGGTGTTTTGATTGCGCCTTTCAGGACCCGTGCGCCATCGACGCTGTTCCGGAAGCAGGCCGTGGCCTGCGCGAAGCAGTGCGTCATCAGAACGCCTCTGGCCTTGCGCCGGCGCGCAAGCGCCCGGCGGCAGCTGTTGCGTCTCGGAGCTCTCTTCCCGAGCATGCTCCAAACCAGTGGATCGCGAAGGCGACCGAAGAAGCTGCCTGGCTGCGCGCGGCATCTCGGACGCATTCGTGGCTGCGTTCTCCTGAGCTTCAACCGCGCGGAGTTCGGTGTACCAAGTGTCGCCGGGAGCTCGTGGGGCCTGTCTCCCAGGCCAACCCGGCCAGGTTCTGCCGAGGTGTTTTATGCCAGAGCTCTGCGTCCGCCACACCTCAGGCTGAGCGCGTCGCAGCACTTGCCCAGGCAAATTTTCTCCCTCCTCGGGCGCAGCGCCGAGCAGCTTCCCGGGGCCAGCTGAACCACAAGAAAGTAACGACGCTGCCTGATGGTCAGTGGCAGTGCCCCCTTTGCCCCTGCAACTTGACCAGCGCCACTGGCAACCACGCGTACCAACGTCGTCAACATCTTCTGGCTCATGGCGCTCCTGGTCGTGAAGTTCTCGCCGAGGGCCGGTCCACCAGGACGGGAGGGGAGGCGAAGAGGCTCGCCACCACGGTTTTCATCGAGAAGCGGGCGCAGACCAGGAGCAACGACTTCGTTGAGAAGGTCACGCTGATTTGTGCTGCTTTGCCACGCTGGGCCTGCCAGATTGCGGCCTTCCCCCGGGAGCAGGCGCATGCCGGCCAGCGACGGACTCAGACGGACTGGAGTGCACTGTCTGCGGCTACCAGTGCACCGCGTTGCCCAAGTTCCTGAAGAACACCACCCCGTGTGCAGCAGCGCTTTCAGACGCTCTCGAAGAGGCTGCCGCTCTGACGGTCACGGCCAGGCGCGCTGCCTTTCAGACTGCGGCGACTGACGCCAAGGCCCAGGACCGCGAGCGCCGGAGGCAGCGCAAGCGCAGCACGTCGGCACCGCGACCTCTGCTAAGGCCAAGTCTTCGCTCAAGATCTTGACCTTCAACATTGGGAGCTACACCTCCCGGAGGGCCAGCCTTCTGGCCTTGATCGCTGAACATGTTCCTCACGTGTGTGTATTACAGGAATGTTTTTTAACCAATGGACAGCGCCATATCTTGCGAAACGATCTTCGTACGCTTGGTTTCTATATTTGTGTCGGCCCGGGCGGGCTGTGCACCATTGTCCGGGACGGCCTCAACGCAGCTCCGGTTGGTAATGCGCCTGGCGACGAGGGCTTCCGGGTCCAACGATTTGCTTTACAGTTTGGCGAACATCGTGTTCTTCTTCGACATCGCCACGCTCATTCCGGCTCTGCTCAACAGCGGCAGGTTTTGGATGCCAATCTTCACGCTGAGCGACTTGGCGCAGGGTCTGTGTTTCCTGCTGTACCCACGTACCGGCTGAACAAGCAATTGGAAAATTGGGTGACTACCATTGACGGCGCCGTGGTCGCCACGCGCCTTGCCGCGGCAGCTTCGGCAAGCGCCCTCCCGCCAGCGGCTGCTTCCCAACACAGGCCAGTTCTTCTTGAATTTGCTCTGGCCCCAGAGTTTCACGAGGCATTTCGTTGGGCAGTGGGCGAGCCTATCGCTATGGGGGCTTGGCCCCAGCACCAAAAGGACGAGTTCGACACGTCCCTCGCGACGGACATCGACAGTGCCTGGGCTGCCTGGGCCGCCTCCGGTGTCCCGGAGGTTCGGGCCGGACGAAAGGGGGGGATTGGGAAAGGGGGGGCTACGAAATTTGCTGCATGCAGCTGGTTTCGGACTCACCGAGGGGCCCATTCCTCGTTACATAGTCGCCTCCGGCGCTGGGAGGCGCCGGGAAAATCAGCTACGTGAGCTGATTCTCAAACCCCCCCTTTGCTATCCCCCCCTTTCGCCCGACCCGAGAGGCCCGTGTATTTCGTCAAGTTTCGGGGGGAGGGTGGCGTGCTGGGGCAAGAGCCTTTGGAGCTCCGCGGCCTCTGCAAGACTTCTCGGCGCCAGCTGCGCGACGGGAGGCCCGACGACGCCGAGAACACCTTGGGCGTGATCGCCTCCCTCATCGGCGATGCCAACAGCGCCGCACTCTCGTCGTGGCGCGAGCCCGTCTCGACCAGGGGCGGCGCGACACGATGGGTTAAGAGGCGTCTGGAGTCTATGCGTGCCGCTGTTCTTCCAGCTTTCGGTGCAGTTGTCTTCTGCTCGTGAACTTGCCCGTCGTCTTGGCTTGGGGCTCGCCGAGCGGTGGAATGCTGGCGTGCATCAGATATCACATCAGCCTGGGTTTCGCGTTGGTTTGGAACGAGTTTCAATACCGTCCGGCCTACTTGTCGAAAAACGTGCCCCCCCTGGGCGTGTTCACCGGCAGGAGTTCGATTTCGCTGTCTTGCCGGGGGCCCGTGCCTACCAGGCGCCTGGGCCATGGCAGCCAGAGCACATCCTTGCTTACCTACCTGATGGCGTTTGTGGGCTTGAAGGTCATGGCGCGGCGTGGTTCGAACGGCTGCACCGAGACTCGCTGCAAAGGCTCGTTTTGTCTTTGACAGAAGCAGACAAGTGCAGACTTCCATTCTTCTGGTCCCACGCCCGGGTCACGCTGATCCCCAAGGGCGCAGATTCCCCGGCAGACGACCGGCGACCACTTACTACTGCGATGCCGATCACATAACCGTTTGTGGGCGAAGCGTCACGCAGCGGCGCTCACGCAGTGGCTGGCCGCCTGGAAGCCGACGGGTCTATCTGGAGGTGTTCCTGGTCATTCGTGTCCCGACATCCTGTGGGAACTGCAAGCTCGCCCGGGCACGGGCTGGCGCTACCGAGCCCTATTCGCATTGTCCATGGACTTCGAGAAGTGCTTCGACCGCCTGGACATGCACAATATTCACGCTCTCTGCGCGCACTTGAACCTGCCGTTCTGCGCGCACGTTTTGGGGAAGTACCAGCGGCTCACACGTTTACTGTTCGTGGATGGTCAACCTCGTGATGTTTGGCTTCAAGGTTCTGCCCTCGTGGGCGTCCCGCAAGGGTGCCCACTCGCATGCTTCTTCTGCAATCTCACGTCAGTGATGTGGCACCTCACAGTTGCACAAGCTGCTCCTGAAGCTGTTTATTACTCATACCTGGACGACCGCTTTGTCATGACCCGTTCTTGGGCTGGGTTGTCAGCTGTCTGAGCGGCGACCCAGAAAGTCGACCAGGCCATCGGCCCTGTCCTCAGTCCGGGCAAAAGTGCACGCGGGGCCGAGGTTGCCGTCGGCGCTCGCACACCACCGTGCAACGATCCAGAGTTACGACGGCCTGTTCACTGCAAGTCGTTCCGCTACCTCGGCATCGACCTCATCATGGGCCCGGCTGCAAGAACGCCATTTGCACAACGGCGTCTTCGTCTTTATCGTGACCGGCTCCACGTGGTCAAGCGGATGCCCTACGTCCAGCGCGGCGCCTGCGTGGCCGACGCAACGGCGGCCTTCTGGGCTGACGGCGGCTTTGCGCACACCAAATCTCACACGCAGTCGGCAGCTGCTTGGGCGGTTGTTGCGCTCATGGGCCCGGCGTCGCTGGGCACGACTGTTTGGAGATCGAGGCAGATGACGCACGTCTTGGGCCCCGGTCTACACCAAACGCATATGCCAAGCGCGGCCGGCTTCACTGCCGTGCGGCTGTTCTACCACATGGTGCTGTCGAAAATCATGCCTTTCTCTGTCCGGGAGGAGCTATGGCATTAACGATTTCGTTTTCGATTTGGTCCTTTCGTTCTTCTGCAACGAGCTTGTTCTGTTCTGGACATTCGGTGGACCACACCGACGGCTTTATCTTCTGCAGGACGCACTTTTGACTTCGCCATAGCAGCGGACCTGTTCCAGCGAGCCCTGTGCGCGGTGGCGCCAGAACTCAAGAAGGCAGCCCGTGTCGAGGCGCGGCTTCACGACCTTCGCGATTGTGCCGCCTCCCAGGAGGCGAAGCGCAGACCCAAGGACTTCAAGGGTCTGGGGAACGGGCTCACGGAGGTGTCGGAGGCGCGGGAGCACATGCATTGGGCTCAGCTGCACTTCGGCGGCCCTTCTTTGTCGACCGCTGGGCTGTGGACGGCGGTGAACGCCGCCATTCCACGACACCGACGACATCGGCGCCCGCTGCGGCGAGGACGCGAAGACCGTTGGACATCGTCTCTGGGCGTGCCCATGCAACGCGCCGAGCGACGTGTTCTTGATTTACGTGTTCCAGGTAATGCATTTTCGCAGGACCTACCTGCATGTATCGCTCGTTGTGCGTTGTTTCCGGCGGGCACGGGCGCTGCCCATGGCGTGGCTTTGGATGTGGCGAGTACTATATCTGAATGATTGTTACGTGTCAACGCCGTTGCCACCCACGATTGCTGCGGCCGGCCATCGTCGTGGCAGACCTGTTCGTCTTGAGTTCGATCAACTTCGTGCTTGTTCCGCTGCTGACGTTTATCGTGCGGCTCTTCCTCTCCCTCGTGTGAAACCACGCGTGGGCGTTCGAGGTGGAGCGCAAGGTGGTCCTCGCGATCTTCGGCTTCCCCTGCCACCTGCTCCTGTCGCTTTTTCTTCACAGCGACGGAGGTGACCACGGTATCGTGCGACGGCTCGGCGGAGCTGTCGCGCAAAGAGCTCGTTTCTGGTTGGGGATTCACAGTGGCCGCCGCGGCGTCGACCAGTTTGCTGGACTTCTGCGGCCCCACCACCCTTGACCCGAATGACCCGTGCTTCATTGGAGCGGCCCACCACAGCAACAACGTGGGCGAACTTTCTGCAGTATATGTTGCATTATCTTGGAGTCAGGATCTTATGTCAAAGTGGCGTTCGGCATTTTCTTCACCATTCGGGGCGCCGCATGTCATCCTTGAGTATGACTCTCAGTACGTCGCCGGCGTGGTTCAGCGGCGAGCCCGGGCCAGGTGCAACATCAGGCTGGTCCTGAAGGCGCGCCTCATCTTCGATCAAACAGCCCTGTGCGCGATTCGGCAGAAGGTGGAGTCCCACACTGCGCAATTCTTGAGCGACCGGGCCGCCCATTCAGCCTATAGCGGTGCCTAGTGGAATCACACGTGAACCGGCCGCCGTGCGTCGTTGGGCAAGTTGTTCTGGCTGACCATTTGCTCTGAGGATTGGTAGCCCCAGTCCAGTTTGCATACATGGATCTCGGCATTCTTTGGAATGTGGGACCGATGTGTTTTCGGGGCAGCACTTTATTATCATGCGCGTGGGATCAGGAAGGTAGATGATCGGCTGGAAGAAGCGAACTGCAGATAGTAAGATGTTTGGTTGCGACTTGTTGCTCGCAGCGTCGACCTTGTTGTTGGTAGTCGAGCCACTCCCGTCGGTAGAGTTTGCGTTGGAGCAGCCTCGCCAAGAGGACGTCGACTAGGTTGTCGACCGAACGGTTCGGAGTCGAGTGACAGTTTGAGGATGGCTGATACATGATCCGTTCTGACGTTGGGCCTTACCGAGACGCAACCCAAACGGCGAGCACAATCGTGCGAAACCTGGCAGAAGCTGCGAGTGCTGGTTTTCGGCCTCGTCGTTGGCCTCCTTGTCCCCCTCTGTTCTTTCTCCCTCGCCCCTCATCTCTTCCTCTGAAGAAGCCGACCTGCTGGCCCCGTTGCGCGGCCGGCAGCTTCAGTCTAATTTTTGTTTTGGAAGCCACACTCGTCTCCCCTTCTGGGCGCAGCCCGTCCTGCCAGGTACCGCGCGATACCTTGTTGCTCCGGGGGAACAGTTTGCGAGGTATTCCGTGACACCAGCCATTTGCTGACGGGGGAGTGTAGAGGACAAATATGTTCCTCGCCCCCTTCCGATCTCCATTCTATCGGGCTGCGCCACAGGTGGCGTGGTTTGCCGCGGGTTGCAGCATATAGCACCGCGGGGGTCACCATGGGTTGCGCCGCAGGTTGGGCCGTCAGTTACGCCGTAGGCTGCGCCAGCGGGCGCCGCGCAGGTTGCGCGCTGGGTTGCGCCATGGGGTGTGCCACATGTTGCGCTATAGTTTGTGCGATCGGTTGCGGCGCGGGTTTCGCCATAAACTGCGCCACGGGACGCGGCAGAATTTGCGCTTCAAGTTGGTCCATGAGTTGAGCCATAGGCTTAGCCACGTGTTGCGCCATTGTTTGCGCCATGGGTCGCGCCATAAACTGAGCTTGTGGTTCTCCATAGATTGGGCTGTGTGCTGCGCTATGGGTGCTAGTAAGTTTCCGCTTGTTCCCGTTTCCGCGGCCGGTTGCCCGGTACTATCTGGTTCGAGCAGTTCGCGGGGGGTTCGAAGACGAATCGTCGAAACCACGTCGGAATGGCGCAAACGCACACGTATCGCAACCAATGTTGCCGAATATGTATGAGTTTGCGTTTTTAGCAAGCATTTGGCTCACAGCGTCCAAGAATAGCAGCCAATGCACAAATCGCGTCCGTTCTGGCACGTATTGGTATGCATCGTCCAAATCTGCAGCCGACGCATGATTTTGATTAGTATGACCGCATTTGCTGCGCTTTGCAGAGACGATGGCTGAAAACGCTCCTTCTTTATCGAAATCAGCTTAGGTCTTAAAGATTGTGTAGCTTTCGCGCAAAAGGCGATATTTGGGAGGCCATTGAGCACGTTCTCCGCGCTTTGCGAGCGATCCCCTTCAGGGCCCACTTCGCGAGCCAGAGTTGGCTTGATCGACGTACTCAATAATCGTCCTGCTGTTTCGCCCTCTCTTTTGTCATTTGTTAATCTGCCGTCGCGCGCCCCCGCGCCCCACACCCAGTCTGGAGGCCCAAGAGACCGATCGGAGGCGGAAGAAATATCGAACAACACAGGCGCTGTAAGAAGGGGCCCGAAAAGCAGTTGGAACCTTCTTGGGGTCGCCTTGGGGCCTCTTGGATGCATGCCGAATTTGTTTGCACTTCTGCAGCGCCATATCGGGGGCAGCCTGCTGCAAGAGGGGCGCGCTCCTGGAGCAGCCCCGGCACGCTCTAGCCTGGGCGCCCCTTCCAAGCCCAGGGGGGCAGGCAGGGGGCAAAACCTTTTTCCGAGCAGAGCCTCGAGCAGAGGCATCGGCGCCACGACCAGGGGGAAGGGGAAGAAGAAGCAGGGGAACCGCGTCAAACCACTCTCCCCAGTTGTTTGGCGTGAGAAGTCAATGGCCGTGCAAGGTAGATTCCGCCTGGGCCAAGCCCATGCAGAAACAAGTATTGTGCAAATTGTCGGCTTTCCCCACATTCCAAGTGGGGTTCTGATGTTCTTCACATACGCGTCACACCCGCGTGTCCCCCACATGTTTCGTGGGGTTTTGGTTTTCTTCCCTGACGCGGCGCGCCCGCGTCTCCTCTCACGCACCTCACTCTTCCCCTCCTCCTCACACCACTGCTTAGCACAGCTCAGCTCAGCTCAGCTCAGCGCGGCGCAGCTGAGCACAGTTCAGTTCAGCTCAACTCAGCACAGCAGAGCACGGCACGGCACAGCACAGCACAGCAAATCGCACAGCAGCACAGTACAGCACAGCACAGCATAGCACGCAGGGCATTCCTTCGACGCCACAGGGGGCGCGCTGGGGGTGGGGGCCCTATGCGTTGCAGGCCCGCGGGGCGTGGCAGACGTGGCATTTCCTCGACGCCACAGGGGGCGCGCTAGGGGTGGGGGCCCTGTGCGCTGTGGGCTCCCAGGGCGTGGCAGGCGCGGCATTTCCTCGACGCCACAGGGGGGGGGGGGGCGCTGGGGGTGGGGGCCCTATGCGTTGTAGGCTCCCAGGGCGTGGCAGGCGCGGCATTTCCTCGACGCCACAGGGGGTGCGCTGGGGGTGGGGGCCCTATGCGTTGTAGGCCCCCAGGGCATGGCAAACGCGGCATTTCCTCGACGCCACAGGGGGTGCGCTGGGAGGTGTGAGCCCTAGGCGCTGTAGGCTCCCAGGGCGTGGCAGGCGCGGCATTTCCTCGACGCCATGAGGGGGGGGGGGGGGGGGGGGGGGGGGGGCGCTGGGGGGGGGGGGGCCTATGCGCTGTAGGCTCCCAGGGCGTGGCAGGCGTGGCATTTCCTTGACGCCACAGGGGGTGCGGGGTGGGGGCCCTATGCGCTGTAGGCCCCCAGGACGTGGCAGGCGCGGCATCTCCTCGACGCCACATGGGGGCGCGCTGGGGATGGGGGCCTTATGCGCTGTAGGCTCCCAGGGCGTGGCAGGCGTGGCATTTCCTCGACGCCACAGGGGGTGCGTTGGGAGGTGGTGCCCTATGCGCTGTAGGCTCCCAGGGCGTGGCAGGCGTGGCATTTCCTCGGCGCCACAATGGGGGCGCGCTGGGAGTGGGGGCCCTATGCGTTGTAGGCCCCCAGGGCGTGGCAGGCGTGGCATTTCCTCGGCGCCACATGGGGGCGCGCTGGGAGGTGGGGGCCCTATGCGTTGTAGGCTCCCAGGGCGTGGCAGGCGTCGCTTTTCCTCGACGCCACAGGGGGCGCGCTGGGAGGTAGGAGGAGGAGGTAGAGGAGGAGGGGGAGGAGGAGGAGGAGCAGGCGCAGGAGGAGGTGGAGGAGGAGGAGGAGGAGAAGGAGGAGCAGGAGGAGGAGAAGAAGGAGGAGGAGCAGGATGAAGGGGAGCAGGAGGGGGAGGAGGAGGAGGAGGAGAGGAGGAGGAGGAGGAGGAGGAGGAGGAGGACGGGGAGGTGGGGCAGCAGTAGCGGCAGCAGCAGCAGCTGCAGCAGCAGCAGCAGGAGCAGCAGCAGCAGCAGCAGGAGCAGCAGCAGGAGGAAGACACCGAGGAGGGAAAGGAGGAGCAGCAGCAGGAGCACCGATGGTACACATGGGAAATAAAATAGGCATGTGGGGTTCCTCGGTAGCGTAACTTATGTGTCCGACAACGCCCACAGAGGTTTGTTTCCCAACCATAATGTGGCGTTGGGTCCTCGTTTTCACAAGAGACGTTCTCCCGCGTTCATCCTCCCCCCCCTCCCCCGCGCCCTGATATCCCCCCTCTCCTCGGCGCACCCCTCGCACGTTTCGCGGCCCCATTGAAAGCCCCACCGAAGGCCCCAGTGGCAGGATTTGCATGCGGCACCGCCGCCTATTTCGGCACACCCCTCACACGTTTCGCGGTCCCACGAGGGGCCCCACCGAAGGCCCCAGTGGCAGGGCTTGCATGCGGCACCGCCGCCCATTTCGGCACGCCCCTCACGCGGTTCGCGGCCCCACGGGGAGCCCCACCGAAGGTTCCAGCGGCAGGGCTTGCATGCGGCATCGCCGCCCACTTCGGCACAGCCCGCGCACGGTTCGCGGCCCCAGAGGGAGCCCCACCGAAGGGTCCAGCGGCAGGGCTTGCACGCGGTACCGCCACCCATTTCAGCACATTTGTCACGCGGTTCGCGGCCCCACAGGTAGCTCCACCGAAGGCTCCAATGACAGGGCTTGCACGCGGCATCGCCGCCCATTTCGGCACGCCTTCCACGCGCTTCGTGGCCCCATGGGGGGCTCCACCGAAGGCTCCAATGGCAGGGTTCGCACGCGGCACCGCCGCCCATGTCGGCACGCCCCATCACGCGGCTCGCGGCTCCAGCAGGAGTTCCACCGAAGGCCCCAGCGGCAGGGCTTGCGCGCGGCACCGCCGCCCATCCCAGCACGCACCCCACGCGGCTCGCGCCCCCACAGGGAGGCCCACCGAAGGCTCCAGTGGCAGGGCTTGCACGCGGCACCGCCGCCCATTTCGGCACACCCCCACGCGCTTCGCGGCCGCGTGACGAGCTCATCGATGGCTCCAACGGCAGGGCTTGCATGCGGCGCCGCCGCCCATTGCGGCGCACCCCCCGCGCTGCCCTCGGCCCAATAGGGAGTTCCACCGATGGTTCCAATGGTAGAGTTTGCATGCGACACCGCCGCTCATTTCGGCGCACTTCTCACGCGGCGTGCGGCCTCATAGGGAGTTCCACCGAAGGCTCCAATGGCAGGGCTTGCACGCGGCACCGACGTCCATTTCGGCGCACCCCTTCCACGGTTCGCGGCCCCATAGGGAGGTCAACCGAAGGCTCCAGCGACAGGGATTGCACGCGGCGCAGCCGCATATTTTGGCGCACCCCTCACGCGGTTCGTGGCCCCATAGGGAGTTCCACCGAAGGCTCCAGCGACAGGGTTTGCACGCGGCACCGCTGCCCATGTCGGCACGCCCCTCACACGGTTCGCGGCCCCATAGCGAGGTCAACCGAAGGTTCCAGTGACAGGGCCTGCACGCGGCACCGCCGCCCATTTCGGCGAACCCTTCGCGCGGTTTGCTGCCCCACAGGGAGCTCCACCGAAAGTTTCAGCGACACGGATTGCACGCGGCACCGCCGTCCATTTCGGCGCACTTCTCACGCGGTTCGCGGCCTCAGAAGGAGCTCAACCGAAGGTTCCAGCGGCAGGGCTTGCATGGGACATCGCCGCCCATTTCGGCACATCTCTCGCGCGGCTCGGGGCCCCATAGGCGGCGCGCGGCCCCGTGGGGGGGCTCCGCCGAAGGCTCCAGCGGCGGGCGTTGCATGGGCCACCGCCGCCCATTTCGGCACACCCCGCACACGGTTCGCGGCCCCACGGGGAGCCCCCCCGCAGGTACCAGCGGCATATGCCGCGCGCGGGGTCGCCATCCAGCCCCTCGCTTCGAAACCCAACGTTTGCAAATAAGTGTCATGACCAGCGTTGTCAAAGTTGCCCAGCGCTCTCCCTCCGCAGCCATCTCGACGCAAGAAGCTGCGGCATATCGTTTCCCAGGCGCGTTTGTCGGCGGCGGGCCCAGGGCGGGATTAGAAGGGGCAGACTTTCGGGACCTCTGAGAAGACCGCAGGCATCTTGATCAGCCCATTTCTTCGAAGACGCCTCAGGCGAGTCGCCGCCGCCCAGGACCTTGTGGAAGCGCAAATGTGGCTGAGTTGGGCGCTCAGGCATGAGACACCAATCAAGGTGCCCCTTCAGTTGGTCAAGAAGACAGTCGCGGAACACGCGCGAGAGGAGGAGGAGGGGCAGGGGTGGGAAGAGGAATAGGAGCGCGGAGAGGGAAGCTAAAATGGCAGACGGGAAGGCTGAAAGCGGGGAAGAGGATGAGGAGGGGGAGGCGGAGGGGGAGAGCGCGGAGGAGGAAGTGGCCACATTGGAAGTCGTCCGAAAACGGCCCCGACCGAAAACCATGCACAGGAGACGTCGCTAGCGAAACGCACGCGCTTGAAAGTCTCAGGGGCCACGCGGCAAGCCCCCTGAGATTTCGGCCGAGGCGCCCCGAAGTCTGATTTTTTTTTCGACTGAGGATTGAAGCTCGGGGGGTGGAGCACAAGACCCGAAGACACGCCCACTTCGCGCCCAGGGCGCGGCGGCGGATCTTCGGAAACGGCCCAAGAAATTCGTCCGCAACACACGCAGGTTTCTGAGAAGCCTTGCCGCCACGCGGGCCCGCCGCCGATCTGAGCGAGCACGCATCTTTTCGATGAGCCACGCCTGCGACGATGATCTCGAGGCCGCCGCAGCTGGAATGGTTGACAGCGTCTTCGGGCCGAGGAATGTCGTAGCTGCCAGCGGCCCGATAACTGGTTCGGTCGACAACGGCCCGCGAAGCCACGCTGTCCGAGAGTTAATATGGTTGACGACTTGTTCGGCCCATCGGGCCGTGCAGAAGACCGAAACAGGGCCCAGGCGAATATCAGCGTCAGAGCTGGCGGCCCAGGCACCTGGAGTGCGGCGCGCGTTGTCTCAGACATGCCCCGATGCGTGCACCCTTCTCGGGCGAGACATGCAGGTTTGCGGCCCCCTTGAAGTGGAGGCTGACTTGAGGCATTTCGCGCTCCACCCCCTGACTGATTGCCAGCAGACCCAGCGCGATTTCTGGCAGGTCCTGGCTGGCAGCAATTTGGATGGCAAGTTTTTTTTTCTTTCAAAGTCGTTGGTGCGTGGAAGTGTCCCCCACGGCAGGTGCGGGCCGCTGGCCACGACGCCACCAGATGTTTATTCCTCGAGTTCCCTGACGGGTTTGCCTCGTATTTGCGACAGTCTCGATGTTTGAACTGGGGGGAAGTCGAGCACGCCCGCGGTGGGCTCCCACGACGCTCGATTACCTTAGCTGTTCAACGACCGCCATCATTCGCGATGTTGGTTCTTGCGAAGTCCTGGGACTCCTTTGCCGTGGTCGATTGCAACAAACACTGCAACGTGCGGACGCGGGTGGGGCGGCACCGCCCGTTGGTTCACGAAGGGCCCGCGCGCTTGCAGGGCGCTTTTCGGCGGTCCGCGTGGGAGGGCGCCGCAAGTTCTCATGCGGCAGTTCCTGGTCCTTCGAAGATGAGCATATATTCTCGTATGGCGCATCCCGTCACACTGCGTGGATTGGCCGTGCGAATCATCGCGGCGGTCTCTGGGATCTAGCGGGTGGGGGCCCACGGCCTCTTGGGGGGGCAGCGTTGGAATTTCGCGGCGGCCGTTTTAGGGGCTTATGGTTCTTGTCTCGGATACGAAGGGGGTCGCTGGAACCCCCGCGGGTCGCATCCAGGCTAGCTCGGGGCATGCCCGAGCGGAGGCTTCGGATTTCCCCGCCCCGTTTCCCGCGAGGGTTCCCGTGGGGGGCCGTCGTGGCGCAGTGTGAGGGCCGTTGCGGTGGCCTCCTTTTCTTTGTTCGGGGAGGGGTTCTCTCGGTGCACAGCGGCGCCCCTTCCCTGGCATTATTTGGCAGCGTCGGGATGACGAATCTCCATTAACGCCACACCAACAACAACAACAACAACGACAACATTGTTCCACGACACGCTAGTCCGCGTTTCGGAGCGGAGAGGCGGGTTTTTCACAGAACCCGGCATTCAGCAGGCACTCGCGTCAGTACGGCGCGCCGCCGAGTTTGCGCGTAGCATTCCTGGCATGCGCCTCCCCGACGTGGAGGGGATATGCAGTCACACGTACGACGTTGCCGTCCAACTTCGGAATGGCCGCCAACATTTGTTGGCTCATGAAAGGGAAAACATCGGCGCCCATGGTGGGCAAAGCTACAGGGTGTCAAAGCTGATCTCGTTTTTTTTTTCTTGGCCGATTTGTTGCAACAGGATAGTCAGTTGCGGAAGGCTTGCGCGTTCGCGTTGCAAGTCGTTCTTCCGAAGGAGCTCGCGCAAGCGTTCGTCCAGAAGGTACACGGCCAGTCCCTGGAGGACACAATTAAAATCCCATCCAAATCAACTGTCAGCCGGACACGAGGGAGGATAGACGTCGCGATGATGCTGATTTTCCGTGAGATGGTAGAAAGTTATTTGATGGGCCAGGGTTTATCCATATGGGTACAAGCAGACAGCAGCCCGCAGGCTGGCAGGGACTACGAGCTCATTATGATCTGGCTGGTTCGGAAGAGCGATTCGTTGGCTTACGCTACGCCGCCAGCTTTTCGGGGCGCCAGACATGTCCATTGGAAGACGCCGACAACGTCTTCCGATGGCGCGCCCTCTACTTCCTCCTCCTCCTTCTCCTCCAGCTCCTGTTCCTCCTCCCCCCCCCTCTCCCGACTCTTCCCCGCCCACCATTCCCGACGCGCGAACCAAAGCAGCCGCGCTGACGCACCAGTCGAGACCTTGGAGCCCCACCCATATTTCCCATAGGCTATGTTCCCAAGGGAGGCCCCCCTGGGGATGTGCGCGGAGGGGGGAGGGGGAGGGGAGGGGGGAAAAAAAACAAAAAAAAAAAAAAAAAAAAAAAAAAAAAAAAAAAAAAAAAAAAAAAAAAAAAAAAAAAAAAAAAAAAAAAAAAAAAAAAAAAAAAAAAAAAAAAAAAAAAAAAAAAAAAAAAAAAAAAAAAAAAAAAAAAAAAAAAAAAAAAAAAAAAAAAAAAAAAAAAAAAAAAAAAAAAAAAACGCGCGCGCCGAAGGGACATCGAAGGCCCAGAGGGGCGGCGGCTCTAGTTGACTTGCACGGTTTCCTCCTGGAAATGTTGGGTTACAGAGGCGTTGAAATTACACAAGGGTCTGACGATGTGAGGGACCAGAGTCGGCTGGCTCAGGAAATCAGCAACATAATCATCACGCACGTATGTCCACCTGTGAACCTCGGCCACGGCCGCACTACCTTGGCATTGAAGTTCAGGGCATTGCTCCACGCGTTTGCCCTGCTCTGCAAAAGCCATCAGATTCTAGAGCGCTTCCTTCAAGCCATCGTCAGTTTTCACAGTGACTATGGAGTAGAGATTGGCTTCGCACGAGTTCTACCGATCAACGTCGCAGACGTGTTGCCATATTTCGATGCCCCCGCCACCATCACCGATGAGCTCCGCGACGTGGCCGAGGATGATTTCTCCGCTACTTCCCCTCCGCCACCACCACGCGTGCCTGTTGCAGACGTGTCCAGGTCTTTCGAGGGACCTGACTTGCTCCACATTATACAGCTGCCTGTGGCACCCACGCCGCCGCGCTTGAGACGGGGGCCAGGGGCTTCGCGGATGTTGGCTGGCAGCCTCCCCGCGCCCTCTCGGGCCCCATGGGGCCGTCATTGATGTTGCTTTGGGTTGATTGGTGCCCGCGCCTATCTCGGTCAAGCTTGGGGTTTGTTTGGCCGCGTCGGCGCCCCTGGAAGAACCCGGCAGCGCGCCCGCGGGCGCCGCCCTGGGCCGTTCGAAATGTCGAAGCGCGATGCCCCCTGCCCAAGGGCTCACGCGAAAAGGTTTTTTTTTCTCGCAGAGGGGCAATCATGGGCCGCCGCGGTTGGTTCGCCCGTGGCCTTGGGGAAGGGCGCCGTGGATCAGCAATGCCACGAAAGGTCTGAGCGCAGCGATGGAGGGGTACGATGACACGATATTCTCTTTGAACAAGGTGCGCCGTCTTGTCGCGCGCAAGGAGAGCAAGGAAGTATTATTAGAACGGTGTTTCAACACTGGCGCAGCGTTGGGTTTCAAAAGAGATATCGAGAGGTTCCACGCAGAGGTTTACGAGGACCGCTGGAACACCGTGTCGCACGCCATATGCAGCATTCTTGACATTGAAATTGCTTTGTGCAACGGTTGGAATCTGCACGCTTACTCTGACGGCGCAAAAGCTTCCAAGGCGCCCGACCCCAATGCCGACGACGAGCACGACGCTAGGTTGGACCTCGTCGACGCCGCCATCCTTGATGCTATTTGGTGGGCTAAGTTGGTAGCGTTGCGGGTCTTTGCACAGGGGCAACGGCAAGCCGTCCGATGGGCGTCGCATTGCCCATGCCATTGGCCGACCATTGAGATTACCGGGTCGGAGGCGGATACTCTTCGCGACGTCATGGGCGTCATCAACGCATGCCCTTTGCGGGGGCGTCGGGAACCCGAACTAGCCAACGGCGAGTTCTTCGACGTGATCCACGCATTCTTGTCTATTTCTCTGGCCAGGCTCGAGACTGACTTGCACGCGCGAATCAGCTCATATGCCGTCATGCATGTGCTCGTGGATTTTGAGAGAGGCCGAGTGCATTTATATAAAGTTGCCTATGGTTTGCTCCGCCACCGTGCTTTGGTTGCTAGCAAGAAGCCATTTGCGCAATTGCAGGCCAGATTTGCGGCCGCACCGCGCTCAATTTGGTTTCCGCGTGGCCTGAAAGATCGGGTTTCGACCCGCTTGAATTCTGTTTCGGGTTATCCTTATAAGACCTTCCTTGAACGTCTCGGTCACCTCTTCGGCGGTCTCGGGGCCCCCATTGGTCACGTAAGGGAGAGGGGGGGCGCGGAGGCCTCTCGGGCCGTCTTGGAGTTCGGGCTGGCCCGATGGCTACGCACGCCACGAAATGCCCATCGGAAGCAATCGCCCATTCGCCAAGATATGGGGGCGGATTCGACTTACACGATGAAGCTTACTTTCAAAACCCAAGCGCCCTATATTCTCGCCGGGCTCGGTCACCACGACGCGGCCGCCCGCGCCCGTTGCCTCAGCCAGGCGATGCACAGTGATAGCTCGCATCCGAGGTTGAAGGAGTTGCGTTGCAGGCCTCTCCGCGAGCAATGCTTAGATTTTTTCGACAGCGAGGGGGACTGGGCACGTTGCAAAGGAGACGTCGACGGGCTGAAAGAGATCGCAGTGGAGATGGCGCCATTGCATTCCCACACGTGGCGCACCGAAGGCCAACATGCCCGCGCCAAGAAAGCTACCACCAGAGCGCCCAGCCACGCGGGGCCATACGTCAGCATTCAGCACAGGATGCCTCAGATGACAAAGTGGTTGGAGAACGAGCCCCAGATACTCGAGTCCCTCAGCACCTTGTTGACGAGGGTCCGCAACGGATGGGACGCCGTGAACCACCTGGGCTGTTCTAGCCACCCGCTTGTGCAGAACGTCATTAGAGAGCAGTCCAGGTCCAAAGGGAGAAACCCCATATGTTACAAAGTGGTTTACCACGCAGACACGTTCACCAAGTACGCCATGAGGCCTCCACCCGTCAGGACGCATCTACCCTTGGAACGAGGCGCAGGAGCGAGCCATGAGTTTGATGAGAGCAAGGCGCTAGAGAGCCACATGCACAAATTGGCATTGAAACACTTGGCATTCGAAGCATGTAAGAAAGAAGGCATCATGTCGGTGAGCGTTAATCCTGAGGCCTTCCAGCGCCTGTCACCATTATTGAAGCCGCAAGCCAGCGCACCTCGCGTCCGCCATGCACCCTTGGAAGACGATGTTGGCCACTGCTGTATCAATCCGCCGTCGACCATGCTGGAGCTCTTGCCTGACGTTCGGCGCACGGGCGCACCCGTGGAAGATGTGTTTTTTCTCCGTGGTCAACGTCGCCCCCGCGAAAGCCCAACGGACCCGTCTTCACAATTCGGTTTCTTTGAAAGGGTGGTCGGTCATCAACGTCCACGGTGCACTCGATATACCAGGGCCTCAGCTGGAAGGGGCAGTGGTGAGCGCCAGCCCGATGCACATCAGCACAGGCTGCGCGGATGCGATTGCTGTCGCGTTCAGCCCCCATCTCCTCGATTGGCAGCAAATACAGTCTATCCGTTGGTGGCCTTCAGAGGGTTCTGTTATGGTTCGACAGTTGCCTCGACACATCACTCAGCTTGTGCCGCAGCACCTGTTGCCCAGCATTCCTTCTTTGCTGGATAAGTTATTATCCAGAGGCGGCGGCGTCACTATTGTAGTCGCCTGTTGGCCTGCGCCGCGATCCAAGGACCCTCGCCCCCCCCCCCCCCTCCCGACGCGAGCAGTTTCCTGGTGCGGGGGGGGGGGAGGGCATGTTGCTAGCTTCTCGGTGCGTTCCGTGGACCCTCTGGAGGGATTGTCGGCGCGTTCCTTGGGTGATTGCTGGCCTGTCGCTCCTTGCGGCGTCAGGCCGGGGCTGCAGACTTCAGCTTAGGCGTTCGAAAACCCATTCTTTGGATCGGCGGATTTCCAGCAGCGGCGCGAGTCAGCATGAGATTCGCTTGCTCGAGATGTTCGTCGCTGACGGCATATGCGAAGGACCTCCCTACAAGTTGACCGCCGTCGGATTGGAAGAGGTCCAGTATGGGCGAAGACTGGCGGAAAGCCGCCCGCTATTTCAGATGAGACTTGCGCGCTTGGATACCGCTTCAACGTTCCAACTGGTCTTGGAAATGGAGGCACGCGGGTGGAAGCATCAACATATTCCAAGGAGGCACCGCGGCATGCGAATCGAATCGTTCTACACGGCTGGCATGGCCCCTGCCCAGCACAAGGTCTGGTACACTCATCGGGGCGACAGCATCAAGCACGAGTACCTCATGGCATTGCTGCAGTCGGTGGACGGCGTCGGTGTGCCACACCCTCCCAGCGCCACCGTTGCGGACTACAACAGGCTTTTGGGCGAGAGCACCAAGGAGGGCGCCATGAGGACGCGCGGGGCGAAGACGATTGGCCGCATCCAGGACACGGGCGATGACGAGTGGCCGCACGCGCCCGAGCTGCCTGGATTGCCTGGATTGCTTGCACTGCCTGAACTGCCGCACTCTCCCTCGTCCTCCTCGCTTGAAGTGCCATCTTCACCTGGGCTGTCGATTGGTGAATCGTCATCGCCCTCCAGCGACAGCGACAGTGACGATGCCTGTGACCCACCTGCCGCCGACGAGGCCGCCTTGCCAGCTGAGCCCGACCCGCCTGTCGCCGACGAGGTGGCCTTGCCAGCCGAGCCTGCTGCAAAGCGCAGGAAGGTGTTCAAGGGCACGCCGTGGCCAGAAAGGGGGCGCTTGAAACATAAGTTTTCGTACATCAAGAAACAAGCTCATCGCGGCGGCTACCAGATGACGTGCCATCTGCACGCGAACTGCCAGAAGACGCACAACATCCGCGATGATTGCAAGACACTGGCGATGCTTAAGGCTTGGGCGCTGCTTGGTGACAACGCCGAGGTGCCGAACGCTGAGTGCCATTTCGGTTTATGGGCCAATTTCATTGAGAGCGCAGTTGACATTGAGCCCGAAGCGCACTTCGATGAGGACGCTGCGCCCCGATAGTCGGTTCTGTCGCGCCTGCGAAACATTTGCCAACATTTGCCCGCTACAACCAGCGCAAGGGTTTAGATCCCCCTCGACTTCGGGGAGGGACCCTTTATGTTCTTAGGCTTCGGCCTCCCACCCTCCGATGTCCATTCGTTTTGCAATGGTGCGTTGCAATAAATTGCATTGCGTTGCATTGTCATGAGCACGTGCCGATGATGGACTTCGAAAACCCATTCGCGAGGCTGTAGCAGATATGGCTGGGAAGATGGAGGACCCGAGGTCCTGAGGTCAGAGTGGAGACGAGAAGGGGAGGGCGCGGGGAGGAGGAGCACGAGGAAGACGGCAAAATCAGGGGAGATGGATGGGAACGTGGAGAGGATGTGGAGGGCAGAGGAAGTGGAGGAGAACGAAGAGGAAAAGAGTCGCTTGCCCACTCGAAGACAGCAATGTGCGCCTCCCCGCTATCCTGCACCGACCCAGCCGAAATAATGCAAATCCCCATTGGGTTGCTGATCAACCCAACGACAACAATGAAGAATGATGGAGGTGGCCGCTGATTGGCCCAACAACAACAATAATCACAGCTCTGGGAGCGGTCCCGCTCAGCATGCGCCTCGTTCCTGACGCAATCGGCCACTTGGCGACTTGGCGATGCGAAACCACAGTCGCAACCTGCAATTCCGTTTTGCCCGGAAAGCTTTCCGTTCTGCCCGGAAAGCTTCCCGTTCTGCCCGGGATCTGCTTTCTTTTTCAGTGATTTTGGTTGATTTCGGCCACTTGGCGACGCAAGACTGCCGCAAAGAAGCAGTGTATCTTTTCATTTCCGGCCACTTGGCGACGCAAAACCACCGCCGCAACTTGCAATTCCGTTCTGCCCGGAACGCGTCCCGTTCTGCCCGGAAAGCTTCTCGCTTTGCCCGGAAAGTTTTCCGTTCTGCCCGGAAGCTTTTCCGTTTTGCCCGGAATGCGCCCCGTGTTGCCTGGAACCCGTGAACATGGTCATGCGAATTGTGAAACAGTTGCCAAGAGCATCGACACTCGGGAGATATCGTTCCGTTCCTGCGGCTGCATCGGTTCAGCAGTGGTTTGCCAGCTTGCTGTGCTATATTTGGGCTATCTCGGCGCTTTCTTGGCTCTTGGGCGTCGTTGGTGCCTCTGCGTTGTCTGGCGCCATTTAAGTCCAGTCGGGACTCTTCGTGCGGCGCGGGAAGTCCGAGGCCGAGCAGCTCGCCGCGGATGTTGGCTTCGGTCTGCCTCCCGCCTGAGCGCCGCGGCGCGCAGCTAGAGGCCCGCGGGGTTGTCCCAACGGTCTGGTTCGCGGGGTTGTCCCGACGGCCTGCCCTCGCGCCCCAGCGGCCCGCGGGATTGTCCCAAAGGTTTTGCGAACCAGCCGTCGGGGAATGCGCGCGCTCTGGCCGAGGCGGCGACGGCGCCGAGGAAAATCGACGCGCTTGCCCCGACCACGGGGAAGGGGAGGAGCGCGCGGAAAAGAAGCAGGGGAAGGATGAGGACGGGGACGGGGCAGGGAAGGAGCGATGATGATGAGGAAGTGGAGAAGGAGAAGGAGGAGTAGAAGAAATATCACGAGAGGGCGTAGGAGAAGGCAGATCGGCGGGCGAGGGGAGAGTGTCCACTAGGGCGAGGAGGAGAGGAGTAGGGGCAAACTAAGCGGATTTTCATGCGGGGTCCCTCCGTCGGAGTAATTTGTCCGTCCGCCTCACCTGATCATTCGTTTCTACTTCTACCTCCTCATCCTCATGGTCCTTCGCGTCATCCTCTCTTCCTCAACCTGTTCCTGTGCGATATGTATCCCCTCCTTCTCGTCCTCTTCTTCCTCCTTCCTCTTGCTCCCCTTATCATCCTCGCGTATTATTCCCATTCGTTCTCTTGTTCCCCCTGTAACGACCTCCACCTCCTCATCCTCCTCCTGTTTATCGTTGTTCTTCTTCTTCCTCCCTCACTTATCCATTTTCTCCTCCTCCTCCTCCTCCTCCTCCTCCTCCTCCTCCTCCTCCTCATCATCATCATCAGCATCATCAATGGAGCAGGAGGAGGGGAGGGACGGAGCGCTGAGAAATGCCCCACTAGAGGTGCAAAGAAAGTTACCACAGGGATAACTGATTTACGGCAGCCAAGCATTCATAGCGACGTTGCTGTTTGATGTTTCGATGTCGGTTCTTCCTATCGCTGAGACGCAGCAGCCCCGAGGTGTCGGATTGTACACACTGTGGCAGCCAAGCGTTCATAGCGACGTTGCTTTTGATCGTTCTATGGCGGTTCTTCCCATCACTGAGACGCAGAAGTCCCGAGGTGTCGGATTGTTCACCTTGTGGTAGCCAGGCATTCATAGCGACGTTGCATGTTGATTTTTCGATATCGGTTCTTCTTATAATTGGGACGCACAAGTCCCGAAGTGTCGGATTGGTTCACCCGCCAATAGGGAGCGTGAGTTGGGTTTAGACCGTCGTGAGACAGGCTCCCCCCCAGACGGAAGAGGAAGACGAAGAGGAGGAGAAGGAGGCGGAGGAGGAGGAGGAGGAGGAGGAGGAGGAGGGGGAGGAGGAGGAGGAGGAGGAGGAGGGGGAGATACAGTGGAGGGGGGAACGAGGGGGAGGGGAAGGGAGAGGAGGAGGAGGAGAAGGAGGAGGATCAGGCGAGGGAGTACATTTTCGGGTTTGAGTAAGTGGATCTGGGGTTCCTCGGTTTCGTGAGTGGGGGGGCAGCCCAAATCCGATAAGCACCGTTTCCTTAAGTTAATTTCCGGAAATACGGTTTCCACAAGTCGCTGGCACAAAAACACGGAAAAACAAAATGAGATACGTATGGTTTCCGTAAGCTATTACCTACAAACTCGATGCGCATGCTTTTCCGTTTTTTGTTGCTAGATCCGATCGTTCCCCTCCCCCCTCCCACGGCCGCAACGGCCACCATGGCCACCACGGCCATGGCCACCAGGGCCACGGCTATCACGGCCACCACGACCAGCAGCCACCACGGCCAAGGCCATCACGGCCACAGGGTCACGGCCACCACGGCCACGGCCACCACGGCCACCACGGCCACGGCCATCACGGCCACGGCCACCACAAACACGGCCACCATGGCCACGGCCATCACGGCCACGGCCACGACCACCACGCCCACGGCCACCACGCCCACGGAAACCACGCCCACGGCCACCACGGCCACGGCCACGGCTGCCACGGCTGCCACGGCCACGGCCATCACGGCCATGGCCACCAGGGCCGCGGCCACCACGGCCACGGCCACCACGGCGAGCGGCCACCACGGCCATGGCCACCACGGCCACGGCCACCACGGCCAGGGGCCAGCACGGCCATGGCCACCACGGCTACCACGGCCACCACGGCCACCACGGCCACGGACAGCACGGTCACGGCCATCACGGCCACGGCCATCACAACCACGGCCACCACAGCCACCGCCATCACGGCCACGGCCACGACCACCACGCCCACGGCCACCACGCCCACGGAAACCACGCCCACGCCCACGGCCACCACGGCCACGGCCACCACGGCCACGGCCATCACGGCCACGGCCACCACAAACACGGCCACCATGGCCACGGCCATCACGGCCACGGCCACGACCACCACGCCCACGGCCACCACGCCCACGGAAACCAACCCACGCCCACGGCCATTGCGGCCACGGCCACGGCTGCCACGGCTGCCACGGCCACGGCCATCACGGCCATGGCCACCAGGGCCGCGGCCACCACGGCCACGGCCACCACGGCGAGCGGCCACCACAGCCATGGCCACCACGGCCACGGCAACCACGGCCAGGGGCCAGCACGGCCATGGCCACCACGGCTACCACGGCCACCACGGCCACCACGGCCACGGACAGCACGGCCACGGACAGCACGGCCACGGCCATCACGGCCACGGCCATCACAGCCACCGCCATCACGGCCACGGCCATCACAGCCACGGCCACCACAGCCACAGCCAGCAGGGCCACGGCCTACCACGGCCACCACGCCCACAACCACCACGCCCACGAAAACCACGCCCACGCCCACGGCCGTTGCGGCCACGCCTACGGCTGCCACGGCCACGGCCATCACAGCCATGGCCACCAGGGGCCACAGCCACCACGGCGGGCCGCCAACCACGGCCATGGCCACCACGGCCATCACGGCCAGCGGCCACCACGGCCATGGCCACCACGGCGACCACGGCTATTACGGCCACGGCCAGCACGGCCATCACGGCCACCACGACCACGGCCACGGACACCACGGCCACGGCCACCACGGTCACGGCCATCACAGCCACGGCCACCACAGCCACGGCGATCAGGGCCACGGCCTACAGCCATCACGGCCGCCGCCGCGCCGCCACCACGCCCACGGAAACCACGCCCACAACCAGCACGACCACGGTCATCACGGTTGCGGCCACCACGGCCACAACCACCACGGCCAGGCGCACAGACATCACGGTCACGGGGCCACAGCCATCACGTTCACGGCAATCACGTCACGGCACCACGTCCATGTCATTGCCACCACGGCCACCACCGCAGCTGCCCACAGCCATCACGGTCACCACCACCGTCACGGTCACATCGACCACGGTTACGGCCACCACAGGCACGGCCATCATGGAAACCACGCCCACGGCCACCTCACGGCCACGCCCACCGCAGTCAAAGGCAACAGCCAGCCCACAGCCATCACGATGACCACCGCCACAGCTCATAGCGATGACGGTCAGCCACTACGGCAACATCGACTTTGAAAATGACGGACACGGAACGGCCGCGACGGCCACCACAGCCAGTGCGAACACGACCAGGGTCATTATAGTCACGGTCGCAGTCGTCACCGCGACGTTTGAGAAAAGCTCTGGAATGGCGGATACGTAATAAGATTTTTCTCCGCGTTTGAGCAAACGGCTGCCGTGGCCCGCCCTGGTCTTTGCATCTGCGTCGTTTGCATGCAGCAGAGCCATGCTACAATGCACACTTAGAGGACGAAGACCATTTGCGCACATATGCTCAAATTGTTTGCTGGAGGGTTTGTAGCTAGCCTACAGAGGTCAGGTTAAGACATAGCCAAATTGTGACCTGTTCTCTTCGATTATGAGTCCACTAGACTGCCCACAGCACGCCTTTCTTATCAAATTCGAGGAAATATATGAATCTCGTTCATTAATATGCAACATGCGCACAAACAAGTTCGAGGTAAAGTATGGTTTCGAGGCGAGGAAGACAAACACGAACAGAGCCCAACGTTACCGTAGTTTTTTTCATCTAAGCTGGTGCACACAACAGCGTTCATGTCATTACAATAATAGTCAGTTGGTCACGGTTTACCAGGGTCACGGCCAGTGTTTCGTAGTTTGTTTACAGTTTTTTTACGATTAGAATCAGTTTGTTAGTTTATTTTCTTCCCCCGCTGCATTACATGTCATGTTTTTAGTGTAGAGACAGAGTGTACTGGAATGGTTACCATATGAGTTCTAGCCGTCCTAGAGGCTTTAAAGTTGCGTAAATAGAAAATTATAACGTTGATGTATTTGATTCTCCAAAGATGTTCGGACGATTCGTAAAAGATAATATTCTAATGAATTTCATAAATCCAGAGAAAAAATATGTTCCTCTTTTAATTGTATTAGTTGTTTGTTTTATTTTGTTTTTTATGCTTATTCGTGTTTTCCGTGAAGTTACATTGGTTAATCGAGAAATTTAAAGTGAAATTGTCATTTGCAGTGTGATTAGTGTTCATGTTTATACGTATAATCGTGCCCAGACAATTTTATATGATGCAGTATGTTTTTTTGTTCTTCGGTTAGTTGTTCAACAACTTGCAATGAAGCAAGTGCTGAAACATTGTAGTTTAAAGTAACGTCTTGATTGTCATATTACAGAACACAAATGATCAATTAAATACCCAATTTAATTGATTGATTTATTTGAAATCGACTTGCACATATTGACAGTTTTGTTGTGTGTGTGTTTTTTTTTCCTACTGTGTTGTTCGAGAAAGGCACGTCACGTAAACATACGATGTTCTATTAGTTCGGCAACGTTGAATAACAAGAAACAATTAAGACAACAGAGTGTCGATATATTGTGATCTGTTTCTGAATTCCGCCACACGTTGTACGACAGCCATCTTTCCGTAGTGTTTCGGTTCAGTCTATCCGTGAGACAGTGTGTGACATGGCTCATTTTCCAGGTAGCAATAAATGTTTCACTTTAGATTATTGTGCCAAGCGCTTTCAGGGCATTCATGATGGAAACCAGGGGAGTCGCGATGCCAGAGCTGAGATAAAGAACGTCGAACAGAAGCGCACTCAAGACCCCCGGAATTTAGAAGCTGACGATTTCATGTACAGGTGTGTTATTCATTATTTATCCTGGATTATTGCGCGCACTTTTTCAAATTTTATTAGAAGGCAGCATTGGAGCAGAATTAGTTTTGGATTGCAGCAGATTGGTTATGTGGGTCCAAAAAGTGGACGGAAGAAGCAGCACGAGGACGTTGATTGCCACTAGTCGTTTAAATTTTCGTATCCCCACTGTTGAGTATCACTTGATGGCGTTACATTTGTGCCCTGAGGATACGTTAAATAATAGTTTGATGCTTGATTATTCATCATATTGTGCTGTAGTGTCGCAACACCAGTATCATGATGTCACACGTGTTAATGGCGCAAAGGGGAATATGGTGGCATCTGAATTTGAAAGGGCATCTGAACTGATGAAGGCAAGTGTATTGACATTGTGGATTTTCACGAGATCGACCGATTTAATTGAGTTAGCTGTGCCAAAACCTGATGAGAGTATTTCTTGCATAGAAGACTACATGGAATATCTGGAAAAATTGTTTATTGAACATTGTCAGGGCGAGAATGATTGGAAGAAACGAATGCATCCGCGATCGCGCGGTTATAGTATTAATACGTCATCTTTGGACGGTTCGTGCGATCGGTTTATTTTGCGTGCTGCTCCAGTTGTGTATAATGTTATTCTAGGTCACGCTCCACGTCATCCTATTCAGCTTGCGCAATTTGTGTTAAAGAAGATTAAATGTTTTGGCCATTTTCTTCGCCAGCATGCTATTTGGACGTTTTCATTGTTGGGACGAGCCGACGCCATCACTTGCGACAGTTGGAATGATTTGAAACATGTGACTGCGAGGCGAAATACGTTGGCATTGTTTCGGCGACTTGATGCAGGCTGGAGAGTAAAGAAACGCGAATTTCGTTGCAGATCTGAGAGCTCAAATGGCAATGATATACATGTGTTGATTAATCCATTCCGTCAGCTAGAACGAAGGATTGCCGACAAAGATGCGGGCGAAATAATGGTAAAAGTATTCAAGATGTACAAGAAATATTTAGACGAGTTTTCGAAGTACGAATTTTGTTGCAAGATTACAGCTGTTGATGAGCATGGGATGGAATTGGAGGAGCGCAATCATTCCAAGACATTTATTGAATCTGAATTGGCGTTTTTGAAAGATTATTTGACGTTTGCGTGTAACTGTTGTATGCACGAGAGGTTTTGGAAGGATTAGTTTTCGCGTTTTCTGCATTCAATGTGAATGAGATGTTGATTGCGTTGCGCGTTTCAAAATAAGCTTGGCATCTAAATCGCAATCCGATCAGAGAATATTCATTGAGATGTCTGAATCAATCCAGACGCCAGTATGGATTCTGGCGAGACAGGGGTTGACTAAATGGAGATATTACAGAATTCGAATAAGACAGATAAGAGTCAAATCGGAAATTGCCGTTCACAGTTCATTTCGGTAGATATGCGTTGCGCACAGTTCAGATGAGGATCAACAAATTCTCGAATTGGCTTTATTTGAATTTCGGCGAGAACCGTTTCGCGCAGAATTCAGAATTTTCGAGTTGCCTTAACCGAAAAAATTCGAATCGCCTTAATTTCCAGTGTTCGAGATGCCTTATCTCAGAAAATCTGAAATTTTGGACTGATGTAATATTTTCTTGCGATACACGGAAATCGCGTGTTTTTGGGTTGTCTTTCGTATTGCACCCACAGTTTTGTCAGAGTTTTGAAATTCTCGAGGCATTCAAGATTCATGAAAGTTTTCATTTGAACAATTTCGATTTTATTTTTGATTTTTGAAGCAAGAACCACCGTCATTTCAATCTAGCTCTTGAATTGGTTTTCGGTGTTGCCGAGGTGTAACGATTGATGAATTTGAAAGCGATGTTTGTGTTTTTTACAAAAAAATGCACCCGGCAGAGATTATGTTCGAGGTTTCGCGCCACAACACCGCAGAGAAGCATTTCTGCATCAGTAAATTGACAGCGAGCTCTGCATCTGAGAGTCTGCGCACCAACAGAGCATCCCAGCAATTGGAGGGAGCGTGTTCGACACTCACGGTTGGCATGCTTGCAGAACGGATTTGATATTTAAATCCATTAGACGGTCGAACTTGTTGCTTGTTTGGTTTTCCAATTTGTTGTCGAGAGTTTACGTTTAGGTTTTCGCGTGATCGAGCGCTTCGTTTCGAGATATATTTTTTCAGAGTATTTTGCAGGGTAAAGCCGAAGTTTATTTTATTTAACACCATTCTAGATGCGTTATCATCAGCGTTTCAGGCAGAGACGAGACTGCGACAGTAGTTCTGAGCTGTTCGTTTTCATTTCGAACATTTTTTCTGTTTCAGTTTGCATGTTGCACCATCCTACACATTCGTAGTCAGTTTCATTATTTTGTTTGCGTTGTTCCGAGGTGATTGTGGTGGTTTGCCTTTTTTTGCACCGATTGAACACAGTTTTGGTAGCCTTACAGGGGGTTCAAAAATCATTTGCGCATATATGCGCAAATGGTTTGTTGGCGGGTTATAGTGAACCTACAGGGTTCAAACAAAGACAGATTTGAGTTGTAGGATTTTTCCCGTTCGATACCATGGTTAGAAATGCTTGAACCATTCATTTACAATGAAAATCGAGACGTAAAGCACCAATATATTCATTGATTATTTTCGTTGTTTGTGTTGTTGCCCAGATTGCTTTACTGTCAGCCATCAGTCAGCCTGCCTGCAGTTTCGGCGTCGGCCCCAGCCGGCACCTTGAGCCTGCCTCAGCCTCAGCCTCAGCATCGGTTTGCCTCAGCCTCAGCCTGCCTCCGCCTTGGCTTCAGCCGCTTCAGTCTCAGGCGCAGGCTGTTCAGCATCAGTCTCAGTCTGTTTTCGGTTCAGCCTCAGCCTCAGTTTGTTCCAGCTCGGCATCAGCCTGCCGCAGCCTCAGCCTCAGCCTGCCGAGCCCCAGTCTCGGCTTGGTTCAGCCTCAGCGGGGCTTGGGCTCGGGGGCTCGCGCTCGGCCTCCAGCGCGGGTTCAGGATCGAGCGCAGGCGCTGGCGTGTGCTCGGGGTCGGGCTCGAGCTCGGCCTGGTCCGACGGGTCGGGCTCGGGCTCGGACTTGGGCCTGCGTTCGGGCACGGTTTCGGGCTTAGGCGCAGGGTCAGGCTGGAACGCAGCTAGGGCTTCGGTTCGGGCTGGCTCGGGCTCGGGCTTCGGCTCGGGCTCGGGCTCCGGCTCGAGCCCGCGTTCAGGCATGGGTTCGGGCTGGCTGGGGCTCGGGCTCGTGCTCGGGCCCGGGCTCGGGATTGGGTTCGCGCTCGGGCCTCGGGCGCGGGCGCGGACGGGTTCGGGCTCAGGTCGGACTCGGGCGGGCTCGGGCTCGGGCTCGGGCTCGGGTTTGGGCTGGGCTAGGGCTGGGGCTGGGGCTGGGGCTGGGGCTCGGGTTTCTGGGCTAGGGCTGGGGTTCGGGCTCGGGCGCGGGCTCGGGCTTGGGCTCGGGCTCGGGCCCGGGCACGGGCTCGTGCGGGCGCGGGCGCGGCCGCGGGCGCGGGCGCGGGTTCGGGCTCGGGTCGGGTTTGGGCCGGGCTCGGGCTCGGGCTCGGGCTCTGGCTCGGGCGCTCGGGCTCGAGCTCGGACTCGGACTCGGGCTCGGGCGGGGGCTCGGGCTCGGGCTCGGGCTCGGGCTGGCTTGGAGTCGGACTCGGGCTCCGGCGCGGGCGCAGGCGCGGGCTCGGGCTCGGGCCCGGGTCGGGCTCGGGCTCGGGCTCGGGCACGGACACGGGCTCGGTCAGCCTCAGTTTGCCTTCAGCCTCGGCCTCAGCCTCCGCCTGCTTCAGCTTCAGCTCGCACCAGCCTCAGTCTCACCCTCAGTCCCAGCTTGCTTCAACCTCAGCCTTAGGCTGCGTCAGACTCAGCCTCAGCCTCAGCCTCAGGCTCAGCCTGCATCAGCCTCAGCCTCACCCTCGGTGTGCCTCAGCAGCAGTCGGCATCAGCCTCAGCCTCATCAGCCGCAGCCTTCCTCAGCATCAGGCCTGCTTCTGTCTCAGCCCGTTTCAGCCTCAGCATCAGCCTGCCTCAGCCTCAGCCTGCCTCACCCTGAGCCTCAGCCTCAACCTGCCTCAGCATCAGCCTGCCTCAGCCTCAGCCTCAGCCTGCCTCAGCCTCAGCCTCGGCCTCAGCTCCTCCTCGTCCTCCTCCTCCTCCTCGTCCTCCTCCTTCTTCCTCCTCCTCCTCCGCTTCCTCCTGGTCCTTCTCCTTCTCCTCCTCTCTCCGTCTGCTTTTTCTTCTTCGCATCGTCCGTCTCTTTCGCCCAAACATAACCCCTGAGCCTTGAACCATAATCTCTGAGCCGTAGTTCCCATCGTTAAGCGCTATCCCTTAAGCCCTGAGCCGAACCCGTAAACCCCGAACCATAGGCCACGAACCCTAAACCGTAAGCATGCAAGGTCTAACCCCTAGCCCTAACCCCTGAATCCTTACTGCTGAACCCTAAGCCCCAAGGCCTGAGCTCCGAACCTTACGTCTTTAGCCCTAAGCCCTCAACTTCAACGCGGTTTCATAGCCATTTGGCTGTCACGTGGTGATTGCGGCGAGGCGTTGCTCTGGCACGCGGCTCTTCCGCCCAGAGCCACGACCGCAGCGATGGAGGGCGCTGATCCCTTCGGTGAGGACATGGGCTTGGGGGTTGGCGGGCTGCTTCCGCCGGCTGCGCCAGCGGGCGCGGGCCGCGGCCGCGGCGCGGGCCGCGGCCGCGGCGAGGGTCGCGGCGGCGGCGGCGGCCGCCGTGGTGGGCAGAAGGCGTCCGCGGCCGGTGGCGGCGATCGGCGCGTGGCTGCTGGATGCTGCGAGTTCAAGATGAAAGGCGCTCGGTGGTGCGCACTCCACAAGAGGGGTGCGCAGTGCGTCGAGTACCAGCGAGACCACAGGAAGGACATCACAGATGAGGAGCGGGAGGCGTTCGAAGTGCTGTGGGCGCGGGACGCAGAGGCAGGGGAGTACCTCGTCAAAGTCTGCACGCTTTGCGCATCCCCAAAAGCGCATCCAAAAACGATGGCTCGGCAAATCGAGGTGCTGTCGCGGCGTGTTCGCGGAGACATCTCGAAGCCATTTGGGCATTCTTTGCGGGCAATTTTGGGACATGTTCTTTTTTTTCTTATCGGGACTCCTCCGGTATGTCTGATTGATCTTTCGAGGCCGCCCTGCTCTTGCGACGCCCCAAGGGGAAGCCGATGTTAATTTCGGGTGCCTAGTCGATTAAATGCGGCAGCGGGCGTTGCAGGAGATGCCCCAAACAACTCCGTCGGCGTTGTTTGGGGCGCTCTTTAGCTTGGCGGCCTCCCTTCCCAGGCCCCAGGGGCGGGGTTGGAGGGGGGGAGGGGTTGGAGGAAGTGAGAGCGGAAAGTTTCGCAAGCCACCTGCGCCCGCATGGGCGGTGGGATTCCTCAAGGACAATCCGCCAGAGCTCAAGCGGAAGAACCTCATCGATTTTGCGCAGTTCGTCCGAAAGCGCGGCGAGAAGGCGTACAAGAGCAAAACGGAGGCGGACGTCCCGATGACCCACGCGGCCTTCCTCATCTGGGCGGTTCAGGTGCAGGGCTTTTCGAGTGAGGAGGCTGACGATTGGTGGCAAGAGCTGAAGAACGACCGCAACATCGACAGGGATAGCAATGGTCCTCGCGGGCGGTTTCAATTGTACATCCCCAACGTGGAGAGGCGCAAAGTGCGAGGCCGTGAACAATACGAAGACAACCAAGCTGTCGAAGGCAACAAGAAGAACAAAAAGCCGCCAGAGGAGTACCGCGCCATGCTGGAACGACACGTTCTTCGGCAAGATGTGTCTTTCGCTGACGGCTTCTTGTCGATGAGTTCGAAGGACGCAATCGTTGGCAAGAAGCGGCAGATGGACGAGGAGGCCATCGGCGTCGACGAGGGTGACGGCAACAAGCGGGGCAGGACTAGCAAGAGAACGGCCGCTTCCGATGCCGCGGGCGGCGAGGATATATCATCGGCCAAGACGAAGGTTTTCGCGAAGTATGAGAAGGAGGTCGGAGTCGCTTCTGCCGAGCTCTTGGATGCCACGAAGAAGGGTAAGTCGGTGGCTTCGACGCTGCTGGAGCACCCGAGTCACCTGCGGGCCTCTGACCGCGCGCTGCTGGAACACGCTCGGGTGCTGCAGTTCAAGCACGAGGCTCGCTGGCCACGTTTGATTTCCACTCGCCTCCCTCGCGCCCCCCCACCTTCACGCGTGCGGTTCTAGAGGGCGCTCTGGGCTACTTCGCATCCAGCGCTTCGAGCGAAGTTGGCCTTGCCTCCTTAGAGCTCGTCGCGGTGGGGATGGCGGTGGTTGCGGTCCTGGGGTGTGGGTAGAGGTTCGCTCGTGGCCTGATCGAGGTCGCGCGACGCCTTTCGGGTGCGGACGTGGGCCTGAGCATCGCCAAGTGGAGTTCTCGTGGATCTGGCGATGCGGCCAGCGCGAGCCGCGTGAGCGAGGCCGAGCTTTCGACGGAGAGGGTGGCCGAGATACAGGGCATGACAACGCGCGACTTCACGCAGGCGGAGGAATTCCAGAGGTTCGCGTTCTGGGCGCCGGACCAGCTGCAGGAGTTCCAGCAGTGCGATTTGCTCGACTCGCCCATGGACAAGCTGGATTTGGCTAGCCTCTTCGAGATGTCGGGGCCAGCCTTCCGCGAGCATACGTCGAAGGTCGAGACGGTGCTAGCGGTCGCCAGGATGACCGCAGCAGGCGCTGCCAAGACGGCAGCGGAGATGGCAGCCCACATCAGGTCCAGAGCGGGCCATGCGCAAAAGGAGCAGCGCAAGAAGGAGCAGGAGGCGGCGAGGGCAGAGATTGCTGCCATCAGGCAGCGGGCTCAGGAAGCGGCTCGCGCCGTCGCTAGCGCGCGGGCGCGAGGCAAGAGCGGCCCGACCCGGTCGATCTTCACGGCGGAGCACGCGCTCGCGGAGATGGTGGAGGCGGTGAAGTGGACGGGCCAGTTCGACGTGGACACGCCTTCCGCGCCCGAGCTTCCAGACGCAGTGCAGAGGGCCTTGGCCGACGCGGACTTCTTGCAGACATCAGCCGTGTTTGCAGCGCAATACAAGAGGCCAGGGCTCGGAGAACGCGGGCACCTTCTGCGCCCTGCCTGCCGCCCCCCCCCCCCTCTCGCCTCGCCACCTGGTTCTGACTTGACAGAATCAGGGGTGATGGGTTCGACGGGGGATGCGGGGGCGGGGGCAGAGGGCGTCGGCCCCGCTGTTCTTTGGGCGCTCCAGGATCGAGTCGGTGGCCAGCACGGGCATCGGGCAGTCCCAGCTTACCGACAAGTGCAAGCAGGCCGTCTCGGACGCCGTGGTGTCTATGGCTCCCCAGGGCGCGAAGCTTGATCTGTCCGTGGCGTCTATTCCAGGTAGCGACCAGTTCGAGGCGCAGTCGTGGCTCTTCGGATTGTCGCCGCAGATGCGTCGGGTGGTCTTCACGCCGAACTACGCGGCGTGCTTCAAGGTGTTGTTGGCGGGGCAGTGCGAGCACCTCCTGATCGAGCTCGATTCCATGCTGAAGGCGGTTCCAGAAGTGTTCCCAGGCGTGGCTGCGGCGCAGGAGTTGACGGAGTCGGTCAGCAAGCTCACCAACATCAGGCCCCTCGTCGACGCGGGGGTGAGGATGTGGCGGCAGACGTTGCAGCCTGGGGCGGCGTTGTACATCCCCATGGGTTTCATTTGCGTGGAGGTGGCTTCGGAGCAGCGGCAGGCCCACTACGGCGCGAGGAAGAGTTGGTTCACGCACACCGCGGCGAGCATCAAGCACTACGAGCAGATCTTGGGCATGATGAAGATCGATCCTGCAGGAGACGGCCGCATGGAGAACATCCTCAGGGCCATGAGGGGCGCTGCTGCAGCAGCCAGGTCGGCGGCGCCCGAGCCGCTGACGCCTGTGAAGAAGGAGCAGTGGGACGTTATGTCCGCCAAGCTCGGCGAGCTTGTCGACTTGACGGCCGCGGAGCCCATCTCCGTTGCCGACGACTACTTGCGATGATTGCGCGGGGCTTTCGGGGCAAGCAGGGTCAGCATTCGTGGGCCTGTTGGGGATCCGACCTCAGGGTCGCGACGAGTCCTCTAGCAGGTGTCTTTGTTCGCTGACCGTGTCTTTGAAAGAGCATTGAAGGTGCTCAGTGCAAGGTGAGCGGCGCGAGTACTAGTGCGGTCTGTGCGCAGTCGCCTGGGCGAGTACGGCCGAGCCTTGTAGATTCCGCGTGCGCGCTGCGACGTACAGAACTGCTCGACGCGAGGCGTCGACCGCCTGACTGGCCACTTGGCTACCGCACGCAATCGAGATTCGGATGGCGCGGGGCTCGCAGCAGCGCCTGAAAATACCAGTTGCGCGCTTTTCTGGTCGTCGTCTCAACGAGTCTCGATCGAAGGCGCCATCGACGATTTATTGCGGCACGCTGCTTGCTTAAGGTGGCCGAAGGAATCTCGTGGCGCATTTCGGGTCGTCCGTCAGAGTCTGAGCCTCTCGGTGGTATTGGAGCCCGTGTTTTTTTCTTTTTCTTTTTCCCGGGGTCCTTCGAGGATTTTCTCGGGGCCGCGTCGGCGGTCTCGGGGCGCTCGTGGCGCGCGCGGTGTCGCCAGAGAATTCGAGGGCCAGGAAACATCTCGATGCCACATCGGGCATTTACTTCGCGGGCTACGCTGGCTGACTGAGTTTAGGCTAGCGTCAAGCCAAAAGCTTACGCCCTGACTACTAAGCCATGAACTCTAACCCCTAAGGTCTGCGCCCAAAGGCCTGGGCCCCGAGGCCTAAGCCCCAAGCCGTACGCTTCATGCCCCGAACCCCAACCCCTACGCCCCGAACCGTAAACTCAAGCCCTGAACCCGAAGCTCACAGCTCTCAGCCCCGAACCCTAAACCCGAAGCCCCGAACCCTAAGCCCGAAACTCTAAGCTTCAAGCCTTATGCCTTAAGCCGTGAGCTTTGAACACTAAGCCTTCAGCCCTAGCCCCATAATCTCTGAGTCTTACCCCCTCAGCCCGAAGTCCCGAACCCTCGGCTCCGAACCCCAAGCTCCGAACCCTAATCCCGAAGCCTGGGCCTCCAAGCCCTGAGCCCTAACCCCCAAGCCCAGAACCCTGCGCCCTAGCCCTAAGCCCTCGGACCCTAACCCAGCCCTCCGCGGCAAGCCCTGAACCCTGAGCCTTGAGCCCCGAACCCTGAGCCCCGAACCCTGGGCCGTAAGCCCAGAGCCTGGAGCATAAGCCCTATGCACTAAGCCCTCAGCCCCGAACCCGAAGCCCAAAGCTCGAAACCTTCTGCCCTAAGCCCTGAGGCCCGAACCCTAACCCCGAAGCCCCGAAGCCTAAACCCTAGCCCCTAATAGCCCTAAGTTCGAAACCTTGAGCCCTAAGCCCTAAGCCCTGAACCCTGAGCCTTATCCCCGAAGCTCCGAAACCGCAGCCCGGAGCCCCCAAGCCCTAAGCCCCGAGGCCTAAGTCAGCCTTGGCCCCAAAGCCCCGACTCCTAACCCCTAAGCCCTGAACCCAAAGGCTTACGCCCTGAACCCTAAGCCCCGAACCTTAAGTCTTCAACCCTTAGCCTTAACCCCATAACCCCTAATCCGTAAGCTCTGAACCCAAAGACCACATCCCCAACCCTTCAGCTCCAAGCTCTAAACCTTAAGCTCTAAGGTCGAGGCTCCAAGCCCTGAGACTGAACACCTAAGCCCTGCGCCCTAAGCCGAAAGCCTTGAGCCCTTGCCCTTAATCCCGAAGCCCAAAGCCCGAATCCTTAAGCCCCGAACCCAAAGCCCGAAACCCCGAACCCTAAGCCCTCAGCCCTAAGCCCCAAGCCCCAAGCCCTGAACCCTAAGCCCGAAGCCCTAACTCCTAAGCCCTTTGCCTTGAGCCCCAACCCCTAATCCCTAAGCCGCAAGCCCGAAGCCACAAGCCCGAAGCCCGAAGCCACAAGCCCCGAACCCGAGCCCCCAAGGTCCGAACCCTAACCCCCTAGGCCAGCTCTAGTTCACCCATGCTCCCTTCTCTTACCCTCCTCGTGCGGCCTGCCCTCGTCGCGCTTGTCTTGTTTTTTTCTTATTCTCGCTCTTCCCCTGCGCCCCCTCCCGCTTCCACGCGCGAAAGCCTAGCAACGCATCATTGCGGCGACCCTCTTGCTTGGGCGTCATTTCCGATTGTTTTTTCGCCGATCTTTTGCCGTGGATGATCTTCTGGCTCAAGGCGGCCAGTTTCTTCTGAATTCGCAGCGTTTGGGGATGTCGAAGCGAATCTAGCAAATTTCCGCGGGATCGGGGTGATCGAGCTTTCGAGGGGCCCAGGGGCTTCGATCGATCGGTTCAAGTTGCATTTGTATGGTTTCCTTTCGTTGAGTGCCGATTTAGAGAGGATTGCATTGGCCGAGCATTATTTACCCAAGTTCGGTAAAGTTTCGGCGCCTTCGTGTCAGATCGGTATATCCTCGTGACGCCGGCTCGCTTCTGGACTCATTCTGAGCGCTTCGCGTCTTTCAGTTTGCGGATCCCCCGAAGCAGCCTCGAAGCAGACTGACCGGAAACTTACTAATGGGTGCTGCCGTCGGTTGCGCAACAGCAAATTGCGCCGCAAGTTGCCCCATGCGCCACGGGTTGCACCACATGTCGCATTGAAGGTTGCGCCTTCGGCGACTGAAATTTAGCGCTTATTTCTAACAGGTCCTACCCGCTGGAGTCAGTCAATCAATCAGTCTAAGTACGTCCAAAAAGGTACGCTTCCGGGCTACGCCCAAAAGCATTAGGTGTATGTACGTTAGCTTCGGAACGCTTCGTATATGCAAGACGCATGTGTTGTCCAAGTCGCAGTAGGCATGAAATTCGTTACGAAGCTCCGTGTCGAGTTGATGGTGGGTTGATGCAGTATCCTGGACTCAGGATGACTATTCGATGCATGTTTGTGTTTCCCAGACCGCCAACAACAAAAAATCGCATATGCCGTATCTTTTGCAAAGTCAGAATTATTGCCAAGTCGCGCGGTCTCAATCTCTATCAGCAAAATTGTTTTACACCGACGGCCACAGCACTTGACCATTGCCGTGATTCCAGCCCCGATGACAGCGCACGGTCACGATTTCCAGCGCGGCACTCGCGAACAATATTGTTGTCACAATTTTCTGGGGCAAGAATCCGCTTGCTTACATAAGGTCCTTATCCAGCTTTCCACCTTTGCGTATTCGTTTTGCCTTTCTCACGCTCGGGTTTTCCCGCGAACCATTTGATGCGTCATTCAAGCTGGTCTCGTCCGTAATGACATTAATATTGGATGATATTGAAAACCGTGGCGGCTCATATTGAAACCCGTGATGGTTGTTATTGAAACCCGTGACGGTTTTCATTGAATCCCAAGGCGGTTGTCATTGAAATTTATGTTCGGTAATTGAAACCCATATTAGGTTTGCCCCAGAAACGAGGCACACCCAAATTTTGCCAAAATTGAGTGTGACGATTATTTTTTCCTGCGCAGCCATGTACCGATGGGTACACAGCAGCTCGGCGGCTAAGAAAATCGGCGCACGCGACGGAAAATAGAACCAAACGCGAACTGCGCTAAAATGCGAACGGGCTGCCCCAACCAGGCGGTGTTTCCATTTACGTCCGAGGGAGATCCTCCAAAGGATTCAGCACGCCCCCGGCAACAGCTCGTTGAAGAATAATACCCCGTAATCCCAACCACCCGCGCATGAGTCCCAACGCAGCGTTTCGACGTATACGGGGACCTTCGCATTCGGCTATTATTTGCGTTGTTTATGCTTCACCGTGCCCGTCCATCAGTAGAAATTGGGGAAAATACCGTGACTTCCAACACCGACCCAAAATTAAGCATGTTACCACAAGATCTAAACGCCGTAAAATCGTGAAAAAGCAGTTGGATACTCATGTATCGCTCGACATTGCGGTGAGGAACCATTCCGCGTGCTTCCAAAAACGCTTGCCTCTGCGCCGCCAAGATGCCCCGATGACGGATTCGGGTGAAGCGTGGTCATGTGGATTAAACCCATTATGTTGCACCGCAGGCCTAAGCCGGCGCCGTATTGTTAACCATAGTTCAGTACTAATGAGCGCGAGTCCGCGAGTCCATCGGTCGTTGATGATACAACCATCCTGTAGCATCGCTGCCTATGGTAGATTGAGTTATCTTGACACGCTGTGTTCGTCCGCGTGCTGGGGAACACGAAGTCTCCTTCATGCCAGGTTTATTATGCTTTGGATTGCGCAACGCATTGGAAACAACACAGAACCGAATTCCACCTGGGGCATTCTTCGTCGGCACCAACGGGACTCGCAACTGAACAACGGGACTCGCAATTAGAACAGCGAGACTCGCAACTCAACAACGGGACTCGCAACTGGCGACAACGGGACTTGCAATTGGCAACGACGAGACCCGCAACTGGCAACAACGAGACTCGCAACGGAACTCGCAGCTGGCAACAACGGGACTTGCAACTGGCAACAACGGGACTCGCAAGTGGCACGGGGTTCGTAATTGGCAGCAGCGGGATTCGCAATTGGCAGGCTCGCAATTGGCAGCAGGGAGACCTGCAATTGGCAGCAGCGGGGCGCGCAAACGAAGGAATTGTAGAGACCTGCGGCTTCTGCAGGAGACCCCGTTTAAGCGGGAAAGTCGGTAAAAGAAAGAAGGTTTGGGTTAGGCGGGGGAACCAGTCTACCAATTCAGCGGGAGATCCGGCTTATGCGGGGGAACCGGTTTAAGCGGGATAGCCGGCTTAAGCAGGAAAACCGGGAGAGCCAAACAAAAAAAATAGGTTTAATGGGAAAGGTTGCTTTAACAGGAAATTTGGTTCAAACGATACGGAAGATTTAAAGACGAAGCCGTTTTCAAGTCTAGAATTCGTTTATGAATTAGCGGTGAAATCCGGTTTTGTCTTATTTGTATTGCATTGATTTTGTATTCGCCCGGATTGTAATAATATGTATTTCTTTCGATTGCGTAATCGTAAATGGCCCGTTCACCGGATTGGAAACATTGCCTTAACCATACGGAGAACCTATAATATTCCCGACATTCTTCCGCATTATTTCAAAGACCGAACCCGCGATCATAATGATTATTCCGTTTGTCATACGCGGGCCTCCTGCAGCCAATAGAACGGCACTACATTTCGACGACGACCTGCCGATGACAACGAAATTCCTCGACAATTTCATGGCGACGACCTGCTCGACGATAACGAAATTCCTTTCGCCAACATCTTGCATGTGATCCTTCCTCCTCTTCACCCTCTTCCTCATTCTGACTTCACAAAACAATTATATCCACCCCAAACGGCCGTGCTGAACCCCCCAACGGCCGCTAAGTCAGAACGCGGCCGCGGTCGCGCTCCTTCCCGCCCGGCAGTTGTAAAAGGAAGTCTCTGTGCATTCTAGTACATGCTAGGCGATGACGAAATTTTGCCTGTGGCCTTCTTCGACGTCCTCCTCTTGGACCTCCTCTTTTGCGCTTCTTCTTCGTCCTTCTCTTCATGTTCCTCGCCCACTCTCTTTTTCATTTTCTTGCTCCTCAATCTTTTTCCTTTTCTTTTTCCCTAATCAGAGTTTGCCTCCGTAAAGCTCCAAACGGATTTATATAACAGGGTAAACCCCTTCGTGGATTTCGGTGGCCGGGCCCGGGGCCCCAAGTGTCAGGGAGCGCCCAGGAGATCCGCAACCGCCTGGTCTTATAGACTTCCTACAGCCCACTCACTGCCGAGCCCTATATCTCTGTATCGCTATGGCCCAAGAGCTGTATACCAGCTCTATGACCCAATAGCCCATAAAACCTATATAGCTCCATAGGCCCTTATAGCCCTGGCACCCTACAACCCTACAGCCCTATAGCTCCATAGCCCCGTTGTTGCCAGTTGCCGGTCCCATTGTTGCCAATTGCAAGTCCCGTTGTTGCCAGGTGCGAATCCCGTTGTTGCCAGTTGCAAGTCCTGTTGTTGCCAGTTGCGAGTCCTGTTGTTGCCAGTTACGAGTCCCATTGTTAAGTTGCGAATTTTCGTTGTTCCAGTTGCGAATCCCGTTGTTCAGTTGCGAGTCCCGTTGCCCTTCTTCGTTATAGCATATTGAAGATATTGTAGTGGCCTTCGGCCAGTGCCGCCGATCCGGCCTCTTGAGACGTTTTCTGAGCCATTTTATGAGCCTGTCAGGGCGTCATGGGGTCTTCTTGGGAGCTTTCGGAGGCAATTTTGGAGGCTCTTGGGGCTTCTTGGGAGTTTTGTGGGCTGGAAAATTAGTTTTTTTGTTTTCGCTTTTCGTCCCTCTTTCAGGTCGTCTTGGAACCGTCTTGGGAGCCTGTTGGGCCGTCTTGGGCGGCTCTTGGGCGGCTCTTGGGCCGTCTTCGAGCGGTCTTGGGGGCCTTTTCTGGGCCGTTCTGGAACGTCAGAAGCTGAAAAAAGCGATAACTCCAAAAACATAGAAAAAACACATGCGAATCAACGATTCTTGCCTCTGGGGGCCATCGTGGGAGGCCTCTTGGAGGCCTCTTCAGACGTCTTGGAAAGATCTTGGGCTGTCTTGGGGCCATTTTGGGCGTATTCGGGCGATCCTTCGGGGTCTTGTAATTTTCTTACACCGTCCTCAGAAATTTTCGCGGCCGCGGCCACCTTTCCAGCGCATCCTCGAGATTAGAGCCTTCTGTAAAAGCAGATGCCCGCATCCGCCGGAAACTAGCGCCCGCCCCCCCCATTCCCCCATTCCCCGGTAAAGCCATCCCGGCAACCCCCCAGAGGATCAGGCTCAGCCTCAAGGGTGTAGCTGAGACGCCTTGAAACTCACACGCCGGATCGGGGGATTTCGGTGGCGTAACCCACATTTATCTTACAAACGATACAATATGTTCTCAATAATAATAATATGTTCTCAATGACACGTGCCTTATTGACATACATACCGGCAAATTTCGGGTGTGGACATGAGATGCACGCCCATGCCCACGGGAGTGAGCAATTATTGCACCCGGAACGTGGTAATCAGACTCGCTATTACACGAGGGCGGTTGAAAAATGTTGTGCGTACCTTTCGGGAGAACATACGCGGCGTGGTTATTTTTGTCTTTTGCGCAATACTTCCACTCAGAACATTTTGTGGGATACATCGCTATTGCGATACGGCTTCACACGGAAGGTCGTATAAGAATGGGGTATTTAATTAGATTGTCGCTGCGGATGGGGGGAATACGGAATTCTACCAATACCGCTAAACTGGCATATTGGCGGAATTGCGCTAACGTGCTTCAAAAATATATCAAAGAAAAAATATACCGCGTACAGAATAATCATGCTAATTAACGGAACCAACAAGTCATTAACGCAAAGCCGCTGGACGGAAAGACCGTCCAAACTGCCCGGACTCACCTGCGGGTCGTACCCTTGACGTAGAAGATAGAATTTTCGGGAAATGGTGCCACGGGTGAGAATATCACGTGTCCAACGTATTTGAATACCAATTCCATGGTCGTTCGAATTGTAACACCCTGTTCCCCACCATCACCTTGAAAGATAATGTGTGCGTTGCCGTCGTTGTCGGTCCATCTGAATTCGGACTGTACCCCGTACCATTGTCGAACGAAAGGAACGAGTCCATGCGCAGCGGGGGATGCCTCTGGAATATGCAGGCCCTGCTGATATGATCCAAAAAAAACCACGCCATCCACAGTCAATATCAGTTTGTTCGGGAAAGCGTCCGTGAGATATTATTGGAGCATGTGGACTGCTGCATCGGTCCCACTATGGTCGGAGATACCAAACGTATGAGGGGCAACAGCCCCGCGCATTACATTTTGGAATTCACGTGCGAGCGTCTTTGCGATGAGTCTGCGCAACGCATCCGCGTCAACAATCCCCCGTGCCCTCTTGTCAGGTTAGCTAAGGACTTTAAGAGAGGCGATCCGGAGGGAATCTGCGTTTATGAACCTTGATTTTCTAGAAATTAGCATCTTTCTACATGTTGGCTTCAGAATCCTACCTGCGACAAATTTCGAACTCTACCGAATCACATATGTTGGGCAACGAAAAAAATGTCTCAAATCGCATTTGCTTTCGACGGTAACAACCCTGACAATTGGAAAATTGCAACAACCTGGCATGTATTTGAAAATCCATACAGGGCACCCGCAACAACAATTTTTATAATAAACTTAATCGTTTCAACATTAAGAACAACTCTTTTCAATCATTACCAACCGCACGTCGGTCCCAGACGGAATTACGGATTTTCTTTTGCCGGACCTATTAGATGTATATAGGTATGTACGGATATATATATATATATATATATATAATATATATACATATATATATATTATATATAAATATATATATATATAAAATTAGCCCGGACGTTTATACACTGACCAGGACGATGCAGTTTTATCGTGGTGAGAGCGAGAAGGCAACACGACGTGTGCCGCCGCTGAGCGACACACACACAAACTGCAATATAGAAACGAAAAAAGGATTCGATCGAGCCTCGAGCTCGAGACCGCACCCCATTCGAAAGTGGGGTCTTGCCTCGAGCAAGGTAGGGTGGGCGGGAGCCTTGAGAATTACGGAACACAGTTCGAGTGCGGCCAGATCTGTCACTGCTTGGCTTAAGATTGTGAAAACATCCAGCCCGGGCGTTTACTGCACTGACCAGGACGATGCATTTTTATCGTGGTGAGAGCGCGAAGGCAACGCGACGTGTGCCGCCGCTGAGCGAAACACAGACTGCAATATAGAAGTGAGAAAAATATTAGATCGAGCCTCGAGCTCGAGACCGCACCCGATCCCACGTTAGTACTCTGGCCAGCTAGGGCCGCATCACAAGCCACTATAAAGACTATGCAACTGGTGACTCTTCAAATTTTCAGCAGCACTGATCATGAAGGCAGCGGCGGTAGAGGCGAAGGGGGGGAGGGTACTTGCGCCCTCCAGGCGCATTCCCTGAGAGCTCGGTATGACGCTTTTTAGTACGGCTACAGACTCCCTGCTTCCCTCGGCACGTGAGACAAAGGTCGAGCGGGCTGCCCTCGTGCCAAACGCCAGCGCGCGTCGCCTTTTTCCAAGGCGCACCATAATGACAGAAATCCGAGCAGGCGTCAAAGAAAACAGGGCTAATAATGAGAGCCTTCGTTTGCGGTGCCCACCACATGATAGAAGCCCTAGGATTCTCAAGGAAGACTGGCACGTTGAGGGAAATGCACATCTTGATCAACACGACGCTGAACATGAACGAGGCATTGCCAGTCCTGATGCGCTCCTTCTCGGCATCCGAAAGGTCTGGCACTCCGAAGGGCAGGTCGCTGCTACGAACGGGCCTTCTCAAGGCGCGAGTCCAAGACGTGCAAGGTGTGCCAAGCCAAAGCGCCCCAACACAGCCTGAGGAGAGCCAGCCTTTGATGACTTTTTGAAAGGGCGGATCAAGGTGGTCTTCTCTCGCATTGTGTGCAATGTCGAAGGAGAGAGAGCGATGTCCCCGAGCGCGCAAAGCGTCTCCAACTCTCCCAGCACCTGAGAATGACCCCAAGAAGACCAGCCTCTTCATGGAACTGACTTGCGGAGTAGCGCTGGCCCTGAAGCAGCGCTGTAGGTATCTGCGGACTTCGTCCTCGGAAAAGTCGCCGGCGGGCCGCGGGGGGTGGCGCTGCCTGGGCCCGGTGCAGCGGCGAGGCGCGAGGGCAGCCGCGCCGCCGACAGCGGGCCCGCGAAGCCCGTGGCGCTGCAGCTCCGCGGGCGAGAAGTCCCAGAGGCTGCCGTCGGGATGCGACTGAGCCTTGAAGGCCTCCAGCGAGGGCAGCAGCCAGTCGCAGCGGTCGAGCAGGACAGCTGCGTCGAACATCCCCGTCTTGCCCGGGTCTCCGACCGGCGCGTCGTGGAGGGGCAGCCCCCGCGAGCTGCGCTGGCGGCCGGCCGCGATCTTCGGCGCCGCCGAGTGCGAGCCGCGCAGCTGGAACGTCTCGAGCGGCCGCAGGTAGGCGATGAACGTGAGTGCCACCCAGATGCACATGCGCGGGCGGCCCAAGTGGCGAAGACAGCCCGCCAGGGCTAAGGCCGCCGCTCGAGGGGGCGGGGGCCTCGTGCGCGGAGGCGCCCTCCGCCGCCAGGCCACCAGGCAGCGGGTCGCTCTGGGGGGCTTCTCGGCCGTTGCCTTGTAGAGCTCCGGTAAGAAACTCGACAGGCTGGCAAGCAGCTTGGAGGCCTCCTGGACGCCCGACCCCTCCAAGAACTCCGCGTTGAAGTACGAGGCCAGGAGGGTGTCCAACTCCTGCGGCGAGCTCCAGTCCGTCCCAGTGCCCTAGCAGAAGCTGGCGAATGCGGCTGCGGCGCCCAGGTGCAGGCGCCTGGTGCCCGGCTTGATGGCCAGGCGCTCCAGCAGGCTGAGGCTGTCGCTCGCCTGCCGTTGCTGCGCCAGGCGGGTCGCTGACGACGCTCGCTGCCCCTTGAGCAGGCCGGCCCGCGACGCTGGTCGAGCCTTCGTCCGCGCCCGCCTCCCGCGAGCGGCCTCCGGCGCCATGCCGAGAGTCGCGGGCGCCACCGGAGGTGTCAGCCTCCGAGAGCACAAGGAAGGGTGGAAGCGGTGGAAGGGCGTCAGCCGCCTTAGTGCTAGAGCCAGGAAGGCTACGCTGCAGACGCTCTCGGCGACGTGGCCCAACGAACCAGCCCAGCTTGCCCCGAGAGGGTGCATCCGAGGGGTTGAGCTCCGAGGGGATCCATCTGATGTGGAACCGGGACCCATGCACCAACGATAAGCAGGCCAGCTTGCGAGGAGGCCGAAGAAGATGATGAGAGGCGCCTCGGCCCTTGCAGGCCGCGAGCGCCAGCGGCGAGTTGTCTACCAGCAGGGCCGCCCCCTCCGATTGAACGCCTCCGAGGACCTCAGGATGTGCTTGGCGGCCACCATGAGGGCCTCACCTTCTAGCTCCAAGATGTTGGCCGACCCGAAGACCTTCGAGGCGAGCACGGTGACCCACGGGCCCTCTGCGATATCCCTCGGCACCTCTTCGAACCTGGCGTCCGAAACCTCTGGGAACTTCTGAACATCTGTGAACTCGTCGACGTTATCAATATTGCCCACGGGGTCTCCAGAGGCTCGAGGCGCACGATCAGGGCACGCAGGGGGCGAGCTGCCAGCGGGCTGCCCGCAGACGTCGGAGGGAAGGTTGAGGGCGTTTTTCCGAGCTCGCTCAGCGCCCGCCACATGATACCTCCAGCGCTCTGCGCACCGACCGACGATGCCAGCGCGCTCCGGCGCCGCGACGCGAGTGCACACTCCGATGCCGAAGAGGCGTCGGAGGAGGCGATAACATTATGCCAAGGGATATCGATCTTGGTGAACGGATGGGGGAGGATCGACCGAAACGTCCACAGCTCCTGCCGAACACTCGGCCGCAGCTTTTGCGGGGTCTCGCCCACAGGCTGCATATACTTATGAGTAGCGCTGAAAAAGGCCAGCACCTCTCTCCGAAGAAGCACGATCCAGGTGATGCGCCCCGTGATTACCTGAAAAGCCGAGCCGCTGCGCACGCCGCGCCTGAGCAAAGCCTCGATGCCGTACCGAAGCCGCCACAGGTTTTTGGCCTTCACTGAAATTGTTGATCCGTTGGTGAACTCGAGACCGACGAACGACACCTCTCGGCTAGCAGGGCTCAACTCGTGCACTGAAAGCCCCAGGGGCTCCAATCGGCGGCATACTCTGTCCAGGCCGCCCTGAACTGCGGCTCGATCCGAGCCAAGAGTCGTGAAATTATCGACGTGCCAAGCGCGCGCCGTGTCCGACGCGCGCTGGAGAGACACCGCCGGCAGTCCATCCTCGATCGTGTTCGTGGCATCGAAACCCTCGTTCGCCAGTGCACGTCGAAGAGCGCTCTGACAGATGCGCAGGGCCCAGGACCACCCCATCGGAAGAGCGCAGACGCACGGAGCAATCATGTCATCAGGGGCCACTGGGGTCTCGTCGAGTTCCGCGATGCCCAAATGCCTAGCAGCGATCGCGGGCAGCCTAAACATCTCGTCAAGCCCGGCGGGGATCGCAAGCCTATGAAAAGCGCACTCGATATCACCAGCTGCAAAGAACGTCTCCCGCCCAACGTTCTCAAACCCCGAGGGGGCTCCCGGCGTAGGAATACGTGTCCGAGGAGGGTCAACAAAACTGGTACTAGCCGCTCTCGTGTCAAAGATGAGTCTGAGGTCGCCATATTTTCTGGCGACAAAAAACACGCCCACGGTGGCAGAACGTCCGGCGGCTCTGCGATGCTTCGCCATCCCGCGCTGCCTCAGCTCTGCTACAAAATCGCCATCGGCAAGCGGGTGATGCTTCAGAACTGGATCAGTGCAGGGCCCATTCGGACACAGCTCCGCGCCCAGAGATTCCGCAGCAGCAGGCGATCTCAGCACATGATCGCGCCAACGGCCGAGCCAATCTGAGTTGGCCCGCGCGAGACAGTCGGCGAGCGCCGACGGAGCGTTGCCCCTAGCGGGCCAAGAGACGCTGCTCTTGACATACGGCCGTTGGGTAGAGGACTCATCCGAGTAGAGACCTGACCCAGCAAAGAGCGCGTTGCGGGCTCCCTTGCGAAACGAGGGGTCGCCAGGAGGGGCGGGGGCGCCGAGGTAAGCCGACTCGATGTTCCATTCCGCACCGAGGAAGGCGGAGTACTGAAACCGAAAAACTGGCCGAGGCAAGCCGCGCCATCGCGAGCCAAGGCCAGAGCGTGCGAACTTCGCGCCAGCCGCCGGGCGGTGCCACGTGAGAGAGATGCCTTAACGCGGGCGTCAGAGCCACCGCCAAGAGCAGGGGGCGGAAAGATATCCCGATGCCGAGCAGGGCACTGGGCAGACGCCTCTGAGCAATTAATTTCAGCTCGTGCAGGCAGGCCAGCCGGAGACGCAGCTGGCCGGGGAATCATCACCCCTGCTCCTGCTCTTTGTTGCCCTTGGGGTCCTTCTTTGGGCGCGCCAGGACGCGCTCCTCGCGCGCCTTCCGGCGCTCCTTCATCACAGTGTATGCCTTCGAAAGCTCACTGGCGATCCACTCAGTGAGCGCGGGCGTGATAAAAAGGTTACCTCGCGCAAGGCCCGTGCCTCGCGCGAGGTGGGCGTCGAAGCGATCGTCGCTTCCCCCCCGCGATCTTGTCCCGGTGGCGTTCCTCGGCCACCTGGAGCTCGCGGGCGGCCAGTTCGGCCGAAGCAACATTCGGCAAGTTGAGCTGGTCATAGCACGCGAGAGTCTCTAACAACCTGCATGCGCATCCGTGCGAGTCGACATGGGGATCACCTGGCTGAAATTTGCAATCTGCTCGCCATCTATAGTGGCGCCCGAGAAGTGTGCGCCCGTTTGACGCAAGAAACCTGCAGACCCATAAACAAGTTCTAGGCCCCCGCACGGGCCTGTCATCCCGCGCGTCGCGCGTCCTCCGTGGAGAGCGACGCTGCGTCCCTGAACTCCCGAAAACGACCGCCCGTAGCATCGCGCAGCACTGGGCGCGCCCGAGCGTCGCCATGAGCGCCGACGGCCGGGGGAGACGCAGCTGCCGCGGCAGGAAGAGGCGGAGGGGCTCCAAGCGCCGCCGCGGCGGCCGGCGCGACAGGGCCTCCCGCCCCCGCGGCCTGAGCGGGAGGGGCAGCGGGCCCGGGCGCAGGGCCGAGGGCAACAGCGAGACGTGCGAAGCCCCCTCCAGGGGCGGGGACGGCCCCGCCCCCTCCAGGGGCGCCGGCCGCGGGCAAGAGGGCGGGCGGGCGCAGCGCCGCCGGCGGGGCCGCCTGCCCACGGGGGGCCCGCAGCGCCACCAGCAGCAACGCCAGGGGCGCCAGCCGCTGGACCTCCCCCCGCGGCGGCCGGGACAACCGCAGCGGCAGCTCCCCCTGCGTGTGCGCCGGCCGCGGGCGCCCCGCCCACCAAGGGATGGGCGACGCCCGCCGGGGGCTCCAGCCTCATTCGGCGGTGGCACTGCGCGCGCGCCAGGGTGAGCTCGGCGACCGTCGGCAGTACGTGGGACCGGTGGTGGGCGGCGCGCGGACCAGCATGCGCCGCGATCGAGTCTGGGCCGGGGGGCCTGACCCAGTCGAGCACATCCCCGCCGCGCAGCAGCTCCTCCTCGCACTCGTCGCGGTCTGGGGTCATGGCGCCCACGCCCACGAGGTAAGTGGGCGGAGTGCCGACGCAGCACCGCACATGCCAAAGCTCTGGCCCAGCAGCGGTGCACCGCATGGCGAAGAACTCCCCCTCCACAAGGCCGAGGGGGTGGCCGCCAGCGGCTGCTGCCGCCATCGCTGCACACGCGCAGCCCGTCGGGCGCGAGCGGCCGCCGACAGGGCCCGGGCCAACTCCGCGAGGTCGAGGGCCTCGACCGCCGGCGAGGGCCCCGCGAGCTGCTGCGTCGCCTTCGAGCCAACCTGGGGCGCGAGGCGCTCGAACTGCAAGCCGATGAGGATGCCCGCGCCCAGGGCCCCGGCGAGCAGCCCCGCCTGCTCCAGCGCCGGCGGGCGCTCGTGGATCACCTCCTTGAAGCTGGTGGGCTCCACTGGAGGACAGTCGCAATGCACCGCTGGCGCGCAGTCCGGGCAGCCCTGCCGACTATGGGCCAGGAGAAGGAGGCTGTCGGAGACCCCTCTGGCGAGTTCGGGAAGGACCTCGCGCGCCGCCTGCCGAGGGAAGTGCGTGGGCCGTGGCCTGTTTGAGCCTTGAGAATTACGGGGCACAGTTCGAGCGCGGCCAGATCTGTCACTACTTGGCTGAAAGTTGTGTAACATCCATATATATAAAATTGTGTGTATCTGCTATATATATATGCTATATATATAATATATATATATATATATATATATATATATATATTCTATGATATTATCATATATATACATATGTATATATATCGATGTGGCGGTGGCTGTTTCTTCGCTCATTTTCGTTTGCCGTCTCCCAGGCAAGGGGGAACTATGTCTTTATATTTTTTGGGTTGGTTATGGTATTGCTTTGATTTTTCCGAGTGGATGTTATTTCATTTTTTGTTTCGTGTTTACACACAGTAATATAATGTGCCGTAATACCAATGCGTTTTTTTTTTTTTTTTTTTTTTCTTCACACGAGATTCAAGAGGTGATGTTGTATATAGGTACGTGCGTTTATTATAGCTTGAAATAATGCTACCTCGATTGCAACAACATTTTTTTCGAACAGAAATCTTTTCAGCATGTTTCTCACGTTTGCAAATCGAAAACGCAAATGGTCATGAATATAAACTTAATCATTAAATCTAAGGTTTTTACAATTAAAAAGATTGTGTCTCTTATTGAAGCGATTTTCCGTTTAGTTAAAAATTTACGATTCCTTTATTATTTCTATACGACAAGACTGGTCTTCGGGTCGTGGGATAACAATTTCTATTTTATAATGGTATTTGGGATTGCCCGGCATGGCTTAGAAATTGAGTTATCGTGCCATCCCCCATCGCTTTTTTGTTCTAAGAAATTGATTTGCACGCGTGGCCGTACCTCAAATTCCTATATATATATATATATGTATGTAGTGTGGTTTTCGCAGACACACCCGTCGGCAATTGGGTTTTAATCGTTCACACAACCACAAAATGCATGACATGTATGCATGTGCGAATGCGCCATAAATCACATGTATGACGGTTTCCAACAGCCTTTGAAGGAATTTGTAGTTTTATAACATAAAGTCCTCGCATAATGTTAAAAATGGCCCGCACCGAACAAATCAAACGAGGTATTCGCGAAATCCGCATTGAATCAAAACGTTAAAATTGCAGCGCCAAGTTGCAAATTCGCCACGCGGAAAATTGGTTGTTTAATCGTTCCATATGAAAAACACGCGGGGAAATTCCAGAATTGAAGGTTCGTGATTCGTGAATTCAGTGTTCGTTGTTTTTGCAGCACGAATGGACAAGTCTTAATAGCATTAAATCGTTTATCGTAACTGTTGCGACGCATCAGATTTAACAACTAACTGTTCGTTGCATTTTACTCCAAGGCTTCGTTTAGAAAGAAAAATATGCTAGTTCAGAATGTTATTGCTGTTTCGATTCGTAACCGGGGCGAGGTGACTCGACAAAGGAGGGGAGAAGGGACCGATCTCTCCCCATCAATACATGCATACTTCTGGAGCCTCGAAATTGTATGAAATCTTCGATGGGGCGGTTCACCACTAAGGCGTCTTGTGCAATAAATGGAAATTGGCCCGCCAAATTCGCGGCACCGAGGCCCGTAATGTGCGGCAAACAATGTAAACTTTTGCGGTGATTGTCTGATGTGCGAGATCCAAAGCTGCACAATTCGTATGTTCACCCGGTTTAGCAAATTGCGAATCACAGACCACAAATTACGCGCACGCGCACTGAATCACAAACAATCATTACCGCACGCGCTAAATCGCAGACGACAAATATTGTATCACAGATTGCACGCGACGAATCAGACAACAAATCTTGAATCACAAACCGCGCGCAACGAATTACAAAAAAGCGCACTGAATCACAAACAGCAAGCGTGATTATGCTTACTTGTTGTATTGTTGCGTTGGCAAGGGAAACAACATTTTCTTGTGATGTCGGTTGCCTGGCAATTTCAATTTTGGAAATGATCCCATACTTCCTGTAATACTTCCGGCAATCCAACAACGTCAACGATCTGCAAACAACAAATCTGATATTCCGGAATCATACTTTGTCCGCCATTCCAAAAGCATGTGGGCCGACTCTGGGAACTATCATGCCCGTTATGGAAACAAACTTCGCCCATTCCAAATTTGTTTCGCGCATTCCTGAATCAAACACAAATTGTTTCAGAACCAACCTTTCGCCTGGCAGCGTCGGATTTGGTATTCAAATAACACCACGCAACACCATTTTCACGCATCTTTGGTTTGCACATGAATCCTTACACCAATCAATTCGTGGTTCTTTGGATGCCGTAGCCATGGAAAGATGTATACATTAACGTCCGATTTCTGGTGTCCGACATCTGCCGATCAGAGAGAACTGCAACCGGGCGAGGGTGATTTTTGGCATGGGCCTCCACTGTAATTTCGGCAACCATACGCACATTGTGAATGCTAAGTCGCTGCACCAATTGGCACTGCCTAATTGGACGCGGCGTCGCACGCTTCGCCTGCATTCGTTTTGCGAATACGCTTACCTGGTGCGACGCTGGGGGCCACAAACCAAAAATGCCAAACCAAATTGATAAGACTTGTTCGAACGGGGGAGGCATGAATACCCGCCACCGTGCCTTGAGGCACGAATTGGTGTCCTCAATTCCCTGCGATTTCTCTGTATGAAACATTGAAAATATCCTGCAAGGGGCTCACAGCCCGGATTTCAGGACGCTCCTGGGGATCCCCCGCGCGACTCTTCCAGAGGTCAAGAGCGCGTTGTTCGGTACATGTATATCCAACATGGCCTAAGATGGCCCCGAGGATCGTCCTGGAGCCTGAAAACGGGCCGTCCTAGAGGTCCTGAAAGGCGGCCCAGAAAGCCAAAATCATCAACATCCGTCGGGTTGTGCATGGTTTAGCATTGCCGCTTGGTCCTCCGAGCGTCCATGACGGCCCACGGGGCGCCCAAGATAGCTCCGCACCAGAAGCCACTCCAACGAAAGGTTACTCTGAGGTGTCAACTACACGCAGCCTTGGCGAGGACCTTTTATGCGCAGCATATTCGGGGGCCGCGGGGAGCCAGATCCAAATGAACGACGAAAAGAAATAAATTGTACGCGAGATGTCATGGCGATCTCACGCGGGGGCTTTCGCGGGCCGCCAGCGTGGCACACCGCGTGGAGAAGAGGGCACACACGCGCGACATTACGCGGGAAACTTACGGATTAATCTCCGCGCAGCGCAGACGGACCCGCTTCTTACGTCGCCCAAGTGCGCGAGCCAATGCTGGGGGACCTCTGTTGGCCCGCACCGAAAGGTCACTCCACCGAAGAGCCACTTTTGCGCGAGCCCGACAAGTGCCGCTGCCACGACCCGGCGGCCACGGCGGACTGGCGCCCACGCGGCCCGAACGCCTGCGCCGCCCTACGCGACCTCGGCGGCGGCGTCCGCGGGCGGCGTCGCAGCTGGCCAGGGCGGCCTCGGCTGCTCAGGAGTGGAGTTTTTTTTTTTGCCCAGACATGCCCATATATATATATATATATATATATATATATATATATATATATATATATATGTGTGTGTGAATGTATACATCTATATACATATATATCTAAGTACATATAGATATGTATATATATGTATGTATTTTATATGTATATATATATATATATATATATATATATATATATATATATATATATCTTCTGGCAAGGCTTCGGGCTACGCACGGACAGCCCGCTCCAAACCCAGGCAGACCCGGCTGCCCTCGACAGGCCCCCGTGAGGAGTCCCATCTGGCCTCGGCAGGTTCCCCGAGTGGCCCGAAGCGGTCTTGGCAACCTGGCGCCGTCATCCCCCCCGGGGAGGGCACTCCGCGCCCCGGAGGGTCGAGGCATCGAGACCGCCCTGAACTACCCGGGGAGGCTGCTGAGGCCAGCCAGCTGGGGCTACTCGGGAGGCCTGCTGAGGCCAGCAAGGACTGACTACCTGGGGGGGCCGTCGGTGCGCAGCCCAACACCTCACCAACCTCTCGGATGATCGGACATTGGCGGGCGAGACCGAAATCGAGCGGAGTCGCTCGACCGGGACATCGATTTCGGTTCGTGTCGTGTCGTGCGTGACGCGACGTGAGTGCGGGCGGTGCGAAGCTGCGCGGGTTCCTGCTCTAGCGGTAGAAATCAAGTCGATATGTTGGTTGCGGTCTGTGTGCTGCTGTGTGCGGCTGTCCCGATGTTTGTGTGCGGATTGTCCCGATGGTTGTCCCGATGTTTGTCCCGATGTCCCGATGTTTGTCCCGATGGTTGTCCCGATATTTAGTTGTCGCGATGGTTGTCCCGACGGTTGCCCCGACTGTTGTCTTGATGGTTGTCCCGATGGTTGTCCCGATGATTGTCCGGACTGTTATCCCGATGATTGACCCGATGGTTGTCCCGATAATTCGTTGTCGCGATGGTTGTCTCGACGGTTGTTCCGTTTGCTGTCCCGATGGGTGTACCGGCGGTTGTCCCGATGACTGTCTCGATGGTTGTCCCGATATTTGTTCCGATGCCACAATGCCAAGCACTGGGCTCTGCGATGGCATATCAAATGTTCGCTCTTCGAAGCCAATGACACAAATTCATGCGCCCTGCCGGCAACACATATGGCCATGCCTACATTACTTACACATACATTGCACAACTGGCAAAAGTTGGAGCGACAGTGGCTAGATATATGGATGTGCATCTACACATACATACGTATGGACAACTGTATTGGTCAATCAGGGGCCGCAAGATAAATGAGACCAACAAACAGATGATAGACACGCGGAACGGTAGAGGACTATACATACATCTATGCTTGGCGGACTCCTGGGCGCCAGCCTTACAGATTCACAGCACTTTTGCTCCAGACCGACCATGCTGACAATCTGTGTGATTGCGGCCCAGAGCCGCTCGCATCTAGATGCCTCAGCCTCGCAGAGGTTTCCACCGCGAGGCAATCACAACTCCAGTGCAAGTGTAGAAAGGCTCTAACAGCAGGGTGGGACAAAGGGGAACCGAGGGAGGGAAGCTTGAGCATTGATGCAACAACGGTCGCAACGGCGCCCTCTCATCCTAACTCGCAGAGAACACCAGGCACGCCAGAGCAATCTATGCTTGGCGGATTCCTGGGCGCCAGCCTTACATATTCACAGCACTTTTGCTCCAGACCGACCATGCTGACAATCTGTGTGATTGCGGCCCAGAGCCGCTCGCATCTAGATGCCTCAGCCTCGCAGAGGTTTCCACCGCGAGGCAATCACAACTCCGAACCAGAAAGCAAACACTGAAACTTTGCGAAGCTCTCACACTGGCCGTCAGGCCACATATCTAGTTAAAGCACAGAAAGCTTTATTCCGCAACGCTTGTTTGTAGGCTCTACCAAGCTCCACGCAGAGCCCTCTGGGATACGGCTCGGCGATGTGGGTGAGAAATCGCCCAGTACTGTCTTTTCCTTCGAGCACCCTGTGCGGGCACCTCGAAAAACTGCAAACGCCGCGGCCTTGGCACTGGGCCCCTTTGAGCCCGGCAAGGTCGAGATGACAAAACCGAAGGCGGGTTCGTTTACGCCACGGGGTTCCGAAAGCGCAAAAATCGACATCTAGATCGAGCGCGTTACTGGAACGGGCGAGCGCTTTGGCCCCAGGGAGACTCCAAAGCCAAGAGGTCGAAGGATTCTCGATAACTACAGGGACTTTAAGGGATCTGCACCGGGAAAAGAGGCCAAAGCTGAAACGGGCTAGACGGTTACCACGGGCAACCTTCAGACAGTCGGCGGGATTCAGGTGAGGGAGTCCGAGGGGGTGCTCAGCGTCTCGAAGCGGCGGAGGTCCATTAGGCCGATTACGAGCTCGCGACATTGACTGACACGGAGTAGCTATCCACACACCTAGGAGCATCTTGCTTCGCACCCAGCCCCTGACCAACTTCTGAATTTTGCTAGACAAGACCTCGGCAGCAGCGTCATGAATAATGTCCAGTTCGAAGCAGGCGAGATCCCTCAGGACTAACCGAAACGATCGAGAGAGGTTGCCGCTTCCACTGAAAACTTCCAGCATCACTTGCTGTCCAGATTCGTTCACAAATCGAGCTAGGTCGCGCAGAGGGCGGCGCCAATCGTACCGAGGCTTCGCCTCGCGATGCCCCGAATGTGGTGAGGGAACATGTTCAACTGTTCTTGAATCCGTCCTGCCTTGGTGCACCGCCTCACGGCCTGATCTGTAGCCCACCGACCGCTCTTTGTCACCTCGTCTTGGGTGTGGGCCCGCACCAGCAGCTCGTGGCTCGCTCCTTCGTGCCGGAGCTGGTGACGGGTCAGCGGCAGCAACGGCTGAAGACCACTGTCTCTGGCCGCGGCGGCAAACATGGCGTTCCACTCGCGGTGCGACACGGGAAAGAGCGGGCTGTTCCTGGGACGCTCGCACAGCAGCTTTTGGAGGAAGCCCGGTAACCAAGGGAAGGCGGGGCTGTCTAACAGCAGCGAGTCGTCGTGCACCCCAGTCTTGCTTGCTACCCCGCCTTCCCTCGGATGAAGCGTCACGCTCCAGGTCCCGCGCGGGTCTCCGTGCAGCACTGACGGCGGCGCCAGGCTGTTGGTGGACAGGGGGGGCGCCTCCGACGGCCTCAGGTGCAGGGCGAAGGCCACGGCCGTGAGTTCTGCCAGCGCTCGCTCTCTCGCCTGGACTAACGGGCGGATGACAAGGCAGCAGGCGGCCCACGGCAGCGGAAGCCTCGACCGAGGCGGAGCCCGCTTGCGCCATCCCCGAGCAGCTCGGGTCGCACACGGCAGGCTGCTGCACTTCAAGCCCAGGTGGCGCCCCGCGAAGGCCAGCGACGCGAAGAGCTTCCTCGCGTCCGTGCTCTCGCCCCCCACCAGGAACTGCTCGCGGAAGTAGATCACCAGGGTCTCGTCCAGTTGCTCCTCGGTCACCGTCTCCAGGCGCGAGTGCTCGGCCCAGAGGTAGAAGCTGTGGGCTCGCCTCTCGCAATCCCGGCGGGTGGCGGCGGACGCCGACTCCTGCTCCAGAACCGAGTGGCTCTCTCCGGGCTTCGGAACGATATCCCGGCTGTAGCCCTGGCGGCGCCGCAGGCGCCTGGCAGCTCGGCGGTCGCCCTCCACGCGAGCTCGGACAGCAAGGCTCGTCGTAGAGGCTGAGGCCCGGCGGCGGCGAGACGAAGCCACGGCCGCGTTGGTCCTCGGTCCTCCCCGACCCCTCGGCAAGCCGCCCGTCACCTGAGCAAGGGCTCCTGCGCCTGGCATCCCCAGCGGCCGCTCGATCAGCTTCAGCTGTAAGGCCAGGCCGATTCCGCGAGGCTGAGTCCGCACTGTTGTGCTCAGAGGGCACCCAGCGCCAGACGACGCCACAGCCACTGCACAGCGCCAGCGCTGCGACCTGACGGCATACTCGCTGAAGCGGCGCCGATGAGGACCGGCCCTTGAGCAAAGCCAGCAACGGGGCCATAGAGTCATTCAGGATGACATGAGTGTGTCTGAAGTTTCGAGAGCTCCGAAGAAGGTGCTTTAGACAGCTGACCAGAGCCCTGCCCTCAAGGATGACCTGGGGCTCCTCGCGCCCCCAAGGCTTCGAGAGAACGCGCTTCCAGACACCACCCCAGACCTCCCTCGAGACGCTCCTGAACTTGGCCTCTGGGGGCTTCAGGAAGACCTTGATGGGCTCCTCGAACAGCAGGCCATGCGAGGCCTTCAGGACATGGTAGGGCTCGGTGAACCCCGTGCTCGTCTTGGTCTCCTCGGTCTCATCCTCCCACATGCCGATGTCGAAAGCTCGGGGAGGCATCGACTTCTCGTTGTCTCGCCCAAACCTCCATCGCTCGTTGAAGGACGACAACTCGACGACCTGATCGTGCGCGAAATCCTTCTCAGTGATTCCAACCCCCCACCACGAGGCGTCCACGCAAGAGACCACCTTTGAGAGAGGCCTGCCCGCGTTTCTGAAACATAGGACCAACAAGGACTTACACCACCGCAGTTCACGTCGAACGGATCCCCAAAGACGTAAAGACCTATGACCTGCCACGCGGTACACGGCACCCAGAGCGCTCAAAAGTTCCCGCCTGATGAGGCCCCGAGAGGTGTAGTGCGATATGACCCTCCGGAGCGTGTCCCCAGTACAGCGGTCTTGCCTCAAATATCTCCTGGATGCCCAGACGCGACCTCCACCGTAAACGAGGATTCAGCCCGATGACAGCATCATTCGAACCAAACTGCCAGCCCAAAGTCTGACCACCTACTCCCTCCTCGACCTCATGCGTAGGCAACCCGACTCGATTTAGTTCGCGGCCCACGGCCCTGGCGATGTCCCCAGCGCGCTCCATAGACCGTGACAGTGAGACAAAGTTGTCAACGTACTCAGTGTGAATGAAATCATTGCTCAAACTCAGGGCTGGTCTACGATCAACAAGGAGGTTATGTGTACTGATGCCCGGGACTAGAGAACTGATGTGCTCATTCAAGGTCTGACAGATCCAAAGGCTCACGCTCCAACCCATGGGCGGACATCGGAAACGTGGAACCACCTTTTGCGAAGGATGAACGGGGGTACCCTCGCCAACGTGAGAGAGACTGAAGTCGCCAGCTCTGACGGGCGGGAGGCCGAAGTATTTTTGCAACCATGGAGGCAACCGGATGTTGTAGAAAGCATCCGCGATGTCTACGCCCGCCACTGCGATTGGGTCATCCCCGTCTACGGCGATCTGGCTGAAAGCACCGCCTGAGGCTAACTCAACTTTGTCGGCCTCGCCGAAGCGCAGTGACGAGTAGCGGCCATCTAAGATCATCCTCATATCGCCATTTTTCTTGTGAACGAAAAAGAGCCCGACCGAGCACTCGCAGTCCAGCTGGAAACTCACCAGGTTAGAGCCCACCAGCCGTCGAAGCACTCGCTGATACAGCTTAGGGTTACGAAGGTTGGGATCAACGTATAGCCGACGTGGTCCCTCAGTACGGATGCGGTCCAACCCCTGTTCTCGGGGTAGCAACAAATCTTGCAAACGATTGGCGATCTTCCGGCCCACATCACCAGCCAAATGCACTAGCGTCTGTGGAGAAGTCGTAGCAGCAGGCAGAGAGATGCGGTCGACGTTGTCGAAGCCAACCGGGGCGATGGCCACGGCCTCCCCGTGGTGCGCCTGAGACGCCCGAAGCTCCGCAAGGGCTCCTGGGCCGTCGAGGTCCATCGGCGGCTCTCCGAAGCGGCGAACCGCATCTTCCAGCTCCCGGTGTACCTCGGCATGGACAGCAAGCAGCGGCCCACCAGCGGCACGACGCGGAAGGTCGTCATGTCCACTTCCACCCAGGTACATGTCGTTGAGAGTCACAACTATCTCATTCACCATGTCGAGCCTGTGGTGGCGGCGGTGTGCCCGCCGAGCAGCTGTCCGAGAAAGGGTCTTCGTGTTCTGAAGCTCTGTAAAGGAAGAAGCAGGATCAAGGCGAAGAGGAATCGGGAAGACATCGCGCTGGCGACCATCCCGGCGAGAAGAATAGCGGCCCCCACGTACATCACGGACTCCAGGCGGGGAGACTGAAGCCGCCCTCTGTTGCATCTCGGGCGGGTCGAGGGGCATCCCATCCGAGGTCACTCTCATTGCCCCGAGAGGGCGCGGCGCTCCTCACGCGCACTGCGCAGCGACTTGAGGATGCCCGCGTCCCTCTCTACTATGGCGAACACGTGGTGTAGAAGGTCAGGACACACCATCATCCTGCCATCCTCCTTCGATGTCCCGGCGAAGGCGGAGGCCTCGTCCAAGAAAGCGAACTTGGCGAAGCCGCGGCCACGACCGCGTCCCTTCTGGTTCTTGTCCTCCGATGCCTGCAGGGCCGCGTGTAGTGGACCCTCCGCCTCCATCGCGTACACGTACTCGTAGAGCTGTGCCTGTCGCATGGCCACCCCGACGCCTGCGAGGTCTGGAAGATTCACCTGATCCCAGCGGCCTAAGAACTCGATCATCCTCATGGTGCTCTCGTAGTGGGCCACGCCGTAGTCATCGTTCGTCAAGTGAGGCTGGTTCCTGAACTGCGTGAAGTGCTCCAGCGGGCCTCTGCAACGTCGGTCGATGAAGATGAAGCACCACGCCGCCGAACGGGGGCCCTCCAACGGCCATCCTGGAAGCGGCGTCTGCTCGAACTTGGCGACAGCGTCCCGAAACTGGATACGAGTGCGATGGCCATCTGACTGAAGTGCGATGCCAAGGAGCCTGGCGTCAAGTCCAGCCTCAGCGCCAGCGTAGAGCGCCAGGCTGACCGACACCCGTCGGATTCCGATCCAGTCCTTGTCGGTCCTCATGATCCCGACGTCGCCACCGAGTCGCTCCGTCACATTCAGGGCCACAACCGTTCCGCGATCTCCCGCGGCGGTCGTCTCCGTACCTCCAGCGTTGCCTCCAGCAACGCCATCGTCGGCACCGACCAGTTGCGGCCCAGCTCCCACGCCGCGCAGCCCGAAGTCGAAAGCCCGCAGCGCGCCCCCAGCAAGAAGCACAGCAGCGCGGCCTCCAGCGGTCTCCCAACCCCAGTAAGTCTCGTCGGCCACCTGAATCACCCCCCCATGATTGCGGACTCCCCATTCACAGTCAAGCGTCGCCTGAACCCGTATAGCAACCCCGCATCCAGACCTCCGCGGTCACGATGAGTGTCCACGAAGCGAACGCCCAGAATGTCAGCGCTGTCCCTGCTATAGTCTTCTTCGTAGACATTGTGATCAGGCGCGCTGCTGCTCAGCAGCAGACGAGTCTGAGATCCAGTTGGCGGATCCTCTGCTTGCCCCCAGATCCGACGCTGATGCCACCGCCGCTCGCCGGCGAATAGCACCCACGCCCAAGGGCGGACGTACCCCAGCCGGGCGACCATTGTCGATGGCGGCAGGAGATCGGCGGCCTGGTAGTCGCCAAGAGCACACGTTCTTCAGGCACGAATATCCCAAGAACACCACCGCCTGCACCAAAGCGATCAGCGCGTGAAGCCACAGGGCCACGAGCTCGCCCAGCCAGCCGCCCGACTCCGAAGAGGCCTCGGTCGGTCCTGACGTTGGATCCTCACCCGGAACAGCGGCGCCAGAGGGCCCAGAAGCAGCAGCAGCCTCCGCCGCAGGCGGCGGCACAGGAGGTGTTGAGCTCTGACCTCCGCCGGCGGTCCCGCCGGCCTGCAAGGGATTCAGGCCCGTCGGACACTGCAGATGCGGGCAGCTGGGACAGTGCAAGGTGGGGCACGATGGGCAGTCAGGGCACGTAGGACAAGGCTGCGTCCGCCACCAGTATGCCGTGAGGAGCTGAGTGACGGCGCCCACGAGCCAAAACCCGTTGCGGAGTCCAGGCATCTGGACGCCACAAAAGCTTGAGCATTGATGCAACAACGGTCGCAACGGCGCCCTCTCATCCTAACTCGCAGAGAACACCAGGCACGCCAGAGCAAGATGCACAGAGATAGAC
>CAUYUJ010016926.1:85000-147500 GCA_963575745.1 Prorocentrum cordatum
GTTTGTCATGGCTGTGTATGTGCGGAGGCTCTCGGAACTTTCCGAAGGTGTTCTGGGGAGGAAGGAAGACGACTAGGGGGGGCAGAGGGATGATGTTGGGGTGACGTCTATGACTTGTTTAGGGATCCTGGGAATTCCGAAGTCCTTTCGGGTCTTGCATTCAAGGGGCCTCACCTTCTCCTTCCTCCGACCCCTGCTCAAGCCTGCTTCTCCTCCAGTTTCTTCCGAAGGAGGGAACAGGAGGGGAAATACTGCGTTGAGGCTATCTTGTCTTTGGCTTAAAGGCTTTGACTGGCTGATGGGGGTCTCTAGGTGCTCTCCTACCTCCTGTGTCCTCGCTCCTTCCTCCTTTAATATCTATCCCTTCCCCTCCTCCCGCAACCCTTCTCCTCATTGATAACTCCTTCCATCCCTTCCCCTCTCCCTCAACCCTTCTCCTCATTGATAACTCCTCCCTCTCTGACCTCCACACGTGCCAATAGGGAGGGCCTGGCGCTTCGCTTGAGACTTCCGGGCGAGGACGAGGAGGAGATGAGACACGCGCTGCGGACTCGAAGCGAAGGCCCAACCGACATCCTGCCATCGCTCGGGTGTCCATTCCCCGTGCATTTCTCGGTTTGCTTTTTCACAAGATGAGCCAACTTTTGATCGATCGTCCTTGCCGAGGAAAAAATACAAATGCCCGACCGATACCAAGACGAAGGGAATAAGGTGAGGAAGAGGCGCGCGCTGCAAACTCAAAGCGAAGGCCCAACCGACACAACGAGAGCTGGAACACACCACCCAGACATCGGGACGCTCCAATTTTTTCGATGCGTGGGTCCTTGAGGTCTGGACCACTTCCTCCTCCTGCCATCCCCTCCCTCCCCTCCATACCCCTAACCGCGCGCGGGCGATAATAAATCATACCATCCCGTAAGGCTCACCGTTATGTTGTATCCCCGCTCAATCGGATTTAAATGGAGAGGGGCGCGGAAACCGAACTTGATAATCCACAGGGGAAATTCCGAATCGAAGTTGCCACCGTCTCATGTTGACTAGCAGCAACATCGAAACAAAACGCTGAACACAGCCATGGTGGTCTCACCATATCAGCTTCCGCAATCACAAGCGTGTGGCACGGCTATGGGACTCTCACCAATTCAGTTTGCCCAAGTCACGAACGTGCGGCAAGGTCATAGGATTTTACTTTTCTCGGCCTTTCCCGAGTCAGGAACGTGAGGCAGGCCATTGGCGCCGACTGGATTTTGATGTTTCAAGAGTTTTTTTCGAGCAGGCAAATCATGTCACTTTCCCCGGGGAAATCGTTGATTATCCTTTCCAGACCCCGAACTTCATTATCCCCCGGGTATTTTTTTCGCCCGCACAAGGTTAACCCTTCCTCCTCCTCCTCCTCCTCCTCGTCCTTCTCCCTGCCTCCCTCCCCCTCCTCCTCCTCCCTGCCTCCCTCCCCCTCCTCCTCCTCCTCCTTCTCCTCTTCCTCCTTCCTCCTCCTCCTTTTTCCTCCTCCTCTTGCCCTCCTCTCCCGTCCCCTCGCCTCCCCTCCATTCCCTCCTCTTCCCCCCTGTGGTCCCTGCCCCCCCCTCCCCGAGGGGCCGGCCTGCTGCGCCAGGAAGGCCCGCATGTCGGTGCCCACCTGCCTGGGCGGCCTCTGCGCCTCTCGCTCGGCGGCGGCGATCGGGGCGAACAGCTCGGGGGCGTGCAAGAGGGAGCAACTGGTGGCCCGAGGTCGACAAGCGACGCCGTTTAGTAAACGCACCCAGAGAAAGGAATCGAACAGGGCAGGGCTGTTGAGTCAACACCATGGGCCGTTCAGTAAATGCCGATTATAAGGTCTGGGTGGTTTGCCCCCCTTAATTGCAAGAAGAAGACGGGGGCCATGAGCTCTGGGGAGACATCATCGCGTGGGCCACGATATAGATCCACACGCCCCAAGTCCTCACCCCCCCTTGGCAGCCCTCGACCATGGGGTGGGCGTGGCACGCGCTCGTCCGGGAGCCTCGCCGAAAACACGGGCGAATCCTCTGGGGGCGTTTTAAGCCCCCTCCGAATTAGCTTCTGACGCTTCTGACAATGTGGGGACAGGAGCCCCCTCGCCCAGGGGGCGCAAAGCAAGGGACCGGCCCTCCTCAGAGGGGCACGTCTGGGCGAAAACGACAACATCGGACGGATAATCGAAGCCGTGTAGCCTCGCAACCTCAAAGTCCGAGGGAGAGCGAGGCCGTGGCGAGGACGAGCGGGGGGGGCGGTTCGGTGCGCATGCGCTGCGGCCCGACCTCTCCGCCGGCGTCGGCGGTGGCCGCAGAGTTCGCCCCGCTCGAGAGCGATGGCAGATTCGGCTTCCAGGCGGCGACCTGCGCCACGGACGGGCCCGTCGCGTCGCCGATCCGAGCCCCAAGCCTGGAAGCCCTAGGGGGGAGCCCTCTACGGAGCCAAGACCTCTGGGTCTTGAGACCAGGGGCTGCTGAGCCCTGACAGTGGCCGCCCAGGCCCCCTCCTCTCCTAGCATTCTTGAAACAGGAGGCTCCGCAGACCGTGCAGAGCAGGAGAGTATCCCCTTCCAGGACTCCGGGCCCTCTTGGGACCTGCTGAGCTCAGCCTGAACCACTGAGCGCCCATTAAATTTCCAGGGTGCCCCAGAGCTCTGCACTGCACAATCGCTCGGCGTCGGAGCAGGGGGGGGGTCGGCAACGGCAGCGGCATCTAGCATCCGAACCCCTTGGCCATCTTCAAAGGGCCCCGCCCCTGCCTCCAGACACACCTCGCGAAGTGCCTCCCAACTCTGGGTCGATCTCGAGAGTGACATCCGAGGTCCCAGCAACGCCGCGCGAATCCAGAATGCCCGCGTCCGCGAACACTTGCTGGGCCCTCGCGCGCCACTAGTGGCCGACAAAATCATGCTCTCGAGACCCTGGATGAACAGAGCTTGCCGCGGCGGCACGACCCGCACTTTGGCTCCCAGCCTCGCATATCTGTCCGCCGCCGCATTGCCTCTGATCCGCCAGACATCCTAGTCTGAACGCGCATTGGCCTCAGCGAGGTGTGAATCTTGACCTTGTTGACAGACGCGCGGTGCCCGACCCCGTCGTCCCCCCGACAGCCCCTCCAGCAGTGCTGCCTGGACTGCGTGACCGACGGGGCAATTCCAGGGGCAGAGGCACAGGAGACAATTGCTGTACAATCTGAATGCACATGCAGTGGGTTGTCGGGGTCCCACTCGCAGTGGGTGGCCAGAAGAACAAACGCCGCGTCCTCCCCATCGCGAGCCTGCTGGGTCCCGATAAGCGCGATCCCGTAGCCGGCAGCCGTGGCAACGCCCGCTCGATCGATCTGGACAATCGAAAAGCCTGCCCGACTGAGTCAAGCCAAGAAGGCGTGGCAGGCTGAACCAACGACAGAAAACTTCTCCTGGCAAGCGCCAGGGGGGGGGGGGGGGGCCTTGCCCCGCCAAACCTTGACATCAGGCTCGGCGGGCGGGGAACGCCACCTCGGACTCGGGAAAAGGCAGCGACAGAAAAGCTCCCCATGTGCCTCGCTGTGAGCGTGAACCTTGCGGGCAGCTTCCTGGAGGGAGGTCGGGCAATCTTCTCTCCTGTTGTGCTGCAGACAAGGCGCTGGTAAACCTGTGATAGAGCGCCCCTCGCTCGCCGCGCAAAAGGCACCTGTCCGCGGCGCTTCTCCCGTGCGCAAACAACCGAGCTTGTGTCCAGAATGTGCCTCCGACGAGGCTTCTAATTACTGCCTTGTGGTGCTTGGTCCAGGTCGCGCCCTCTGCTTGAGTCGTCGCGCGAGAAGGCTCCAGTGCAGCTGGCTGGTTTAGGCGCCTGGCATTCACATCGAGCTGAACGCCTCGGAAGCAGCCGAGGCCGCCTCTCGTGCCGGCTCGCAGCAAAATCCAACCCTGTACTCTAACATGGAGTAGGCACGACCAAACCTTACCAGCGTTAAAACCGAAGCCGTCGAGACTTCGACCCGCGGAAGGGCCGAGAGAGTCGCCTGCGCGGGACCGACGCGCTGGGCCCAGGGCCTGGGCTTCTCCAATTGCGCGCACCCCTCTTCCCAGACGGCCTTCATCGGGCCCTGTCCAGGGAGGTCCGGAACGGCCGCGGGGGCCCATTGTTTCACCACCTCGGCCGCGTGAACGACGAAGGGGTCGCGATGGGCCCCGCGCGGCGTAGCCCTCAGGCGAAGACCCACTGAGGCTCCCTGGGGGAGACGCCCCTCCGCCTTGAGGGCGGCAATGCGGAAACCGTGACACCTTCGGTCAACAATGTTCGTGGCCATCCGAACCTTAAGCCGCCGTCGCCGTCAGAGAACCCCTCATTATCGTGCCGACCTGGGGCCCGGCCTCGCGCCGCTTCAGCGCTTTGGCAGAGACGCGCGCTGCCTTCTGGAACCTCTCGTTCTGCTCAGAGACGCGACGGGCTGTGCCGTCGTTGGCGTCCGTCCCAAGACTGCGAGCTGCGCCCAGTCTGTTGGCCTCCGTCAGAGACCCCCTGTTGTTTAGGCTGGGCGCTAGCTCGGAAATACTGGCTAGGTAACCCGCCTTGTCCCTGTTGGCTCCTCTTGGCTTCGAGCCCTTGCGCGGGCGCCGTAAGAGCACCTGGGAATCGGCTAACGACGCGCTCAAAACAGCCGACAGCTTGCAAACATAAATCGGCAACGAGAGTCTAAAACCGAACCGCAAGAAACTGCCTCTGAAACATCGGGGTGACCGTATGCACTGAGAGCTTCGCCAGAGCAAGCGCCGCGCTACACCCTGCAGCAAATGGCCCGCTAGCATGTATCACTCCAGAGTCAGCTTTTTGCCGAATCACCCTCCTGGGGGGGCGATAGGCAGTGCAAACGCACTTGGGCAGCCGCAGTGGGGAGTCTGTCTGGGCTGCTACCCTCCGCGGCTTCTCGTGGGTGGCTAACATGCTCATAGTACTTGCTGGAATCGCGGACAGCACTGGCCGCGCTGAATCCTTTGAACTCTGCAGGCCCGGAAAGGAGATTGCGCGCGTGCCCGACCCTGGCACGCGCGCGGGCAGCGTTGCCCCCAAAGAGTTGGCAAGCCCGACCTCCCACCTCCCAGCGTCGGGCTGCCTCGTGCGGGGCCGAATTCTGCGCCGCAGCGAATGCAGGATTATGGGCCTCGCTCCGCCCGCGGGCCCTGGCTTGCTAAGAAAGGAAACGAGCAACATCCAAAGCCTGCTCTCAGGCTCGGACTTCGCAGGGGCAAGGGGATCCTGCGCCCGCGCGCCCGGAGGTAGCTTTCGTCGATTCCTGGCGGAGGGCCAAGGCTTGCAGACGAAAGGCCGCCGCGTGGGACATGGCCCGCTTTCGGTGCTCGACCGAGGTGGTCTGCTTGACAGTCCGATCCCAGGGAGTCGAGAAAGGCTCCGTGACCGCTCTGAATTCTCTGGAACGGCCTTGCCACAACTTGCGGCTCCAGTCGCTTATCGGGTCGGGCGAAAGGGGGGGATAGCAAAGGGGGGGTTTGAGAATTAGCTCGCGTAGCTGATTTTCCCGGCGCCTCCCGGCGCCGGGAGGCGGCCATGCATCGAGGACTGGGCCCCTCGGTGAGGCCGAAACCAGCTGCATGCAGCAAATTTCGTAACCCCCCCTTTCCCAATCCCCCCCTTTCGCCCGACCCGAGCTTAACCGTGGAAATCCGCAAGGTAGTCTTCAGCTTTCTCGAGCCACTCAGCACGCGCCTCGCCGAGATCAAGGGGGGGGCCTGGCCGATCGTCCACGACCAGGCGCGAGCTGAAGCCTCGCGCGGAGCTGGCTTGACTGGCGACGGCGTTGCAACCGGAAGCTTTAAAGGGAAGTCAAGTCCGGTGATCCTGGCAGCCCCCCCCCCCCCAGCCCGCTGAGCACAACCTTGGGCGCGACGTGCGCTTGGATGGGGGCGCCTGGACCTTGGCGCTCTCCGCGAAAGAGCCCGGCAGCGAGCTGCGCGCGCCAGAATCAAGCTCTCGAGCTCCGCGCGTAGCCTCCCCCGTCCTCAGCATCAGGCCGTGGGCCCTGGCGACCCCGCCATCCAGGTCACCTGCCAGCGCGCCCCAGTCCCCGAAGGCCAGCCAGGGCCCATCGAGCGCGCCGAGGAGACGCATCAGCTACGCCAAGAGATGCATGTCCCCTTTGCCGCCGGCCGCAGCGACGAGGTAGACTGGGGTGACGTAGAGGGGCCGAGAGAGAGACCAACGTTACACGGCATGCAGGCAAGCCGATGCCGTGGCAGCGCGCAGGCTGCTGGACGCGAGGCTGGACGCCCTCTCTTGCGCAGCCAGTTCTTCGCTGCTCCAATCTGCCCAGCCAACTTCTGCCGATGCTCCTGCAAGCGAACAAACTGCGGCATTGACGAAACCACATCGCCGCGCTCCGCTTCCCGATCATGACGCAGCCACTCCAGCAGGCCCTGCCCTGAAGTCCAGCTCGTCACATTGCCAGCCCATATCTCGATCGTCTGCGTCAGGTCCTTGGACCCCTCAGCTGCCACGCCTTGGACCTCCTGCTGCGCGGCCGACCCTGCAGTCGCGCTGGGGCCCTTGCGGTCGCGCGCGCGCCTGGCCCGTCTGCGCCAGTCCCGCGCCAGCCCCGCTCTGCAGAGCTCCGCGAGCCTTGCGAGGAACCCGAAGTGCAACTCCCAGAGCAGATTGCCCAGCAGCTGCGCCAGTCGATGCTCTGATATCATGAAACCCACCCTGGCGGCAACTCCGAAGCGTGACTGGCGGCCCCCCTCATGGGGCGGTCGCGCGGCCGCGCCTGCCTCGGGGGGCGGGGGGGGGGGTGGGGTGCTCAGGGAGCTGCTCCCCCCCCCCCCTCCCCTGGCCAGCGCGCCGACCCCCGTGGCAGTCGGGCCCCCCCGCCCGCGCTGCCCCGCCAGCAGCGGCGCGCTCTCCTCCCCTCGCGTCGACGGCAACCCCATAGAAAAAGAAAAGCTCGCGGCGCTCGGAGGGCCCGCGGGCCTCGCCGCTGCCGCGTCATCCAGCGCATCGCTAACAGCCACATCACTCATATTCCAACGCGGGGCATCCGAACTGAACTTCCTGTCTGGCCGGATCGCAAGCGCTACCCAAGCTCGGGCCACACATCATCAACCGTGTTGTGCTTCCAGAAGAGGTCCCTCTCATCAGGATCAACGCTGCTTCTTGCCCAGCTCCTTGGGCTGACCGGTGAACTCGGCAGAGTCACCTCGACTGTTGAAGAACAGCTTAGCCTCCTCCTCGCTGAGGTCGTCGAGGGGCCTCTTGTTTGGGTCGGACTTGCCATCGCTCCAAGAAGCTGCTGCAGGCATATGCTCCGTGGTCTTGGCCTCAACACACGCCTCGGCGCCATCAGCGATGAGGGCTGCCGTGCGCTTGCACTCGGCCTCCAATGTATCGATATCATTCTTCTTGGCCTCCAACTGCGCCCTGCGCTCCGCGAGCGCCTCCTGCAACTTGGGGACCTGCTTCGGCTTTTCGGTAATATCATTCTCCGACTTGTCGCGGGCGAGCCGCGCCCTGTGGAGGTCCTGAGCCGTCCTCCGATGCGCAATCGCTGGCGTGCGGAGAGCACGCTGCTGGTCCCGAGTGCTCCTGAAGGGTGGCCGCACGAATCGGATCGTCATCGCCTCCTGGAAGAGGTCTTGAGCGCATTCTCGTACTGCAGGGGCTGGGACGCCACCTTCTCGCGCTTGAGTTTGTCATCGTCGTGCTCCCCGATCGGCTCCATGTTGGCACCTCGAACAGCATCTTTGGCAGAAGATGAAGCAACCCACGGCGGAGTCTTGGCGGCTGCACTGGTGGACTGCGGCGCAGAGTCACCTCCCGCCTTGCCAAAATACAACCGCGTGAACTTCTCCATTTCCGCCAGCCGAGCTCCCGTGTCGTCCTTGTTGGCCTTGGGCGGCTGACCTCCTTCTGGCGCAGCACCACGCCCTGCGACCAGGTTGTGAGCCTCCCATGCCGCCTTCCTGATCCGAAGCGGCGCCTCGGTCCCGCACTCGCGGCGGATGCGCGACGCCCAATTCGAGGGGGATGCGCACCTGCCGCATGACCATGTCGGCCGCCGCGGCCCACGGAACACCGCGGGCGTCGGCGGCATTGGCGCCATCGCTGTGACGGATCCCTCGTCTTGAGACTCCTCCCGCATGAGCCTGGTGATTGAACTGAACAAGCCAAGTTGGCTCGCTGCAGCGGCGCCGCTCTGAAGACAGCTGCAGCAAACCCAAAACAACTGGGCCAGAACGCCTTGAGCCAAAATGGCTACGGACCCCCCATCCGAGTTAGAGGCCTCCCCGATGGGGTCAGAGCTAATGGGGTCGGAGGATCGCGCCGCATCGTCGACGCACCACCGATGCATCGGCGACGGAGGCGATGCATCGGCGACGTCGGCGTGCAGAGCATCGAGCCCCACGTCGAGCCGCGACGCCGGGGCATCGGCGATGCGGTGCAGTCCCCATCTCTCGCCATCGCTCGGGCGCCCACCCCCCCGGTGCACCTCTCGACCTCGCGCGTGATCTCGTCGCGATGCAATCCAAGCTGCTCCTCGATGGCCCTCGCCGAGAAACGATGCACACACGCCCGAGCGATGCCAAGACTTGGGAGGACCGGGCGAAAGCCGCCCCCCGCCCCTGGGCCGTCCGCCCCTGTCGCCGCCTCCGGCTGGTTCCCGCGGCCCGCTGGCCCCTCCCCCGGAAGCAGGGGGAGGAGGAGGAGGAGGAGATGGAGGAGGAGGAGGAGGAGGAGGAGGAGGAGGAAGAGGAGGAGGAGGAGGAGGTGGAGGAGGGAGGAGGAGGAGGAAGGAGCAGGAGCAGCAGCAACAGTAGGGGGAGGCAGGGTGCCGCTGGCCCTCCCCTGAAGCAGGGCGAGGTGGAGGCTCGGGCTCCGACGTCGGGGGGGGAGAGGAGAGGCTTCTCTCTCCCGTGGAGGGGCGCGGCACCTCCCCGAACGAACTCGCCGAGGTGCCTCTTCCGCTGCGCGGCACCAGAGGTCTCGGCCCCTTCCAGGGCAACAAATCTGCATGCCCCCTGGTCCGTACTCCACATTCCGCAATACAAGGGAAGGGGGTTGCAACGTTCCCAGACGAGCAATCTTACTAGACTCCCCAAGACCGGCCATGAAAGGGCGGCCTTTGGCCCAGACCCTCCCGAAGCCTCCAAGACAGCTCACAGACCCCCCCAACAACTCAGACCGCCCCCCCTCGTGCTGCGAAAAACCCGCAGTGTCCGACCTGTGCCTGGGGCTCTGGGCCGCGTCTCTGGGCCTGCCTGGCAGCTCCAGGAGCCGACGACGACGACGCTGACGCTGGCCAGCGGGCCGCGGGCTCTGGCAGGCGGCTGCAGAGCCACTCGAAGAGGTGGAAGCACGCCTGGCTGCACTTCAGCACGTCGTACGCGTTCATGGGCGTCCGCTCTCGTCGGCTACACGTAAGCAGGTGACCCTCGGCAAGCCCCGAGGTCCCGGCGTTGCAACTCTTCGACCATGGCGCCTTCGCCCGGCCTCGGGTCCTGGGGCCCTCACAGATCGACCCGGCTCGGAAGCTGGCGTTGGAAGCTGGGGTCTGGGGCTCTGGTCGTGATTGTCGGCGATGTTTCCTTTTATCGGCTGTGTAAACCTCCCCTTAGTGAAAACGGCCTGGGACCGAAACCGACGGACCTGGACCCGCAAAAATGACGGCCGCGATGCCCCCTCGCGAACCGAAAACGGCCAATTCGCTAATCGACATGTCAGGGTAGGAGGCCTGTCCACCCCTGATTTTAATGCGACTGCGGACCTCAGGGAGGAATGGCCTTCGGTGTGCGGCTTCAAGTGGCCAAATCCAAGCACGCAGGCCGCCGTTGCCGCACTCCTCACGCGCGGCCGTCGGGGGACCCCGCTGGGCCCGCACCCGAAGGTCGCTCCGGCGAGGGGCCACCCTGACCTTCCAGGAGGGCTAACAAATAGCACGCGACTTAAAAACCTATCCCAGAGCTATTCTATGTCTTGGTTTTAAACTGCTTCGTTTTATTTTTTAGGTTTTTAGGCCTCCCGTGCTAAAAAATAGCTCTCTGGAAGGTCGGGACACTGTTGTGCGTGGCCGATCTCGGTAGACGCCGGCCTCTGGGTCGAACTTCTCCCACTCCACGGGCGACGTGAGCAGCTCGCGGAAGCGGTCCCGGTCGCGCTCCGGCAGCTGCGCGGGGTCCCGCGACGCGAGGCGCGCCAGGAAGCCGCGGAAGTGGTCGGGGAGCCGCTCCTCCTCCGTGTGCTTCTGCCCCGTCATCTCCGTCACGATCTGCTTCGCGTCCCCAGACCAGCCCATCAGCACCGCGAGGGCTCCCAGCACGCCGACGGCAGGCGCCGGAAGCAGAAGAAAGCCACACGCCGGAAGCGGGCTCCTTCGGATGGCCGCCCGGGTTTCCGCGGGCCTGCGCTGGACGCCTCTCCCTGGCGCGCGGAGCTCTCGCTAGGGGCGGCGCTGGAGGCGCCGGTGGGGGCTCCCGGCGCCGATCCGAGAAAGCCGCGCGGAGCTCCGAAGGTTTATGCTTCTGCTGTTTTTCTCTTCGAGGAGGGTCGAAATACTCGGACATGTCCGCCACCGCGCTTGCAGCGGTAGGTGCGTGTCGGGCCCTCCCGCTCCCTGCGGAGCAGCAGCTGGGGCCCCCCAGCGCATCGAGCCCAAGACGCGCTCGTTCTTATGACCAAGTCCATGCGGCTTGGTGCCCAGATGCGAACTCTGGGGAGGGACGCTCAGCGGACCCCCCCATCCTGGCGCCCGCCCCCCCCCCGGGCGGAGGAGGAGGAGGAGGAGGAGGAGGAGGAGGAGGAGGAGGAGGAGGGGGAGGGGGAGGAGGAGGAGAGGAAAGGAGGAGGAGGAGGAGGAGGGAGGAGGAGGAAGGAGGAGGAGGAGGAGGAGGCGCGATTCCCCAAGTACTTGCGGCATTGCGCGGCAGCTCCACCGGATAGTAGTTGAACTCGTCGAACTGCTGCAGCTCCCGCAGGTGCAGCTCCGGGGGCGCCTCCTCCCAGCGCAGCAGCTCCTGCATGGCGCAGACGTCGACGGCCATCCCGCCGCGGCGGGGGGGCCTCGCCCCGGCCGTGGGCTCGAGCAAAACCCGGCCGTCCTCCGCGACGGTGACCATTTGACGTTTTTATGTATTTATGTATCTATGTATTTATTTATTTATTAATTAATATTAATAATACTAATAATAATGATTATTATTATCATCATTATGATTATGATTCTGATTATGTATGTTTCCTCCTTTTTTCCATGAACACCGAACGCGACGAGCAAGGACCGGACCATAATACCTTCTCCAATCGATCGGGCACCCCAGAGCCATCACAGGTTTTCTGGGCCGACGAGCTGGCCCAGAGGAATGGGTCGACGCCGCAGACTTCGAGTAGTGGACCGACTACAGAAATAATGTGCCCCAAACTTGGTTCCCGCGTCGATTCTACGGAACAAATGCAGCATGTCCGTAGGCGTACGAACAGCACATTCATATATACATATCATTCAAATGGGTTCGACGAACAAATCAATGCTTGGGCAATGCAATTCCGCAGTCGATCGCCTAATTGTTCGAAGGGCTGCAGCAGAAACGGATCGGAGGATGTCCGAGGAACCCTCCAGGAGCCATCCATGAAACTCGGCGGGGCGTTGCTAGACAAGCGCGTTCCCCTGCTCGCAGAGCAAAACTGCTCGCAGATGACCTCGATCCGCCGCGGGGGATCTACTCGGCGGTGGACAAACCTCCCTTTAGTAAACCTCCCCTTAGTGAAAACGGCCTGGGACCGAAACCGACGGACCTGGACCCGCAAAACTGACGTCCGCGACGCCCTCTCGCGAACCGAACACGGCCAATTCCTCAATCGACGTGTCAGGGTAGGAGGTCTATCCACCTCCGATCTACGATATGTTATATCGAGGCGAGCACATCTGCTTCGAACATTTGCGAGTAGGCACTCTGCGAGTAGTGGAGCGCGTTCGGCGCGTGACGAGCTGGCTGCGCGGTCCGGCCTCGACTCCCCCCGCGGCTTCTCCGGCGCGCTGCCCGGCACGAGCCGAGAAGGCATCTGCGTGGGCACTACCTGGGGCGGAGGGCTCAGGGCGCCATCCACATGGGCCTCTGCACCTCGATAGAATCCCTCCGTCTTGCGATTCGCTTTATTGAAGGAGCCCAGGGGCACACACATAAATACCATCACGCACAGAATTCCGCATTCTTTTCATTTTTTTGTTGATTTTCGTCTTCCCCACCACTTCCCATATTTTGGCATATTTTCTCTGGAGAATCGACAGCTATTTGTCTGTGTGTTCTTTTCCCTCCTGACTTCTGCAGATGCAAGCCTCGAAAACCGATCGAAGCGGCATCTCAGATTTCGCCCTCTGCCCTCAGCCCCCCCAAAATGCTCGGCCTGTGGAACCTCGGCCCCATCACGGAAGACGGCACCGGGAGCCCCCTCCTCGATCGGGAGCGGCCAAGAGGGGGGTGTCCAAGAGGGGGGGGCGCACATCATGACCGGCGGCATGTGCGCGGCCCAGCGGGGGGGCCAGGGACGTAATGAAATAAGAAGAGGCGCCATGAAATCAGGGGAAATATCATGGCCCACGCCATGAGATCCACCACCCCTAGCCCCTAGTCATCACCCCCCTCTTTTCCGCCCCCGAATCACGGAAGACGGCACCGGGAGCCCCCTCCTCGAGGGGTGGCCCGACTGCCCAGCCGGGCCGGCCCGCGCACGGCGGCGGAGGCGCACACCGAGTCGCCAGGCCTCGCCACTCCGTGGGCGACCCCCGGGAGCTGCTCGGGAGGAGCAGGCAGCACGTTGGCAGACGAGCGACGACGAAAACCAGCTCCTGCGCGAGATCCCGTAGCGACGTCGCGCGGCGGCTTACGCGGGCCGCTGGCGCGGCATGCTGCATTGGAGACGAGGGCGCTTACTCGCGATCTTGCCGCGCGAATGTCGGCGCAAACCCGTTTTTTTCGCCACGCTCCGGTGATGCGCCTTCTGGTCCGACCGACGGCTTCGCTCCCGGGGGCACGGGTGGAGTCAACATTGCCCCCCCGGAGGCCCCTCCCTCCTCCTCCCCCTCCTCCTCCTCCTCCTCCTCCTCCTCCATCCTCCTCCTCCTCCTGCTCCTCCTCCTCCTCCTCCTCCCTCCTCCTCCCCTCCTCCTTCCCCTCCTGTCGTTCCAGGCGCACGCCCGAGGCCACGGATGCGATCCCCTCCGATGCCGTTCTCCTTGACTCAGGTGTCGGTCTCCCGTCAGCGCCCGCCTGACGGACACTCCACTGGCGGGCACGTTGGCCAATTTTTCCTCCTCCTCCTTACCCGCCTCCTTTTCATATGTCTCCTCCTGCTCCTCCTCCTCCCCGACGCGGGCAGTGCTGCATTGCCCGAGAGAAACCCCAAGGTGGCAGCTTTCGGCTGACCTCCAGAGTGCCCCACAATACGGTGCCACTGCTCCCGAGCTCTCCCGAGGCCTCTGGCGGTTGTCGGATATCCCTGGAGACCTCCGGCGGCCCGAGGGTGTCCAGAGGAAAACAACAACTTGTCATCGCTCGGACGTCCATTCCCCGTGTTTTTTTTTCAGCTTCGTGCGTTTATCTTTTCGCAAGATGATCTAAGATGCCCCTCGATGGTCCTCGCCGAAGAAGACATGCACATGTCCGAGCGATGCCCAGACAACGGCATCAACACTAACTATCGGACTCCGCGCGGATGTTTTGCATCGGCGCTGTACAAGCTCCCGACTCTTCTCGTAACGCTGAGCGGCCATCCTCCACTTCTACGTGCTGGATGCGTCTTGGCGTCCTTTCCTCTTCGGATGACCTCCCCAATTGCCTAGTGAGTATCACAGCCAAGGGCGGCGCCAGAGGCGGCGCCAGAGGCGGCGCCCGGGCTGCGCAGGGCGGTGCAACGCTAATCCACGAGATTCACGCGAAGCTCCGAAAGTTTGATGTCGTGCAGTTTTCAATTCTTCGATGTCGAAGCCCTTGGCCATCCAGGCGGCGAGCCCGATGCGGAAGTGAAAATGGGCGGGCCTTCTCAAAAAACCTTCTGAACAATTTTCAAAACCTCCCCCGAAGACACAAACCAGCCGCCTTCTGAGCAGGAGGACTGTCGTCTTCCCCCACCTCCCATATTTTACTCCAGGGGACCGACGATTCATTATATCTGCCTCTTTCTCCCCCTTCTGAGTTTGGTTCTTCGATGCCCAAGCCCAAGGAAGAGGAGGAGGAGGAAGAGGAGGTGGATGAGGAGGATGAGGAGACTGAGAAGGATGAGAAGGATGAGGATGAGGAGGGGAGGAGGAAGAAAAGGAGGAGGGGGAGGAGGAGGAGGAGGAAAAGGAAGAAGGAGGAGGGTCGGATCGGAAGCTCATGGAATCGAAATAGCTCGTCTTCAAAAAGTTCTGCACTCCCTGACTGCTGCCCGCATGCTGGTGCTGACTGAGCACAGGACTCTGAGAAGGCAACTACGTCACCCACAGACTGCAAGACTTCGCACGGCCTGCTGCCATCCGCACAGGACCGCACAGGCCCTGGCGGGGACCCTGTGCTGGCACGCAACCAGCCTGCTCGGGCCCCGCTCCTAGGCACGAGGAGATCCCTTCCCACGGCCACCCCTCCCCCGCCCACGACCTCGACCAGGTGCAACAACGACTGGGTTATCTGATAACTCCGCACTCGCTAGTTGGCCCTACGCCTCCCATGTAAACAACCGAAATCACGCCGCGTCTTCGAAGCTCTCGGAAGCGCTCGCTGCTGGAGAAGGCCTTCGGAATCGGTAGGAACTTCGGGAGGGCTCTGGGAGCTACTGCGGCCGACTGGCCGCTCACCGCATCAGCACTCGCGCGCCCCTGAAGGCCAGCAGCTGTGAGATCTTGCCCTCCAGCAGCCCGCGCGGGGCTGCGCCCGCGAGCCATGTCCCGCCCTCGGCGGCGATCAGCTCCTGAATCGGCGGCATCAGGATCGAGCCAGCGTTCGTGCTGATGTCGATGTTCAGCAGGATGGCGCCCTTCTGGGGCACGCCTTTCTGCTCTGGCTTCTTGTGCACCTTGATCCTGAAGTGCAGGATCGCCCGCGTCAGCTCGGGGGCGCTGGACTTCAGGAGGTCGTTCTGACTGGGCATGCGGAAAATCTTGGCCATGGTGTCCCCGTCAATCTGGTTGGGCCCCGCTGCCGGGACGCGCTGCGCCCCGCGCAAGATCGCCGCCGTCGCCGCGTGGAGGCGCGGGGGTCCACGCTCGCGCCAGTTCACGGGTTTGCCCTTGTCGGTCTCGGCTTTCAGGTCTTTGCTCTGCGCGTCGTAGACCTGTCCCGCTTTGATGCATGCTGCGGGCGGTCCGCGATCCACGGCGACCTCGAATCGATTGCAGGCGTTCGCTGACAAGTCTGCGGTCTCCCGCGCGTTCACGAGAGCGGGGCGGCCGGTCGCCGTGAGCAGCTCCCCGTTGTTGTCGTTCTGCCTCGCGCCTACGCGAGCGTGTTTCTGGTCTTTCCGGCCGTCGGTCTGCTCGGGCTCGCCTCTCTTGAGACGCGCTTCTGCCGCGCGGCCCCTGAACCGAGGTGGGAGCTGGAGGCCGTCCTCGTCCTCTGGCATCGCCGCCGGCGCCGCCCCCTCGCCTGGCACGGTCGCAGGGTCGGAGAGTGGTCGGTAGGTGGGCGCACAGGCGCAAGCCAAACTCCGTAAGAGCCCTCAAATGTGAAACAGGCGCAGGAGGGAGAGGAGGGTTGGACCAACGGTTGTAACGAGTATGACCCTGCCGCCCCGCAGTGCCTCTGTCGCAGTGAACCCTGCAGGTTTAGAGCAGCATTCGCAACGCAAGCAAGCGTTTGGCCACAGTTGATACATCTGTTCGTGGGAGTCATGAGTCAGCAGAGGTTTCTGATTGAGTGCGTCCTGCGCAGATGGTTCATCAGGTTCCGACGCGTAGAGAAGGCAGCGCCACATTTCCTGTCCGATCCTTCGCAGATCAGCTATCATCTGAACGGCAAGTCTTCCTCCTCCGATGCGGGGGTGGCTGTTGTCTGTGCAGGCGGCGCCTTCCCTGGCAGTCCAATCCGGACCGACCAATAGCAAGAGCGCAGCTCCGTGAAACCAATGCCCTACAATTCCTCAGCATGCTCCGTGGTCCCGCGACGGGTTAGATCCGAAACAACCGCGAACGATATGTCATATCGAAGCAACTCAGCAGCCCAGAGGACATCTCCATGTAACTGCAGCGCCCAAGGTGACGCAAACGCCGAGGGGCGTCCGTCGTCGAGCGGGGGGCGAGTCGCGTCAAAAGCAGCGCGACCAAATGAACTGCACGACGCCTGGCTATGATTCACGGGGCCCTGGGGCCATTTTTGGTGCATCAGTGGTCGTCGCATGCGCAACGCCCATTCGCTCCCAAAAAACTTCCAGTCTTTCAAGACAACCGGATTCGGAAGACACGTCGGGTGGGCCCCGTCCCAATTGGTGGCAGCTCCCTTATCATGGCAATCTTACCTCGCCGTTTGTAATCACTCGGCGCCAGAGCAAGCGGTTCAAAACCACTGAGTAAAGCCCCCTGCCCAAATCCGATCAACAGCGTTCTCTTCCACCGAAAGGGGAAATCCATGCTCCGCGCCGCACCGAAGCTATGGAAGGACGTCCGCGCAGCGCGGATCCGTAGCGCGATCTCTCCGTGCGGGCCGACGCAGACATCGTCGCATCAGGCCCCGCGTGCCGCGCAGGGTCCCGTGGCTGCCCTCCAAGAGCCCCCTGTCCTTCCCTGAGACGCCGTCGGATGTGCTGACTGTGGTTCCCAAAGAAGAAAATATATTCCTGCTTCCCCCTGTTCTGGCCGTAGCCGCAGTCCGAAAGGCGAGCGTCCAAAAGACGATCGTGGACCTCTAGTTTCTCGAGACACTCCAACATGTCAAAGTTCCAATCAGCCAGGCAGAATGTGTTCAAGTCGTCAACATATTGCATACGGCTCAAGTCGCACCGCAGAGGGCCCCAATTAGCAATCATACCTTTAGCACTCCGATCCGCCTCAAAAAGGTCACACCCCCAATCCCACCAGCCCTCTGGGCGTCGGTGGTTTAACGAGTTTCCTCTTCCACCCCTCCCTCTTCCCCTTCGGGGAGGGGTTTACCCCTCCCCCTACCCCCTCCCCACAGACCTGGACAGGAGGGGCGGGGAGCGGTCAGAGCGTCCAAAACGGCCTCGGCGAGGAAGCCAAAAACATGGATTTTACTATGGTTTTGGCCCCATTTTGGCCTTCTCAGGGGGCAACGCTAATTAAGGCTCCCCTCTTCTTTGATCGATTTCCTCCACGATGGCCACAAGAGGCCCCCAGGATGCCCCAAGAGGCCGCAGGATGGCCCCAAGATGGCCCCAAGAGGCCCCCCAAGAGGCCCCCAGGAGGCCCCCAAGAGACCCCCAAGAGGCCCCAAGATGGCCCCAAGAGGCCCCAAGAGGCCCCCAGGAGGCCCCAAAGAGGATCCCGAACGGCCCACAGAGGCCCCCCCGAGGCACCCAAGACGCCGAAAAGCCCCTCAGGACGACCCTCTGCTCGCCTGGGCGTCGTTTCTGGACGGGCTAGTGGGGATACGCGAAGCGTCTAGAATTCCGAATAGGTACCTGGAAAGACGCAAGAAACGCTGCTACTGCATAAAAGGTCCCCATCAAGTTTCCCTGCTGTGGTTTTCGAATCATCTCCTCGCCCAATCGATCGTACTGGCGCACAACCGCATGAGTGTATCGGTGTCTGCACAGGCTCCGGCCCTCTGGTCGTGTAGTGGGATTGAGGTGGAAGTCCAATGTATCTCAAAATGTACTCGCGAAGACATTCGGCATACCTTTACAGCACATGGCGTGGGTGCGCCCTGCGGCGCGAAATCGCCAGGAGGAGAGTTATTGGACGCAAGGATGGCCTCTTCCCTACGACGCCCCTTCACAAAACCATGGTCCGCCAGCGAGGGCAGCACCGCCCGTCGTTGGGAGTACCAGGCCTTACCAACTACGGGCAGGAGGTGCACCACGCGTTTCCCTCGAGGCCCTCTCTTGTTGGATTTGTGTAGCCCCACCCCCGTGCTGCGGTGCCAATAGAATGGGGCAGCCTCGGCCAGCCGCAGTTTGGTAAGCCCAACGTGGAGCAGGAACCAGATTCCCTGTCCCGCAGGAGCTTTGTTATCCCACTCAATCCCACCAACAGACTCCCGTCGCCAATTGGGGTAAAGGACCATGTGCCAAGAGTTCTAAGGGGGACGACTCCGAGGGGATCTGGCGACGTTTAGGTGCATCTCTCACGTACCGCCTGATCCCCTGCACGCCACATTTCACACGTTCGTTGAGCTCGTCGTTCGTCCCGTCGTAGTCGTACATCTCCCCCTCCCTCGTCGCCCTCCACTCCTCCCAGTCAATAGTAACGCGAGACATCCCGCCCTCCGCCCCAGGGGGCTCCCACGCAACAAGCCATTCCTCACAGGAGGGGAGGGGATTGGAGCAGAGCTGGCCGTCTCGGCGCTTGGGGCCGAACCTCATCCTGGCAGCCCGTCGGGAAATCCGCGTGGCCTACACCGTCGGTGGCGCCAGTGTTCCGCGGCCTCGTTCCTGAGGGAGGCACGGTGGCGTCGTGTGGCCTGGCGTCGGAAACACTTGAGCTCGTCGTGGGAGAGTCGCCTGAGTTCGGAATCGATTCGTTCGGCCTCCTCCTCCGTAGCTCCTTCCTTTCCAGTCCTGATCATCGAACGTCGTCGTAGCAGGTCCCGTCGGTAGGCACAATCCTCGGCATATTGGGGGGAAGGTTGGGGTCGTTCCTGGAAATGCTCCCGTCCCGCCGCCATTAGAACTGATTCCAAAGTCTCGAAGACTGTATCGGGAGAAGCGTAGTCCCGTAGGAGCGCGTTTCTTTATGCTCGGCGATGACGGGCGTCATGGGGGGAGGGGGGGCGGGGGGAGTATGGCGTAACGCCCCCTCCCCGCCGTGTGGCTCCGGCACCACAGCCGCGCCCGCGCGCACGACGCGACGAGCGACAAGCGACGACGACGATGACGACGCCGCGAGCAGCATGTAGGCGGCGATCTGCCCCCCTGCGCCTGCGTACACCACAACACTCGCGTGCACCACAGCGCGCGTGTACACCACAGCACCTGCGTACATCGCAACAACCGTGTGCAACGCAGCGCCTGTGTACACTGCAGTGCTTGCGTGCACTCCAGCGCTTGTGTACATGTGCACACTGGAAGCAACCATGTGCAACGCAGCGCCTGTGTACACCACAATGCTTGCGTGCACCGCGGCGCTTGTGCACGCCACAACGCCTGTCTACACCACAGCATCCGCGTGCAACGCAGCGCTATTGTACACCACGCTGCCTGCGTGCATAGGACAGGTAGAAAGAGCCTGTACGTGAGGATCTGCTGCGGAAGCGCCACGCCAGGAAAGTGAGGACAATCGGATGCGACGTTTTTCCCTCATCCCTTCTCCTCCACTTCCACCTCCTCCTCCTCATCCTCCTCCTCCTCCTCCCACTCCTCCTCCTCCTCCTCCTCCTCCTCCTCCTTACCCCCTGTCGTGCGGGTCGGCGCTGCTGCACACGTGCGCAATTCAGCGTGCACAGCAGAATGTTCGATTGAGTCGGCCCACTTGGTTCTCGGACGGCCAATTTAGCTGGAACTTTGTGGACACAGATGGGAGGAGTTACGGTGATGCGGGCGAACTCGGAAGGACTCGTAGATTCCCTTGGCGTTCCCTTGTCCATAAGGATTGTGTTTTATTGTTTTCGGTGGAATCCACAAGCGCTCCATTTTGTCATCATGACTCTTACAACAATTCTACATACATCAGTGGTGCTGTGTTGCACACGGTTGCTGTGGTGCACACGAGCGCCGTGGTGTACACAGGCACTGCAATGCACGCAGGCATTGTGGTGTACACTGCTGTGTTGCACACGGCGGATGTGGTGTGCGCCGGCGCTGTGGTGTACACAAGAGCTGTTGCGCCCGCGCGGTGGCACAAGCTGACACTGTGTTGCACGCGGCTGCTGTGGTGTACGTAGGCGGTGTGGTGTACACAAGCGCTGTGGTGCACGCGGGCACTGAAGTGTACACGTGCATTGTGGTGCACATCGCCACCTACATGCTGGTGCCACCCGTCTCCCGTCATTCCTAAGCATTCCCAAACGCCGCCGGCGCGAAGCGTGATGTCATCGACCCCCTCCCCCCCCCATATGATTGCCGTCATCGGCCCGGAATTAAAAATCAGGCTCCAGCCGCGTCCAGGCGCACGACGACGATGAGCGACGAGCGACGAGCCACGAGCGACGACGACGACGACGACGACGACTGCGGACCAGACACCTATGCGGATTCCTACGCGGATCCCAATACGCACGGCGGCAGTGCCCGGAGTGCATGTGGGGGGAGCGTTACGTCATAGGGGGGGGGCGGGGGCCATGACGCCCGTCATGCCCCACGCAATCAAGAAATGGACTCCAGGAGGAGGAGGAGGAGGAGGAGGAGGAGGAGGAGGAAGAGGAGGAGGAGGAGGAGGAGGAGGAGGAGGAGGAAGAGGAGAAAAAGGAGGAGGAGGAGGAGGAAGAGGAGGAAAAGGAGGAACGTGTTCGTATGCAGCAAGCTCCTGGGAGGCGCGGCGGCCCCACGAGAGGGGGACAACGACGGCACCTGGGCAGGAATGGGACGGCGAGGGGGCCAACGAAAGCAGCATAACGGCAGAAAAGCTGACGAGAAGAGACGAACCGAACGAACGAGCGAACCACCAGGGCGCGAATAGATCGGGGGCGTCCAAGAAGGGGGCGCCTAAGATGATGTGTGCGCAAATCCTGGCCCGAAACACGTCCCCCCCGCCCCCAAATCATCGCCCCCCTCTTGGCCGCCCGTGAAGTAATGCGAGGCGACAAATTGGGGGGGAGAAGAAATGCATTTTTGGGTCCCTGAAGGCCCCCCTCTGGGCTCTTTCAGGTCCCTATAAGGGCATTCGGGGGCTCGTTTTCGGCAGCCTTCGATACTCCCAACTTATCGCTCCCATCACGCGTCCTCCGGGCCACCACTGCTGACGATGGTCCGGGCCTGGCTGAGAACAAGTGGGGGAGGCCATTGCCTTTGGGAAAAGCGCACACAAACATGCCGCGTGGCCGATCGACAACTTAAACGCACGACAGGAGAAGGGGGAGCAGCACGAGGTCCTGGCTGTGGATGCAAATGAAGTGTCCTCCTGATCCGCATGCTATCGTGCGCTGTGGGTGCTCTGGTGCTCGAAGAGGGGAAGCCAACGAGAAGATGCGACCAGGGAACCAGCGACGGAAGAGGCGACGAGGAAACAGGCGACGAGAACCGAGGGGCGGCCCCGATAACGGCGGAACGCCAGCCGACAAACCGCGGTGGCTGGGCTTTGGGCCCCCCCCCGCTTCGGGAAAGAGGTTCGTCCGACCGCAGGCCGTGTCCGCACGGCGCGGCTGCTCGGCCGAGACGGAATGCCAACCGCACAGTGCAAACGGCCATCTGACACCTTCATCACAAATGAAGCCAATGAATCATTACTCGTGTCCATCCAGTCATTCGTCAGGGGTGTTTCTTTCTACACCGGCGCCAAGCGCATGCATGCCCCCAGTGCTGTAATGCATGGCGGCAGCATTATGACAACGAACGGAAGCACGCCGAAAACGTTGCTGACCTTACGGGCTCTGGGGGGGCAACGTTCCAGCTTTTATACACGTCCATGGTGCCCCGATTCTTGCCGGCACGACATGACAGGAGGAAGGCCCAGGTGACGAACGCAACGATCTCCAACCCAAGATCGGCCCTGCGCCCTCCCCAGACCTCCAACGCAATGACCCCCCCTCCCCCCGCCCCCTCACGTGTTGTGTTCGGTCCTTGTTCAGAATGCGCGGCGCCGCGCGTCTCACCCCTTCCCCTTCCTCCCCCTCCCCCTCCTCCTCATCCTGCTCCTCCTCCTCCTCCTCCTCCTCCTCCATCACGCCCCCCTCCTCGAACCCTTCGCCGCGTATTGTCAACGTCGCCACACTGCTCACACGCGTCTTCGCTCTGAGAAACTCCACCTATCGCGCCCCACATGGAGCTCCGCTTGCGCCCAGGCATTCCCACTAATTTCGAAACGCCCTTCTCACAGATCGTGCACCGCTAAGAATTCCACCCACGCCTCCGGCGGCAAGGGTTCGCGTGCATCCATCCGTTCATGTCGATTATTCTTAACACGGGTCGTTCCCGAACTTCACCTAATAAGGCTCCTGCGGTAAGGGGTCGCAGGCATTTCCTCGCACGATTTCGGCACAATGGAAACCGCCATTTTTGTCGTAGATTGCCGTCCTCACCCTGGCGCCTCGTGTTCCAGTGAACTGCGTGGTCGATGGTCGACCTTGTTCGCCGATTATCTACACAGCGCGCCCTGCGCCCCGCTCGGTCCGCGGCCCAGTCGGTGAGCACAGATCGGGCGCAGCCCGCGGCAGTGACCGGACGAAGGCGACGCCCCCCCCGCCCGGCCCGCCTCCGCCCAACAGCGGCCCCTGGGCCCTTCGTGGGGTCCACCACGACCCGTTTCTCGAAGCGGGCCCAACCGTGGCGGCGAAAAGACTTCCATTTGGAGTCCCGAAACGGTGCGGCGACGGACCGTAAGGTGACCTTGAAACCCCCAAAACCTCACCGCACGGTCCGTCACCGCACGGTCTTGGGTTAGGGTGGGGGTCTCTTACAGTGATCATTAGCAAGCCATGGCCGTTAACTTCTTGGCCCGCGGAATGAAACACAAAAAAATCAATGTCAGACGCAGCGCCTGGAAATTTTCAAAATTCCGCTGAGCACTGATTTTTCCCCGGCCTGTTGTGCCATCGGCTGCTTTGAAATATTCAGAATTCCACGGGGCATTGACTTCTGCAAGGCATGTTTCGCCATGGGGCGATGTTTCATCGGTTCAAAAGCGGGGAACCGCAGGCGATGCTCATTGGTACAACGCCCAACGGGTTCCCCCGCAAAACAGCGCACATGTTGCATTTGGCGCGCGGCGTGCGCGAGTGAGAAAGCAGCCGCTTCTCTAGGGCAGCGCGCGCCTTGAGGGGACGCAAGCTTCAACGTGCGAGCGCGTCCAAAGCGCCAGCGCAAACGCAGCGGGCGACGGGGCAAATCGTCCGCTGCACGGCGCTGCGAACACCTGTCGCGACATCGCTCGAGAGCGTCGCAATCACAGTTGTTTCCGTCCAACTTTGAAGACGGCGCCGATTAACCAAAGCGCGCACGGGCGCGCCCAAATCGAAGCAAACACGCGCGCGCGCACGCGCGCGCGCACACACGCGCGCACACACGCACACGCGCGCGAACGTGCACGTAGCGAGCCAAACCTTTTGAGTCGCGACGGGTACAAGCTAGACCAGGGCGCGGCTAACATCATTGACGGCCGCGCAAACGTCTCTCTCTCTCTCTATCCCTCTTTTATATATATATAATATCATCTGTAAATGGAAACAAAGAGAACGGATCGCGGTATATTGCCCAGCAGCCAGCCCGGAAACGCACCCGAACGGGCTCCGCGCCCCACGGGTGCCGCAAAGAGAATTGTCGAATGCCGACGCGCACTTCCGCGCCGCGAAAGGGCCCCCATGCCGCTGGAGCTTCCGCCGCCGCACCCCCTTTCCCGTAGTGCAAGGTTTCATCGTCTCAAACGTACAGATTATGCAAAGCAGCGCGCGGCCTGGAGAAGCGCGAACTTAACCGCCGCGCAAGCGGGAGGAGCATTGGCCGAAGAACGGCCGTGACCCGGCCTCCGTCGGCCTCCTCAAAAGGCTCAGAAAAATTAATTTTCAGCTGCGGCACTTACATGTCGACTTCTATATTCTGGAAAATGCAGCATTATCCCGCGCGCGCGAGCGCTAGTGACCCGGCCTCCGTCGGCCTCCTGAAAGGGCTCCAGAAAATTCAAATTTCGTTTCGGGAATAACATGCCGACTTTTATATACTGGACAATGCAGAACTCTCCAGCGCGCGAACGCTGGTGACCCGGCCTCCGTCGGCCTCCATGAAGGGCTCCAGAAAGAACGAGATTTAGTTTCGGGAATAACATGTCGACTTTTAAAATGTGGACAATGCAAGATTCCCCACGCGCGCGCGGGTGACCCGGCCTCCGTCGGCCTCCTCAAAGGGTTCCAGAAAACAAACATATTCAAACGCGGCACTTACATGTCGACTTGTATATTCTGGACAATGCAGAACTATCCCGCGCGCACGAGCGCCGGTGACCCGGCCTCCGTCGGCCTCCTTAAAGGCTCCAGAAAAATTCAAGTTCAATTTTTGGGAATAACATGTAGACTTTTATATACTGGACAATGCAAAATTCAAGCGCGCAGGCGCCGGTGACCCGGCCTCCGTCGGCCTCCTGATAGAGCTCCAGAAACATTCAGATTTAGTTTTGGGAAGTCAATGTCGACTTTTATATTGTAGAGAATGCAAAACTCCCCGCGCGCGCGCGGGTGATCGGCCTCCGTCGGCCTCCTTAAACGGCTCTTCAACCAGCCAACCTGCCTACCAGCCGGCGCACCAGCCAACCAACGCGCTGGACTCAACCAACCAACCGGCGCACGCGGAGCCTTACGTGTGCATACTTGTAGACAGGCGAAGATTATCGCGCCCCGCGATGCGCGACGCGCGGTTAACTTCACGCCCCTGCGCCGCCGCCCTGGACAAGGGCGGCTCTCCTCCCCAGGCCGCGACGCGCGAGGCGCGATAATCTTCGCGCCCCCAGGGGCGACCAAGTGCAAAGGCCTTGGGCGGCCACGTGTTTCAGAAATATGAAAACCTACGGATGCAAAGCACAAGATGAGTATGCAGGCGTACAGTGAAGGTCTTGACCTAAGGTGTGACGTAAGAAACTAATGCCCCCACCTCGGCATGCGGATGCATGCCGGGGCGACAGCTCCAGCGCGCGCCCCGCAAGAAACGGGGGGGCCCGAGATTGGAGCTGGACCATAACGCAGCCACCGTTCAATTATGTCGAGCCAGTGAGCTCCGAGACGCGTGGCCGAAGGAACGGGGGGGGCTCTTGCGAGGAACTGGACCTCAATGCCCCGTACCTTGGCATGCGGATGCATGTAGGGGCGACAGCTCCAGCGCGCCCCGCAAGGAACGCGGGGGCCCGAGAACGGAGCTGGACCGTCGCGCAGCCACCGTTCAATGTCGAGCCAGTGAGCTCCGAACCGCGTGGCCGAAGGAACGGGGGGGGCTCTTGCGAGGAACTGGACCTCAATGCCACATGCCCTGGCGCGCGGAACGGGCGAAAGCTCCAGCGCGCGCCCCGCAAAGAACGGGAAGGCCCCGGAGAGGCGCAGGGCTTATACGCGACCGCCGTCGCATTGCGTCGAGCAAGCGCAAGGGGCCGAGCCCCCCCTGTGGAGCCCCGTTCTTAAGGCCGTCCGCCCCGATCGACAAAACGAACCCGCGCGTCCAAAATCGCAAGGAACACCCGGGGGGCTCGCCGCCAAAAAGGCAGCGGAACGCATGCAAACCTAGAGAACGTCCGAGCCCCTTTTGAAAAGTAAGTGTTCCTTACTCAAGGCGCTCACTGTGCGCGCCTCCGTCGGCCTCCTGAAGCTTCGCAGAAAAGTTCAATTCAGTTTTTGGATTTACAGGGCGATCTTCTTATTGTGGGCAATCCAGAACTTCCTACGCGCGCCCGCGCCGCGTAGTTCTGTATGTGGACAATGCAGAACTCACCGCGCGCGCGCGTAGGGAGTTCTGCATTGTCCACGATGCTATGCAGAACTACGCGCCCCCGTCGGCCTCCTTACAACTTCACAAGCAAAACTCGATTCAGTCTTTGGCTTTACAAAACGATCTGCTTATGGGGGGCAATCCAGAACTCACCACGCGCGCGCGCGGGGAAACCACATGTAAAACTGAATTCTCTGGCCCCAAGGACTCGCCGCACAATGGGCAAATGCGTTGGAAACCGCAGCGCGCGCCGCAAAGTCGCGCGCGCGCGTTGGACAATGAGCGGGGAACCATATGGCGCAGCTAAAGGTCGCGCGCGCGCGCCCTTGCGCTGCGCACTGGTTTTCTACGCATGCGTCAACGATGTCAGCATGCAAATCAACGGGGGAAGCCCTAAGTAAAATTAAGTTCTCTGGCTTCAGGAGATGGCCACACGATTCGCAAAGGCGTGGAAAACCACAGTGCGCAGCGCAAGGTCGCGCGCGCGCGCGACCTTGCGCTGCGCACTATGGCTCGCCACGCATGCGAACTCGAAGACCAAGCCGGGAATGCGTAATGTAAACATTATTTCTCTGGCCCCAACAGATGGCCATGCAGTTGATACTTGCGCGGAAAAGCCAGCGCGCAGCGCAAGGTCGCGCGCGCGCGACGTTTCGCTGCGGACAACGGCTTCTCCCCAAAATTTGTGAACGGTGTGGGCGCGAAAACCAAACGATGCGAAATTTAATTCTCGTCCCAACAAATGACCAGGCAAAGGGAAACCATAGTGCGCAGCGCAAAGTCGCGCGCGGGCGCTGCGCACTTTGGTTTCCGCGCGTTTGCCGTCGGTGTGAACGCGAAAACCCTAGGGGAAAACCCGATTTGAAATATAGTTCTCTGGCCCCAATGGATGGCCAGACACTTAACAAATGCGCGGCACCCAATGGTTTCCAACGAACTGTTAAGTGCATGGCCATCAGCGCACTATGGCTTTCCCGCGCCTGCTGCCGCGGTTTGCTGTGACCAACGGACGACCAATAGTGGGCCATGGGTGCAAATGCGAAGAGGATTTCGCCCAAACGGCTAATCGCGGGAAGAGAATCCACGGGGGGCGGGCCAGGGGTATCGGGGCTTTGTTTTCGCCCCAAGGAGACCAAGGAAATCGGGGGGGGGGCGGGGGGTGGGGACCTCCTGGCCCATGCGTAGTTAGTAACAGTTAGCGGAACTTCTAATTGTTATTAACGGAGTTATAACTAGTTAGGTTTGGCCAGTTTGAAGCTGTGTTTTTAATGTTTATGTTGTGTGTTTTGCATCTCATGCAGTTGGAACTTGGGGCATCATGATTGGGCGCTTCGTCGATTTGGATCTGCTCAGGGGCCTTCCGATTTTTTTTATCGTCCTGGGGCAAACGCGACGGTCCGCAGCGCATCATGCTAGCAACATCGCGATTTGTATTCTACTGGCCAAATGCACGTGCTGTCGTTCTCTATTTTCCTGTAAATCACAGGAGCTTTCAGCGAGGTCAGAGGCATCAGAACAGGGTCTGTATCATCTAAAAAGATGTGTCTGGAAAAACCTTCAGCGGCGTTCACATGCTTAGTTGCAAGCTGCTGGACAAGCACCTGCGACTCGCCATCGTCGCATTTCACGTGAAACCACACTTGCATTGCTGCATGCATCCCGCCCGACCCCAGAAATACGATATCACCGCGCTTGATGCAGCCGAAATCTGTCATGGCTTCGATGCTGGAGACGGCTGTCTGCGTCCCAGGGCACATGCGTTTCAACGCATTCAGCAGCTTCTGTGTTGCTTTCGCTGGGTCGACTAAGCCAGGTGGAACACGCAGGGTCTTTAAATCGTGCGCGTGCTGCGCAGTGAGTTGGACCATGAGAGCCTTCTCTGGCCCCTTCTTGCACATGTGGTCTTTGGCGATACGTTTTACGTTTTTGTGCTTGCGTTCCTGCACAAAGCAACTGAGCGACACATGTTTTTCAAACATTTCTGGCAAATGGGTTGCCATATGGTGCTTATACACCCAATAGCTTTCACCATATGCGTCCTGGTGGCACCGAAGATGTTTCACTATCGCTGACTCTATCTGCGCGGCCGTGACTGGAAGCCGCCGCGCCGCCGTGATGCTTAAGTCAACGGCATCTTGCAATGCCAGCATACTTGCGATCTGGGGGGCCTCTTGGTCCGATGAAGGATGCTTGGCAATTACTTGCCGAATATACCTGCACAAAACAGGCAACGCAGAGATCTCTTCTGAGGCACCTGCTTGGAGCTCACCAGTCTCCCATGCAATTGCGGCTGAGTGGTGTTTACTCGGCCACGTCCACTTCATGAAATACTCATGCAACCCCCTTGCATCACACAAACACTTGAACTGCGCATGCCCTAAAAGTGTTTTTACTTCTCTGTCGAATATACCAGACACAAAATAAATATGCATCCAGTCAACGCAAATGAATGACGCAGGGGGATATCGCAAACCTGGGTCCAGCGCTATGTGTTCGGGGTGGAAGTTCCATCCTTTGTGCTGTGTGATGGTCGTGTACTGCCCCTCTGAAAACTCCCCCCGCTGATATTTATCCCACTCGGGTCGAAGTCGTTCTAGGATCGCGATGATTGTCGCGTCATCGTTTCTGCGTATCTTTGACGCATCCAAGCGCGCGTCTGTCACAAAGGAACCAGATACATCATATGTCAAATAACCAAACTTCCTATTCAAGACGTTGCGACATAGCGCACAGGGTTTGGAACCAGCGTGCCCTTTGTTCATGTGTAGTTCCCGCAATGCCTCTTCGTCCCCTATGGCGCACGACAGCTTCGCGACGATCGTCTCAACATTGAAACCACCAGCAGAATTAGAAAAAAACTTCTTTGAGGATCATCTTGATGCACTGCCCGATGCCACCTGGGATGCTTTTTATTTTTGCGCACCGCGCAGTGCTAAGCGTGAACCACGCATCTTCGTTACCCAAGGACTCGTCGAACTCAGCGAACGACCAGTAAACAGCATCAACCTCTCGATAATCTTTTCCCTTCGCCAGGGGGTCTCGCGGTGAAATACCATCGAAATATAAAATGATGTGCCGCGGCGGCGCCAGGCTGCATGGGTGCTCCTGAAGTGAGCGGCGAAACATCTCCCTGACTGGAGCGCTAGCCTTGCAGCAGGAATACAACAATGGCCCAGGACAGCACACCCAGTTCTCGAAAGTTCTACCACTGACTAAAGGCGTGTCTATGCAACGCAAGACGTTCCCATATGCGTTCGACTCTTTGGCAATGATGTTTTCGTTTGCCCTGTATTGTGAGCTCCGTGAAATATTGTCGGGCAACCCATGGTCTCGCACATATTTTAGGACACCCGACAGAGCACGCTGTGACAGGTATGAGCCCCTGTGGAGCTCCACCAGCGCCTCATCCGCCTTGCGTTTCCTGGCGGCGGACGCGGCCATGGTTTCAGCCCAAATGGCTACAGACTCGATAACGATGCCAATGCGCATCATAGGATGCATGCGTCGCGTTATGGTAGGGGCACGCTGCATGATGCATCTGAATGCAGCGAGGCGATAGATCACAACAGAAGTGCACGTTGCATATCGATGCATATGGCATGATACGACGTCGCATCAGAAGGACATGTAGGTGCAGATTGATGCATACGAAGTGCGACGGTAGCTCGCAACAGAAAGGAGTGTTGCATATTGATGCATGCGACTTGCGATGAAAAGATCGCAACAGACTTGTGTTTTAGACATCATGGTGCAACGTCATACAAGCAAGAGAGAGTTCGTCGATGTGGCGCCGCCCACCGCCGCGCTGCAGCTGCGATGCGAGCTCCCAGCCCTGATGGTCCTCAACAACCCCCTGGTCCTCCCCCTCCCCGCGTCGAGCACCTAACACTTGGCGTCGATCCACGCCAGCGCCGCGCTCCACGCCTCAATGCGATTCATCGTCGCATTTCGGTCGAAGCGGACGCGGCGACCTGCCCTCCCCACAACGGCCCTGAACGCCTTCTGTGAAGGCTTGTAGATCACGTAGCCGCACCTGTACGGCGTGTTGCACTCGCACGTCCGCGGCTTGGGCAGCACGGCGGGCTTTGGCACGGCAGCTGCGGGTCGCCGCATGGCAGGGGGCCGCGCCTTCTTCATTGGCACAGCCCCCTCGGCGTCTTCGACGCCTGCCCCGCCCTCGGCGTCGCCGACGCCTTCGCCAGCCGCGGAGGGGCGCTTCCTCGCCTTGGCGGTCTTGGCCTTCTTGGCGAGGAGCGCCCTGAGCTTCTCCTCCTCGTCGGTCAGGTCTGGCTCGGGCTCCCGATCGCGCTGCTCCTCGCGCGGCGGGAGCTTCGGCTCCTGCTGCGGCTCCTCGCGCGGCGGGAGATTTGGCTTCGGGGGCTCCAGCTCCGCGCGCGGCTGCGCAGGCGGCTCGGGCGGCCTGAGAGCCGCGGCCGCCGAGTTGGCGAAGAGCGCCGCGCACAGCGGTGCACCGAACAGGGCCTGCATGACTTGCAACTGCCCGCCAGCCGTAGGGTCTGGGGCTGTCACTGGGGGTGCTGCAGCTGCACGCGAAGTCTTCGCCGCGTAGCGCCTGCTCGGCTTCCTCGCGCAGTCTGGCGCGCCCGTCTGGATCTCCTCCAAGGCGGGCCCCTCGTCCTTGTAAGCTGATTTCCACCACGGCTCCGCCGACATGTCCTCGATGCGGTCGAAGTTCCGCACCGTGGCGTACCCAAGCGTGGACCAACCCTTGCACGTGATGGCCTTGGAGATGGCACCCTTCACCTCTCCGAGGAGCCTGAGCCAATCGCCCCCATGCCCCTTGCCGCTGCCCCACGCCACGAGCGCGGCCATCTTGCCCTTGGAGCTCTCGGAGAGCGTGTGGGCGCCGATCAGCTTGCACCGAGCGGCGACCAGGCGTATGCACGCCTTCTCACTCAGGTCGCCGCTCTTCAGCGATTTGATCTCGCTCGCCGTGAAGACCCTCGATGCAATGCTAATCTCTTGCCATTGCTTGGATCCGCCTGGCATTGACAACATGCCTGTCTTGGTCCCGACGCTCTGGCACAAGCGTGCGATGTTCTCTTGAGTCCAAGTGTTCAGCGAGTGCTCCCTGATTGTTTTCACCAAGGCTGTCGCCTCGTCAGTACTGATCTGTGACAGGTTGTTGATCTTCATGAGGAGGCTGTCGTACTGGTGCTGGGCCACGGCTGATGGGCACAGGCCGCATGCGATTTGTGTCGATACCCACTCTGACATGTGCTGCAGTTCCGCGCGGAGGTTCGGAACCGTCGTCATATGACGACAGTTCCGAACCTTCGCGCCTCGCGCCTCGCGATAGGTCGCGCCTCGCGAAAGATCGCGCCTCGCGATAGATCGCGATCGATCGCGATCGAGCCCAAATGGCTATGCGACGCGGGCCTGTGTGATCTATATTCGAAACGAGAACCCGACACCAACTGATGCCAACTTGCAATGCCCCACGCATCGAAGATTGGTTTCGGATGGCAGTGCGAGTCTACCACCTGCAACGGGTTGCATACATCTTGGCATACATAGAACCGACGCGTATATGGCGATGTAAGTGTTGCCGCGTCGCGTATCCCCGCCAGCCCATCCTACTCGAACGAAGAGCGCAGACCACCTGCAGTTGTTATCATCATATGTCTCATCATCATTCTCGTTAAGTGCGCGCGCGCTGATGCCGAGGGGACGGTCCAAGACATCACTCACAGAACTGGCGTTCTGGATTTAACCTCACCAGTCGGGAGCATCCCAAAGTCGCGATCCTCCTATCCTCCTCCTCTTCCGCCTCATCCTCCTCATCTTCCCCTCCTCATCCTTCTCCTCCTCCTCGTTGCGGCCTTGGGGCTCTATATGTGGTTCCTCTTGGGGTTTTGGTGCTGCGTCATCCTACAGATATCGTGAGGCGTCGGATGATCCTATGACGCGAAAAGGCGGAAACGCATAGCACCAATGCCATTCAGAGTGCGAAGCAGTTGTGAGGGAGCGATGGGGGGGGGGGCACGGCTTAGTAGCGTAGTAGGATGAGCAAGAGCATCAGCACCAGCAGCAACAGGAGGACAACGACGAGGAGGGACGAAGAGGGAATGATGTGATGGGGAGGACGAGGATGGGGATGAGGATGAGGATGGGGAGGGAGGGGGGAGGAGGAGGCGGAGGAGGAGGGAGGAGGAGGAGGAGGGGGAAGATGAGGAGGAGGACGAGGCACCTGCGCTATCATGCCGACATTATCATCCCAGACTCATCTTGCATTGATGCATGCAGGTTTTTTCTCTGACCCCTCCACCCGTCGCCCGTCGCCCCCACGCCCCTAGCGGGCATCGCGCTCGGCGCGCGCCAGCTCAGTCTCGGCCCGAACGTGGGCCGCGCTCGCATCATCCGCGTCGAGCAGCGCGTTCATCCACGCGTCCTTGCTCTTCAAAAACGCATTGAACCTCTTCTCTGCCTATCGGGGGGGGAGGGAGGGGGGCGATCGCACGGAGGCGGGTGGGACTGGCGACACCGATGGGGCCATTGACTAAGGGGGTGGGCTCGAGAGCCCATCCCCTCCCCCCTGGCCTCGAGGGGCCCTTGTGTTGTTGTTAGTTAACAACCGCCTGCCTTCTTCTCAGCCTGCGTCTTCGCTGCTTTGGCATGCTTCAATGCCGCCTTGGCAGTCTTCACTGACCGCTGGCGTTCCTGCTTTTCATCCTGCAGCTCAAAGCGCACCTGCGCTTCCATCGCGATCGTCTTCGCTGATTTTCCCATGGGCGCGTGAACCACAAATGGGGGCGCGTAAGCCACGCGTGAACTGTTTTGCAAAGGTGGGCGAATGAACCACAAATGCTGCTGACGGTTTGCCAAGCGTTCAGCCCCGCCATCGTCGGCGACATGTAGTAGGCTGGGGGGGGGGGGGGGGCGCGAGAGGTGTGAACAGGAGAGGGGTCGAGATGAGGAGGCGGCTGGGGGTGGACATGCAACGGGGTGCCCGATCACGGCGTCGATGTAGTGCGTGTGTGGGTGTGTGGGGTGGGGTGGGGTGGGGTGGGGTGGGTGGGTGGGTGGGTGTGGGGGGTGGGTGGTGTTGTGGGGTGGGGGTGGGGGGTGGGGGGTGGGGTGTGTGTGTGTGTGTGTGTGTGTGTGTGTGTGTGTGTGTGTGTGTGTGTGTGTGTGGGGGGGGGGGGGGGGGGGTATGAGTAGGGCAGTGATGTGTGATCACATGGTTGGCACTCATGTCATGCGACCGCGTCGCAGACTACATGCGTTTTCACGCAGCCGAGTTGGTTGAGGGCTGAGAGAACGCAGCTTGTAAGCTGCGGCGCGCGCGCGTGTGTGCGCGACTATGCCTGCCATGTCAGCCGACTTGAAGGCGCTGCGTGCCAAGCACCGCAAGGAGGACACGGAGTACTTCAATGAAAGGTTGGATACCCTGATCAGGCACAAGCAGCATTGCCAGAAGATGTCCAAAAAGGCGGACCGCAAGGCAGCCAGTATCTCATGCATGACATGTTGCAAGTGGTTGCAATCCATTCACGTCGAAATATATTTGCTGATTAGAGCATAAACGTTTGGGCATCACCCGATGCAGTTGTATGCATGTTCGGTTGTGTTGAAACGCATTGCAATCGGCTGCGAGTAGTTCGCGTCGAAGGGCGCACTTGTGACACTATGGGGGGGGGGGGGGGGGGGCGTTGAGGCAGCGCCCAATGCAGTCGTATGCATGCGCGTTCGGTTGCGTTGGCACGCAGGTATGTACTATCATGATGTCAGGGTGTGAAATTGGTTGTGTAATGGCTTGGCGTTGCGACTGTGGTCGCATGGTCTCAAGCGGTTGGGCGAACGGTCGCACTTAGCAACGGCATGTCAACGCCGCGTCTGAACCCCCGTCCATGCCCACTCGAAAGGCAGACGCTGCATACAAGAAGATGGAGAAGCTCGTGAAGAAGGCGGAGCAGGCCGCGGATTCGTTCACGATGCTCTTGGACGACGCCAAGGGGTGTAAGGGTGCGGTTGATCGGGCGAATAATCGCGTTGTGGGGGCAGGTGCTGCCGATCGTGCGCGGGGGCGCAAAGCCTTGGGTATCGGTGAATGCGCCGCCTGAGTGTGGGTGTAGGGGCGTACTTAGATGGGGGCTCGCTGAGGTTGTGCGTGCAAACGCATGCATGCGAGTCTTCAGGTTCTCGTTCCAGCTTTTCGCGCGATAAAGCACCCTGCGGAGAGACCGGGGATACGAATACGAATGGGGACGAGGAGAAATAATAATAAGATGATGAGGGTTAGGCGGTGGAGGTGAAGGAGACGGAGAAGGAGGATGATGGGGATGAGAATGGTGAGGAGGGATAGGGAGGAGGAGAAGGAGGACGAGGATGAGGAGAAGGGGGAGGGCGAGCAGGAGGAGGAGCAGGAGGAGACGCCCCCGCCGTCGTCTCCGCCGCCGTCGAACTCGTCGCAGCCAACTCGTCGCCACCAGCTCTTCGCCGTCGCCGTCGCTATCGCAGCCGCCATGGCAATTGCTCCTCCTCATATTCTTCCTCCTCCTCCTCCTCCCCATCGTCCCCCTCTTCCTCCGCCTGCTCCTCGTCCTGCTCCTCCTCATGCTCCTCCTCCTACTCCTCCTCATCCTCGTTGTCGTTCAATCGTGGTCGTCACGGTGGCCGCCGCCCCCTCCTGCGCCGCGCGCGCAGATGACAACGCAGGCGACGGCTTCGACGGCGACGACGGCGACGGCGGGAACGAGGAGGAGACACGATGAGAATGAAGAGGGTGAGAATGAGACGGAGTAAGAATGAGGAGAATGAGGATGATGAGGAGGAGAATGAGGATGAGGAAGAGGAGGCAGAGGAGGAGGAGGAGGTGGGGGAAGATGAGGAGGGTGATGAGGCGGAGGAGAAGGAGGAGGAGGAGGGAGGCGGCGGCGGAGGAGGAGGAGGAGGGAGGATAAAGGTAGGAGGGGGAGGATGAGGATGAGGGGGAGGATGGGCCTTCCCCTCCTCCTCCTCCTCCTCACCCCCCACCTCCTCCTCAGAATCCTCCCCCCTCTCCTTCTCCTTGTCCTCCTTCTCCCGCGCATCCTCCTCTCATCCCACTTCCCCTTATTCTCGCTCACGCCACGCTCATGCATCACTTATCAACATGATCCAGCGCAGCCGCGGGCAGCGCAGCCAAGCAGACAAGCCAATTCTAGGCGCAACGTCGACCACGAGCGAGATGGAGACCCTCGAAGTTTACTCTAAACATGAGCTCAAACCCTTGGTGTCGTATGTCAGAATCTCACATGCGACAAATCTGTCGCGTGTCAGAATCTTACATGCGACAAATCTGTCGTATGTTAGAATCTTACATACGACAACGTTGTCGTATGTAAGAATCGTACATACGACATCTCGCTCTTATAGATATCATAAGGATTCTATTAGCACATCCGTCGTATGTTAAAATCTTACATACGATAACGGTGTCGCATGTCAGAATCTTACATACGACAACTTTGTCGTATGTTAGAATCTTACATATGACAACTGCGTCGTATGTTAGAATCTTACATACGACAACCCCCACCATAATAGATCATGCCCGACGGAGGAGATGCAGCGCGCGGTCTAGAATGGACTCGACGCCTGCTGCCGCGCTGGTGGCGGCACGGGCTCTCGAGGCGCAATGGCGACAGCGGCGGCTTCGGCGCCGCTTTGGTAGCGGTGTCTGGCGCTGCGGATCAGCGGCGAACTGCTGCCTCCGCCCAGATGTTGGGAGGAGGAACGCATTCCATATCCAGTTCTTGGCCCCCATCCTTCCCCCTCGTCCCTGGAAAGAACCGTTGAAGGAGGGGGGATGAAGGGGGCCCGATAGAACTAGACCTGTATTGTTTTCCTCCACCCAGATGCGCCAGTGCGTCCGCTTGCCCCACCTGACGTAGTCGGCCTTGCCGCGGTCCGACATCAGGTCCTGCGGCCTGTCCAGCTGCTCCTTGGTCGCAAGGGCCTTCGCCAGCCTGATGTGGCGCCCGCCGCGGGACTTCTCCTCGCGCCAGCCCTTGCCGTCGTGGCCTTTATCGCCCTTGCCGCCGTCGTAGCCCTTGCCGCTGTCGATGCCCGTGCCACTGTCGTAGCCTGTATCGCCACGGTCGTAGCTTGGGTCACCGCCGTAGCCCGTGTCACCGTCGTGGCCCTTGCCGACGTCGTAGCCCTTGCGATCGTAGCCCTTGTCGCCCTTGCGGTCGTAGCCACGGCTGTCGTAGCCACTGTTGTCGTAGTTGTCGTAGCCACGGTTGTCGTCGCCACTGTTGTCGCATCCGCGGTTGTCGTAGCCACGGTTGTTGTAGCCACGGTTGTCGTAGCCACGCTGGTAGTTGCCACTCTTGTCGTAGCCCGAGCTGTCGTAGCCTCTGTTGTCGTAGCCCTTGCTCGAGCCCTTGTCGTAGTCGCCCCAGCGCTTGCGGTCGCACCGCCTGTTGTCGTAGTCATCGACGTCGCGGTCGTACCACGGGCTGTGGCGGTCATACCACTTGGAGCTGTACGGGTCGTAGCGGCGGTCGTAGCCCTTGTCGCCCTTGCCACCGTCGTAGCCCACGTCGCCCCTGTCACCGTGGTAGCCTTTGTCGCGGCCCTTGTCGATGTCGTAGCCTTCGCCGCTGCCCTTGCTGTCGTCGTGGCCCCTGTCGAAGCCCTTGCTCGAGCTGCCCTTGCCGCCGCCGTAGCCCTTGCCACCGTCGGTGATGCCCTTGCCACCGTCGTAGCTGGCGTAGTCGTAGCCCGTGTCGTCGCCATCGCCGTCGCCCATGAACTCCTGCAGGCCCTGGAACGAGTTCAGCTCGGGATCCAACGCGGGCGCCATGCCCATGTCATCGAGCAAGTTGTCGGCCACGCGCGAGCGACCGTACTTCGCCAAGACCTTCGCCGTCGGCGGCGTGGTTGGCGGCCGAGGGGCCACCTTGCTGGTGGGCTGCAAGACCGCGGCCGCCGCGCGCCGCCGCTGGTTGATATCCTCCGCCGCCTCCAGGAGCAGCGTCACCGCGGTCTCGTCCGCCATGGTGCTGCTGGTTGCACTGGTGGTGCTGCTGCGGGTGGTGCTGCTGGTTGCACTGGTGGCGCTGCTGCAGCTGGTGCTGCTGCGCGTGGAGCTGCTGGATGCACTGGTGGTGCTGCTGCAGCTGGTGCTGCTGCGCGCGGAGCGCTGGTAACTGCTGCGCGTGGAGCGCTGCAGCTGGTCGCGCACTGTCGCGACCCAAACAACGCTCGGGCCTAAACGGCGGTGGCAACGGAAGAGGATGAGGTCGGGGAGGGATATTCACATCATAGCGTAGCATTGCATGGCATACCATGACCAACATCATGGTTCGCGGTGCTGAGTTCATTGTGAGGTCGTGTGATGCTGAGTTAATTGTGAGGCTGTCTCGAGCGAACGCAGACGACGATGTTAATGCATCTCATTTTCAAGTTCACATCCCCAAGTAGACTCTGAAACAACGCATGCATTGCTGCGTGCACCCATGAGTGCACAGCGCGAAACGATTCGCGACGCAGCCACGCCCCCTCACCCGAATCGCCCCCTCACCTGAATCGCACCCCCCCCCCCCCCTCCCCCCATTTGCGTGCGCTGCTGTTTCTGGACCGAGGCCCCCTGGAGGACCCCTTTCTCCTCCCAGGGGGGCGTGGCCGCGCGCGGGTGGCCGCGCGCGCCGCCCGCGCCGCCATGGCGCGCCATGGCAGCGCCTCCGCCTCCGCGGAGGCGCTGTGCCGCTTGGAAGAGGACTGCTGGGGTGAGAGCCACAGGAGAAGGATGAGGGGGATGAGGAGGACGAGGAGGAAGACGAGGATGATGAGGAGGAAGAGGAGGAGGAGGAGGAGGAGGAATAGGAGGAGGAGGAGGAGGGGGAGGAGGAGGAGGAGGAGGAGGAGGAGGAGGAGGAGGAGGAGGGAGGTCGGCGGATTTTCGCCCTCCATACAGGAGCTCGAGCGGGAGCGGCGGCTGACAGATAGGCTTCTCGACATCGCCGAGCTCTTGATTAGGGGCTACGACGGCGATGGCAAGGGCTACGACAAAGGCTACGACAAGGGCTACGACAAAGGCTACGACAAGGGCTACGACAAAGGCTACGACAAGGGCTACGACAAGGGCTACGACAGTGATGGCAAGGGCTACGACGACGGTGGCAAGGGCTACGACGATGGCAAGGGCAAGGGCTACGACGGTGGCAAGGGCAAGGGCTACGACAGTGGCAAGGGCCGCGAGAAGGACGGCAGCGGCAAGGGCCGCGACAAGGACGGCGACAGCGGCAAGGGCCACATCAGGCTGGCGAAGGAGCAGCGTGGCGGGCTGCAGGACATGATGTCGGACAGCGGCAAGGCCGACGACAAGGGCGACGGTGGCGCGGGCAGCGCCAAGGGCAGCTCGAGCAAGGGCTTCGACAAGGGCTACGACGGCGGCAAGGGCAGCGACAAAGGCTACGACCCGTGCGGCAGCTCGAGCAAGGGCTACGACACGGTCTACGACACGGGCTACGTCAATGGCTACGACAAGGGCTACGACAAGGGCTACGAAAAGGGCTGCGACGATGGCAAGGGTGCTGATGGCATCGATCGCGGCTGTGCAAGCTACGACGGTGGCGCGGGCATCGACGACGAGGCCATGGGCTACTACGACGGTGGCAAGGGCTACGATGGTAGCAAGGGCAGCACCGACGGTGACAAGGTCTACGACGGTGGCAAGGGCTACGACGATGGCGAGGGCTACAACGGTGGCAAGGGCATTAACGACGGTGGTAAGGGCAAGGCGACGGCCCTCGACAGCGGCGGGGGCTACGACGGTGGCAAGGGCTCCGGCGAGGGCAAGGGCGACATGAACGGTCATGGCCTGCTCGACGACACGGACCACGACGGATGCATGAGCATGGGCAGGGGCGCCGATGTGCCGAACAGCGGCATGCGCGACGATGGCCCTCCGCATCTTGAGCTGAGTTCTGTTACTGGGTCCCCGCCGCCAGCGGGGCCAGATTCGGACTGAGCACGCGAGGCAAACATATAATAGAGATTGGAGGGAGAGGGAAGGGGAGGTGGGAAGGCGAAGAGGGAGTGGAGCTACTGGAAGCTAAGCGTCGTCTGGCGCATCTCCCGTCGGCGAGTGAAAACAGAGGGCGGCCCATCACCTGGTGGCGAACCATCGCCTGGCGAACCATCACCTGGCGGCGAACCATCGCCTGGCGAACCATCGCCTGGTGGCGAGCCATCGCCTGGTGGCGAGCCATCGCCTGGTGGCGAGCCATCGCCTGCTGCGACTGGCGGGTCATAGTACTCCTCCGACCCATCAGCTTCAGCCTCATCACGTGCCTCGTTATCTAAGCGATCACGAAGGGATTGGGCTGCGTTGTTGATGTACGTGGGAGTCCAATCGTCCACTCGCTCCTGCAGACGCTTGCCGTCGACCACCATGAACACCGTCCTGCGACGTTTGTCGCATTTCACACCTTCCACCCCTGCTGCTGCTGACCGCAAGCGATGTGTTGCCTCTTGACTGCATGAAACCGCTGCTGCGATAGATGCAACCCGTATGTACTCAAGTCCCGTTGGCGTACATTCGACCCACACCTTCTTAGTAGCATTCAGCTCAGACAGAAGCTTCAAGGTGACTGCATCGTGATGCAAATGCTCATCGCCATGGTCGCACTGGACTGCGGGCATATAGATCGAGACAGTTTCTGGTAGACCACCATCCCTTTAGGGCACATGTCTAGAATGCGTTCTCTTCTACGCCCTTCATCCCCTTTGGGGAGTGGTTTGCCTGGACGGTGGTTCCAAGAGGGGCTCATATATACTTCAAGATGTCCACGGATATGTCCCAATATATCACGCGATGCCTCAACATGCAGGCATGGATATCACGCGACCCAAGATTGCCCAATCTTGTCCAATATATCACGCGATCCAAGATTGCCCAAGAAGTCTCAAGGTCAAGAGATCGATCCAAGAGTGGTCCAAGAGCGGCCTATTCACGCAAGCGAATTAAGGCATCTCCTATTCCTCCTCCTCATATTTTTTTGTCATCCTCATGCCCCTTCCTCCTCCCCCTTTCCCTCCCCCCATTTCTCCTCCCCCATCCTCCTCTGTTTCAGCCCCTCCTCCTCGCCCCCCTCCCCCGCCACTCCACCTCACCATCCAATGTATCCTCCTCCTCCTCTCCTTCCTCCTCCCCTGGTGGGAATACGCGAAGCGTCCACGATTGCGACATATCCAGAGAACTCCTACTGTTCTTAATGACGCTGGCCCTGTCGCAATCTTGCTGAAGCAATGGGTCGGCCTGCTTCAAGTGGTCCCAAATGGCCTCGGTGCAAGCGGCGTTGCGCATCTTCAAGATCTGATCGAAAAACGAATTTGTCGCCAGAGGCGATTGGCTCTTGGTGGGGTTGGGCACATATATAAATTTTTGCAGCTGCCTATCCGCTCTCGACAGCTCCACGAAGAGCCCCCCTGCCGTATGCATCACCGCCCTCGGGACCCATGGCTCGCGATCCTTAAGGCCGCCCCCCCCGATGACCGTGCGGAGCTGCACGCCCGCTGCCATCTGCAGCTGCAGTGCGTGCGCAGATGCAGCGTGTACTCGCTTGGACACAGCCAAACGCCTGCGGACCGACGCAATGGATAATTGCAGACGAGTCCGATGCGTGTTGACGCAATGATGCAACGATTGCAGAGGAACGATACCGACGATGCTTTCAGACATTTCATAAACACACCCCCACGACACATGGCATGTGTAACCGATGCTGCCAACACGCGGGCCTCGTCGCTTCCTGGCCTTCTTAGCCGCGGGCGCAGCAGGCACATCGTCTACCTTGCGCTTGGGCATGAGCGATGCCAGCTGGGCGCTAAGGACATCGCCCTGATTGATTGCGCACTTGTTTGTCAAAATTGGTGCATACACTGATGGGGCAGCTGTGGACTTGACGGTCTTGAGCTTCATGTTGGGGGTGCCGTGCTCACCTGAATCCTGTACGAGCCAAAAGGGGATGACGAGCGAAGACGGTGCCTGCTTCAGCCCTCCAACGCCAGTGTTCGTCTCAGCCTTAGGAATCTTGATGCCACCACTGGGGGCCAACACGATATTGAACGTCAATCCCTTGGGGTCCTTGTATGTCTTCATGAACGCATGCCCACGCTGAACTATATCAGTTTGCTTCTTCAAATAGATTGCCGAAGAGAGTGGGACAAGCACCAACTCCTCAGCCTCAAACGAACGCGTTACGGTGAGAGCACGAAGCTTAACAGGCGTAATCACGCCACTCAAGTACTTGAGACAGTTGCCGTTCTGGCTGTATACATCATCCAAGGCCAGCCTGATTTTGGCTTCCTCGATACCCCACTGGTAATCGACCGACTTGAGGGGGCCATGGTCATCGAACTTGTCGATCGTTTCCTCTATGGGGGAGCAGCGGCGAAAAAAGATGAGACATGAAGACGCAGAGCCAAATGAGATGCGGGAGCGACGAACGAGAATTCAAAGGTGTGGGGGCGCATATGCATTCCACATGCATTGCGACGAGGTCGCAAGACTGTCCTTCATAATCGTGGACACGACGAACTTGCCACGTAAGAAGTCGTCGAGGGGGTGGCACGTCGCACTGCCCGTGGCCTGAAGCTTCAACTTCACGCCAGTCGCAGCGTCGATGGAGATCAGCTCGTAAATGTTCTCACCCAAGGTGTCGCTCGCCAAGGCGACTTTGGCGCCAACCTCAAACCCCTTGTCGCTGAACTTGTCCACTTGGTTCGACCACTTGCCCGAAGCGGTGTACTCTTTCACATCTGAGCTACGCGCCTGCCCTGTCACGGCTTTGGATGCGCTCTCGCGGCCGATCTGCTTCCATGGGCTAGCAACTGCTTTGCCAACGTGCGTTGCCAACGCAGTGGTGAAGCTGACCCCGATGTCATTCAGCGTCTTGCAAGTGCCTAAGCGCTCATCGGGCTTGTTGAACACGAAATGAACTACGCGAACGTCAGTCAATCCCACGATGGTGCCGTAGGCGACCGTGTCTGCCGTGATGCCCTCACCGCATGCGATCTGTCGCACTTTCTGAAGAAATTCATCGGCCACCATTACAATCGTAGACTTCTTATCGCTCGACAAGGCGGTCACGTCGCCTGGCTTCAAAAGCATCTGATGGCCATCCCTCGCGAACTTACCCGTCGCACATGTCATCGCCTTCATGCATGCGAGCTTGAATGTCGCAGCGGCCCCCTCATGCTTGATCTGCACCTCGGCGAGAGACTTCGCCATTGAACCCGTGACCACGCACTGGGGGGTCAGCTGCCGCGAGAAGTCGCGAAGCTCGTTCAGAAAGATCGGGTTGCCGAGGCCGCCAGACAACTCCTTCACATATTTTACTAACCCATCGATCGCCCCAGGAAAGAGAGAGCCTGAGCGAGTCGCCTCGCGGATCACACTATCCCAATCGATCATGGTGCCACCCGTGTGGTGTCGGTTGGCAATTGCTGCGATCTTGTACATGAGACTCATGCGAGATTCGCATCTGGCAATTTGCTGGCCTGCATTGCCAGCCTCCTGAGCAAGATTACTAATCCACGGGAACTCCTTCACGAACTCGTACCGAAAGACCTTCCACTCAATTCCTTCGTCACACGCCTTAGCGTAGTCTGGTTGAACCTCCCGTGACCTCGTCAGTGACAATTTCCCTTGGTGCGAGATTCTGTCGAAACGCTCTGGCATGACCGTGGGTGCTGGCACCCCTGCGTTGATGCAGCGCAAACCCATGGATGTGTGGCCGCACGTATAGGATGCGAACTTTGCATCGCAATCATACTGCGGCAGCTGGCCCGCTGAGTCCTCTATTATTTTGAAATTGAAGTTCTTGGTTGCATTGTACTCAGGCGTGCCCACTGGTGGAAGTTCCATGCAAGCTGGATTCTGGAGGGCTGAGTTCTTGAATCCATTTTTGAAGATCTTGGAAATCAAATCCATAACCTCGCTCGGAATGATCCCATCTCCGTAACGATTATCTGTGCACACCATCATATACTTCGAGTGTATTTTTTCTACCCTCAGGCAGTCTATGCCTCTTGCAATGCTGCGTACGTCTTCAAGTAATGAGACCACCGCTGCATCAGGATGCAAGTACATGTCCTTGATGGCCATCATCTTGGGGCGGACCTCCGCGATCTGCTGTTCACGGGAGGCGTTCATCACGCCGCGTGCAGGAGGACGCCACAAGCGCCAGCAGCAATCCTCGCCCAAACGGCTGGAGCCCAAACTCTAGTGACATTCAAAAACATGTGCAACAGAGGGTTGCGAATTCGAAATGATATGTTGCATTTGCAATGCACAACATTCTTGTAACGCTCGATACAATATTCTGAATGCGTTCGCACGCAAGTCTGGATCATGATTTCCGATATGCGTGATCCCGAAAATCCAAACACATGCATGCGTTTCTGGAGGCAACATCCAAGGAAAACCCGATGCAGCAGCTCTGTTTTCAAGTAAGCATGTAAAAGTTAGCGAAGTTAGCAACTTCGTTAACTCAAGCTATCTACCTCCAAATGCACCGCCCGAGTTAGCCGACTTAGTAACATTACTAATGGTTATAACCTACTTGCAACCTAGTTGCAACTCACTTATAACCTACTTACAACTGCTGCTAACAATTAGTAAGGCCGAGGGCCTTCAGGGGGGCCCGCCGCGCGCGCAACATTTCCAGCCGGGCCACCGGCCGATCTCGCGCCACTACCGGCTGGGTTCGCTGAATTCCCAGCCAGGCTACCGACCAAAATGGCCGAATTACCGGCCGGGTGCGCGGAGTTACCAGCCGGGCGCGCGGGAATTAACAGCCAGGCTACCGGCCGGGTGCGCGAAGATGCAGCCGGGCTGCCGGCCAGGCAAAGGGCCGGCCGTCTGCGGCGTTCTGTAGGTGCGCTGTAGCTCCGCTACAGAATGTGCTGCAAGGCCAAGCTAAGGGCCGGGCTGCCAGCCGGGCTACCGGCTGGGCTGGGAATTAACAGCCGGGTTACCAGCCGGGCCACCACGCAGCCGGGCTGGGGCTAACAGCCGGGTTACCGGCCGGGCGCGCAGTTAACAGCCGGGCTACCAGCCGGGTTACCGGCCGGGCTGGGTCACTGGCCGGGTTCGTAAAATTACCAGCCAGGTTACCGGCCGGGTTCGTGGAGCTACCGGCAGGGTTGCCCGCCGCGTTCGCGGACTTACTGGCCGGGCTACCGGCCGGTCACCAGCCGAGTATATTGGGTGGGCGAGGGGCCAGCCCGCTGGGTACTGGTCAGGATGGGCAGGGCTGCTTGCCGGGCCAGACCCCAGGCCGGGGGCGACCGGGCTGCGCTGAACGCGGGCCGCACATGGCCTCGGCGCTTTCCCCTCGCGCATAATGTGGTGTCCCGCCCGAACGCGCGGCGGCATTGCCCCTTGCAGCCGTATGTTCGCCTACCTACGTAGTGGCCCATGGCCGCAGTGCGTGTGGCTGCATTTCCGCGCTCGCATATTGCGTTTATTTACCACGCAGAAAGGCCCGCGGCCGCCGCGCGCCGAATGCACAGCTCGCGCCCGCGCGCGCGCGTAGTACGCTGAGCCACTTGGCCGACGTGCTACAACCCCATGTTAACTTGGAAATCCATTCGGCCACCGCTGAGGGGCCGCTTGAGTTTCCAGGCAAACATAGCGGCCCTTCTATTGTGGGCACAACAGAATTCACAGCTCGCGCCCGCGCGCGCGTGGGCGCGTTGTGCGCTCAGCCACATGGTCGACATGCTCCAACCACATGTTAACTTAGAGATGCAGTCGGTCACCTCTCAGGGCCACCTTCGTTCACAGGCCAACACGGCGGCCCTTCTTTTGTGGGCAACCCAAGATTCACGTCTCGCGCTCGCGCGGGCGCGGGCGCGCGCGCGCGGTGGCGCTTTGTAAATCGAGCCACGTAACCGACGCGCTACAAACTCATGCTAACTTCGAAATCCAATCGGTCACCGCTAAGGGGCCATTTGAGTTTCCAGGCCACAGCATGGCGGCCCTTTCTAATGTGGGTAGTCCAGAAGTCAGATCTCGCGCGCGCGGGCGCGTTGTACGCTAAGCCACGTGACCGACATGCAACAAGCCCATGTTAACTCGGAATACAACCAGTCCCATGGCCAATTAGATTTTCCATGCCAACATGGTGGCCGTTGTACGGTGGATAATACAGAGTTCACAGCTAGCGCGCGCGTGGGCGACGTGTACGCTGAGCCACCTGGCCGATACGCGACAACCCCGATGTTAACTCGGAGGTTCAATCGGTTACTGCGGAGTGGCCACTTGGGTTTCCATGCCAACATAAAAGGACCCGATATTGCGGGTAGTGCGGATTTCAGAGCTCGCACGCGCCGGGGGGGGGGGGGCGCGCGCGTGGGCGCGTTGTACGTTCAGCCACATGCTACAAGCCCATGTGAACTCGGAATTCCAGTCGGTCACCGCTCAGGGGCCACATGAGTTTCCAGGAGACAGCGGCCCTTCGATTGTGGGTAGTGCAGGATGCACAGCCCGCGCGCGCGTGCGCGCGTTGTGCGCAGAGCCACTTGGCCGACATGCTACAATCCCATGTTGACTTGGAAGTCCATTCGGCCGCCGCCACGGGGCCGCTTGAATTGCCAGGCCAGCACGGCGGTCCTCTGTCGTGGATGATACAGAGTTCACAGCTCGCGCCCGCGCGCGCGGGCGCGTTGCACGCTGAGCTACTTGGCCAACATGGCACAACCACGTGCTAACTAGGAGATTCAATCTTCTACCGCAACGGGCAACTTTAGTTTCCAAGCAGACATAGAGGCCCTTCTGGTGTGGATAGTTCGCAATTCACTGCTCGCGCGCGCGCGTGGGCGCCCTTTACGCTGAGCCACTTGTGCGACATGCTACGAACCCATGTTACATTGAAGATCCAGTCGGCCATCGCTAGAGGGCCACTTGAGTTTCCAAGCCAATACGGCGGCCCTTCTGTTGTGAGCGATGCAGAGGTCACAACTCGCGCCCGCGCGTGCGCGCGGGCGCGTTGTGCGCTGAGCAACTTGGCCGACATGCGGCAACCCTAGGTAAACTGGGAAAACCAATCGGCCACCTCGAAGGGGCCACTATGGCTTCCAGGCCAAGATGACGGCCACTCTATTGCGTGCAATAAAGAATTTACAGTTTGCGGCCCTTCTATTATGGGTAACCAAGTGATCCAGAAGTCACAACATCGCGCGCGGGCGGGCGCGTTGATCGCTGAACCACTTGGCCAACATGCCACAAACCAGTGCTAGCCTGGAAATCAATCCGGGTTTCCAAGCCAACACGGCGGCCCTTCTACTTTGGATCAGGGTTCACAGCTCGCGCCCGCGCGCGCGCGGGCGCGTTGCGCGCTGAGCCGCTTGGCTGACATGCTGGAAGCCACCGCAGAGGGGCCACTTGAGTTTGCAGGCCAACATGGCGGCCCTTCTACTGCGGGTAATACGAGAACTCACAACTCGCGCGCGCGCGGGCGCGCGCGCGAGGCGCGTTGTACGCTGGGCAACTTGGCCGACATGCTACAAACCCATGTTAAACATGGAAATGCCATCGGCCACCGCTAAGGGGCCACTTGAGTTCTCAGGCCAACGTGGCGGCATTTGTATTGCGGAGAATACAGGGTTCACAGCTCGCGCCTGCGCGCGCAGGCGTGGGCGCTCTGTGCGCTGCACAACTTAATCGGCGTGCTACGACCTTTTGCTAACTTGGAAATCCGTCGGCTACTGCTAAGGGGCCACTTAAGTTTCTAAGCAAGCATGGCGGCCATTCCATTGTTGGTGATACAGAACTCACAGCTCGCGCGCGCGACCGCAAGCGGGCGCGCGCGCGTGGGCCCGTTGTACGCTGAACCGCCTCACCAAAATGCTACAAACTCGAGCTCACTCGGATATTCAATCGGTCACCGCTAATGGGCCGCTTGATTTCCCAGGCCAGCATGGCGGCCCTGCTATTGCGGGTAGAACTCACAGCTCGCGCGCGCGCGCGTGGGCGCGCTGTGCGCTGAGACACTTGGCCGACATGCTAGAAGCCCATGTTCAATTGGGAAAAAATCGGTCGCCACTAAGGGGCTGCTTGAACCCCCGAGCCACCATGGCGGCCCTTCTGTTCTGGATAACGCAGAGTGGCGGCTCGCTCCCGCGCGCGTGGGCGACTTGTGCGCTGAGCCACTTGGCCGACATGCTACATCCCCATGTCAATTTGGAAACCCAATCGGTCACCGCTGGGGGGCCACTTTAGTTTCCAGGGCAGCATGACTGTCCTTCTTTTGTGGATACCACAGAATTCACAGCTCGCGCCCGCGCGCGCGCGCGTGGGCGCGTTGCACGCTGAGCCACTTCGCCGACGTGCTACAAACTCACGGTACATCGGAAACCCAATCGGTCTCCGCTAGGGGACCACTTGAGCTTCCATGCCAACATTGCGGCCCTTCTATTTCACATGATACAGAATTCACAGCTCGCGCCGGCGCGCGCGCGCGTGGGCGCGCTGCGCGCTGGGCCACTTGGCTGGCGCGCTGCAGCCCCGCGCTACCTGGAACACCCAGTCGGTCACCGCCCAAGAACCCCTTCGTTTCCAGGCCCCTTCGTTGCCAGACCGCTGAGAACAATGCAGAATTCACACCTCGCGCGCACGCGCGTGGGCGCGTTGTACGCTCCTCCTCCTCCTCCTCCTCCTCCTCCTCCTGTTCCTCGCCCAATCCTCCTCCTCCTCCTCCTCCTCCTCCTCCTCCTCTTCCTCCTCCTCCTCCTCCTCCTCCTCCTTCTCCTCCTCCCCCTCCCCCTCCTCCTCCTCCTCCTCCTCCTCCTCCTCCTCCTCCTCCTCCTCCTCCCCCCAAAGCTTGCGCAGTCAATGTCATCATGCTTCTGTTCGCCCCCCTCCTGCTGCTCCCGTCGCTCCCCCCTTCTTCCTTTTAGTCCTCGTCCTCCTCGTGTTCCTCCCCCACCTCCGCCTCCCCCGCCTCCTCATCATTCTTCTGCGCCCTGCCTGTTTCGGCAAGGGCCGCGTATGTGCATTCACTCCCGGGCATGCCCAGGCTGACCCACGAAATTCAGTTTGACGGCTTCCCCATCAATTTCTTCGTTGCACGGAATGCTCCCGCACTTCCCTGATCAAGACATTTCGCCTGGGTACTATTGCTGGGTGGACCGTGATGGAACGAACAATGACGAAACCAACTGCGCGATCAACCGCAAATGCAACTACACGCGCAACTCCTTACGAACATGTTTCGCACGTGGCGTTCATCGTGCAACAACACTTCCAGAAGAGCGAAAGAGGCGAAGCCTTCCCACAATGAAATCACGATTTGTGAATTCAAGCACACACAGCCCTTCAGGGCAAAAATAACAACAAACCATAATTCTGGATTTTCCAAACCATGCCTTCGGACAAAAGCGTAATATTGAATATTGCATTTTAGTTGTGCGGCCTGGCTGTTAGCGTTTTGGGGTGGGCCCCCCTCCCTGTGGACGGCCCCCTCACTGAGTCTTGGGACACCGGGGGCCCTTATCGCCCGAGACGTCCTCGGAGAGGGCCTCGAATCCCAAAACCGTGCGGTGGCCCCGAATCCCCCCCGACTCACCGCACGGTGCGGTCACCACCCCGTTTGGGGGCCCCCCGCCGATTCCACGAGGCAAGAACGACACGAAATACGCGCCGGGGAGGGGGGGGATCGCCGCCGCCTCGGTCGGCGCTCGTCCGAAGCAGGCTCTCCGCTCGTCTCGGCCGGCGTTGCGGCAGCCGCGGCAGCTGCGGCTCGGCGTGGGCAGCGTGCGCAGGTAACTGACGCATGCGCGGGGTCTCAGACCTACCCGTCCGCTGTAGCCTCGCGGAGCCGCGGCAGCCGTGGCTCGGCGTGGGCAGCGTGCGCAGGTGGCCGACGCCCGCGCGGGGTCTCAGGCCAGCCGACCGCTGTAGCCTCGCGGTTGGCCGGCCACGTCTCGCGGCACGCGGCGGTCGCCGCCCGCGGCCGCGCACTTGGCCGTAGCTCTCCGCGCCCCGTGCCCTGCGGAGGGGGACAGGGCAACACGGGGACCCCGCGAATCCGAGAGGACGACGGACTAATTGGCCAGAAAATGTGGGTTCCTCGGGGCCGACCCCAAAGGGCGCGGATGTGAGGGCTCCTTTCGGACGACAGGTGTGGACCCCCCTCCCGAGCCGCAGCCCAGTCCCCGTCCCGTCACTGGCCGGCGACCAGCGGCGAGGGATGGACCGCCGCAGCACTAGGAAGAGGGGAGGAGGAACGGTGAGGTCAGGACACTGCGGAGGGGGAACGACTGGTAGGCCTGAAACTCGGCCGATGGGGTGATTCAGAAAGGAACTCTTTTGCGTTTCGGGCGGTGGACGCAGAATCCGCCAGGGCCCACGGCAAAGTGCCACTCCCAAAGAAGCGCTCGGGCGCCTTCCGCGCACGCTTTTCGGAACCGCGCCCGCCCTTGCAGCGATGCGAAGCGCTTTTCGTGCGCATAGCCATGGAGATGACACCGAGAGCGCGGACGGCACCAGTCTGAGCCTGGCTCTGGTACCTCGGGCGAGGCTCGATGCCGAGGCCCGCACGGCAGCAGGCTGGTCAAACAACTGACGGGAGGGATGGTGGTGGTGGTGGTGGTGCTGCTGCTGCTACTGCTGCTGCTGTGATCACGGTGTTGACGATGACGATGGTGTTGCTGCTGTTGCTGCTGCTGACGATGATGATGATGATGATGATGATGATGATGAGGAGGAGGAGGAGGAGGAGGAGGAGGAGGAGGAGGAGGAGGAGGAGGATGAGGATGATCATGGTGGTGGTGATGGTGATGATGGTGGTGGTGGTGATGCCGACGATGGTGATGGTACCGGTCGTGATGGCGACGGTGACGGAAAGAGGCTGTGTGGCAGGGTCGCAGCGCCACGGCGGCTCTCCTCCTCCTCCTCCTCCGCCTCCGCCTCCTCGGGTCAATCCAGACCCGGGTCAGCAGGAAATCAAACAACTGACGCGAGGCCGCCTCGCGGCCACGAGCGGCACGCTAACCCGGGTCAGCCAGAAGGGGTCTTCGCAGGATCCTGCAGGATCCGGTGCCCTGGCTGACCCCCGTTTGCATTGATCCCTGTCTCAAGGCTCCCGACCTCCTCCTCCGGCTCCTCCTCCTCCTCCTCCTCCGGCTCCTTCTCCTCCTCCTCCTCCTCCTCCTCCGCCTATGCTGCTGCTGATGATGATGGCGATGATGGGGATGTACATCATGATGCTATCAGAACATCTCCGATCCAGCACGCGCTCCTGGGCTAAACTGCGCGCGCGGCAACCTGAATCATCATTTTGGGTTGTTGGATCTGCGTCTCATGGATGAGACTCCCCTTTCATGGAGAAACTCTCACACGGAACGCTCTCATTGGGGATCGATGCTGCAATGCACACGTTTGAAATCAAACTCTCACAGAGGAGGCTCTCACAGAGGAGACTCTCAAGAGGGAGAGGGGCGGCTTCTGTAAAGGAGTGCGGGGCCCAGCGCCGATCAGACAAATCAGCGCGGAATTCACATGCACGGTGCTAATGTATGCAGTATGTTGTTCCTCGGGGGAGGTATTTTTTCCGCCACGGCGCGCGCCCCCGTTGCCGTCCGCGAAAAGCGGCGCCCGGCGGCGGGGGGAGCGGCGGCAATTGCATGCTGTTGATCACGTCCAAGTCCTCTTGGCGCGCAAGCGACGGGCGAATGGCGAAACCGCCCCCAGGCGATGCGCGAAGGGGCGCCGCCCGCGTCGCAGCGAGCCCCGCCGACCGGCCAACGGCACCGGCAACGTCGCGTCGAAGCCGCAGCAGGGGGCGCGCGGGGGGGGGCACGCGGCGGCGCCAGCGGGAAAGCAGCGGCAGCAGGGGGACGGAAAAGAGCGCCGCGACGGGGGGGGGCCCCGTGGGGAAAACGTGCCCAACGCACTGCCGGCGCACTCCCCTGCAGGAGAAGGCTTCTGCTCCGTCGGGAACATGCGGCGAGGGGGGCAAGGCGACGGGGAAACCCGACAGCTGCTGGCAATGGCCTCGAACTTCGTCGGGGACATCCGGGCGGGAGGGGGGCGACGGCGCAACGGGCGATCGAGAGACTGACCGCGCATGCGACTTGCACGCGCGCGCGTGCGCTGCATGCTCTGACGCGACGGGATCTGGGCGCTTCCAGCCAATCAGCGCTCCCTCCAAGCGCCCCCTTCTTGGGCCTGGGCCATGGGGCGGGCGCGAGAAAACCTCTCCGCGTGGCAAACGCCGGCGAAAACAGGGACAGCAGCAACAACAATGACGCACCAACGCAATCGGCGCCTGGCAGCCAGGAGTTTTCCATGCAATAGGCCGTGGAAATATGGGCAGGGGGGTGGAAAGGGGGCGCGGCCCAACAATGTTGACCAGGTCCCACTCGTTCAACCGAAGCGCCATTGATTCCGCCATGTAGGTTGGGCTGAAATTGCAGCGGCGTCGCGCCAGGGGGGGGGGCGTGGGGCACGAAACCGAGCGGACAACTCTGTCCGCGGGGCCCAGGGGCCGCGCGCGGCGGGAGGGGCTAGTCCATTCCGCTCGGCGCCTCGAGAGGCCGGCTTCGGCGCCCGCGCCAGCGGCGCCACCGCAGCGAGAAGAGCGAGCAGGGAAGACAAGGGCACAAGTCCACGACGCAGCGCGCAGAGCCTCCAAAGGAACATGGGGGGGGGCAGAGGCCCGAGCTGCGCGCTTACTTCAGGGCGATGTCGATTCAGCTTGACGTCTGTTCCTCCGAAGGCGGGCAGCTCTGCGAGCCTTCGCCGCCTGATCGCTCCTCCGCGCTCGCATTCTGAGCCGAGCGGGCAACTCCGTTCGGGCCGATGAACACCCCCGGCCCGGGTGAGCATGTCTTCAGGGGGCCGTCGATGCGCGCGGCGGAAGCCGCGCCGTGATGCCGCCCTCGGGATGGGCCCAAAAGGGCAACCGCCGACAACCAAAGCCCAGCATCCATCAGCTAGCTGGTTTCGCCGCGCACGCGGGGGGCCGAGGGCGCCTGGCGCCCGCGGAATCGCGAAGAATTTGGCGGCGGCGCGCTAACTGTAGCGGGCCGCGTCATCGGTCGGGGCCCAGCCCAGGGCGAGCCCGTCGGAGGCCAAGTGGCCCCGCGGCGCCGTTTTCAAAATTGGTCTACCGCCGCCGCGGCCATCGCTGCAAAAGGCGCGTAGAAACCGACCGCGGCTGAACGTGCCTCCGTCGCCCTTGGCGCAGCGAGCGGAGCTGCCGAGAAGTCATCGCGGCCCCTGCAATTGCTGGGGGGGGGGGGGGGCGTCATGTTCTCAGCCCCCGCGGAGTTGCCCGATGCGTTTCGGCTCGTTTCGCCCCCGGACTGTCGCCCAATGACTGCGCGGGGCGCCGCGGGGCTGGGGTCGGCCCAGGACGGGTCGGACAGCGTCTGTCCATCCGTTGTTGACCAAAGAGCGCAGGCGCGCGCCTCCGAGGGCGCGGCGCGCGAGCGCGCCCCCACCTGCCGCCCCCCCCCCCCCCGGGGCGAAGCGGCCGCTCGACTGGCCCGGGGCTCGGGCGAGGGGCGATCGCCTTCGATTCGCGCGCCCTTGCGTGAACGGAACAAAGGGCCCCCCATCGCTCCCGGCGCTGCAACATTTGCGCGCGGAATCCTAGCGAGTACTTCTCGGACCTTCCCAATGCGCTCTTGCGCGGGGCCCCGGGTGCGATCGTCGAAGGGCAATCGAGCAAAGCGACCTTCTCGCCGCGCGAGTGGAGCGCGAGCGTCAGCATGGGGGTGGCGCGCGGGGCCTTGTCCCCATCCAAGACGCACCTGGGCCTCGCCCTGCGCCGTGCGGCAGTCCGCCCGCTTCCGCTCGTAATGGGGGCTGGGCTTCCCCTCGCCCGCGCTGCGCCCCTCCTCCTGCCCCCCCGTCGCAGCGTCGGCTCTTGGGTGGCAGCACAAGAAAGAAAGAGAGAGAGAGAGAGAGAGAGAGAGAGAGAGAGAGAGAGAGAGAGAGAGAGAGAGAGAGAGAGAGAGAGAGAGAGAGAGAGAGAGAGAGAAAAAAAAAAAAAAAAAGAGAGAGAGAGAGAGAGATCAAACCGTCGGGGTCGCTGCGCGCCTTGGGATCGACGTCGGAACGCTGTCGCAAGAACGGGTTCCATCGGGAAGCTCAAAAAGAAAAAAGCGCCGCCGCTGCGCCCGCCCGCCCGCGGTGCACCGCGAATGCGAAGCGCGCGCGCTCTGGGTCCGTGGGCGCCATTTGATACCTGAGGGCCTGCGTGGGCACGGTGGCAACTGCCCCGAGCAGTCGCCGCGCTCCGACGGAAGCGCGGGCAACTCCGTTCGGGCCGATGAAGAGCCCCCGGCCCGGGTGGGCATGTCTTCAGGGGGCCGTCGATGCGCGCGGCGGAAGCCGCGCCGCGATGCCGCCCTCGGGATGGGCCCAAAGGGGCAACCGCCGACAACCAAAGCCCAGCATCCATCAGCTAGCTGGTTTCGCCGCGCACGCGGGGGGCCGAGGGCGCCTGGCGCCCGCGGAATCGCGAAGGATTTGGCGGCGGCGCGCTAACTGTAGCGGGCCGCGTCATCGGTCGGGGCCCAGCCCAGGGCGAGCCCGTCGAGGGCCAAGTGGCCCCGCGGGCGCCGTTTTCAAAATTGGTCTACCGCCGCCGCGGCCATCGCTGCAAGAGGCGCGTAGAAACCGACCGCGGCTGAACGTGCCTCCGTCGCCCTTGGCGCAGCGAACGGAGCTGCCGAGAAGTCATCGCGGCCCCTGCAATTGCTGGGGGGGGGGGGGGGGGGGGGCGTCATGTTCTCAGCCCCCGCGGAGTTGCCCGATGCGTTTCGGCTCGTTTCGCCCCCGGACTGTCGCCCAATGACTGCGCGGGGCGCCGCGGGGCTGGGGTCGGCCCAGGACGGGTCGGACAGCGTCTGTCCATCCGTTGTTGACCAAAGAGCGCAGGCGCGCGCCTCCGAGGGCGCGGCGCGCGAGCGCGCCCCCACCTGCCGCCCCCCCCCCCCCCGGGGCGAAGCGGCCGCTCGACTGGCCCGGGGCTCGGGCGAGGGGCGATCGCCTTCGATTCGCGCGCCCTTGCGTGAACGGAACAAAGGGCCCCCCATCGCTCCCGGCGCTGCAACATTTGCGCGCGGAATCCTAGCGAGTACTTCTCGGACCTTCCCAATGCGCTCTTGCGCGGGGCCCCGGGTGCGATCGTCGAAGGGCAATCGAGCAAAGCGACCTTCTCGCCGCGCGAGTGGAGCGCGAGCGTCAGCATGGGGGTGGCGCGCGGGGCCTTGTCCCCATCCAAGACGCACCTGGGCCTCGCCCTGCGCCGTGCGGCAGTCCGCCCGCTTCCGCTCGTAATGGGGGCTGGGCTTCCCCTCGCCCGCGCTGCGCCCCTCCTCCTACCCCCTCGTCGCAGCGTCGGCTCTTGGGTGGCAGCACAAGAGAGAGAGAGAGAGAGAGAGAGAGAGAGAGAGAGAGATCAAACCGTCGGGGTCGCTGCGCGCCTTGGGATCGACGTCGGAACGCTGTCGCAAGAACGGGTTCCATCGGGAAGCTCAAAAAGAAAAAAGCGCCGCCGCTGCGCCCGCCCGCCCGCGGTGCACCGCGAATGCGAAGCACGCGCGCTCTGGGTCCGTGGGCGCCATTTGATACCTGAGGGCCTGCGTGGACACGGTGGCAACTGCCCCCAGCAGTCGCCGCGCTCCGACGGAAGCTTCAACGGGATCAATGGGGGGCTCGATTTCGCAGAACGGCTCTGCGACCGCGCCGCCGCGCGCGGGGCGCGCGCGAATCCGCGTGGGAACGAGGGGGTGGCGCCGCCGGGCTGTGCGACAGAGATGGGATAGTTAATGCCGCAGGGGGCGTCCGCCGCGACGGGGGGCGCGGGCCCCGCCGGCGCGATTGCGCGCGCGATCGAGCGCCGAGGCGCCTCGAAACGATCCGCCGACCATCTCTTCCAAGTGGAACAGGTCCGCGCGGGTGCAGCCCGCGTCGTGGGCCGCAGTCGCCACGGGGGGCATCGCGCTGCAGGCAGCCCCCGTGGCCGATGCTACCGTCGCCAGGAAATTTCCTTTCCGCGCGCGGGCAGCCTCGGGCGCCACCGACAAACGCGGCGCTGCGCGTGGACATAGGGGGGGGGGGGGGGGGCGATCATCCGAAGATAGCCTTCGCGTGCCGCTGCGAGAATACGCGCGGCCTCCGCGCGCCCATTCGTCGCGTGGAGATCCCCGGCGATTTCTGGGCACTTGGCGCTGATCGCCCTACTTCCCACTGCGACTCCCCTCTGGACGTCCTAATACTGTTCGATCAGCTCGACTGGAAAATGCGGGGGCGCCGCCGGCTGCCCTCTCTCTCGCGAAGCTGCCGAACAGAATACCTGCGCGGAGATCATGCGCTAGGATCGCCATGCTGGCTGCGGGTATGTGAATCTCCTGGTGCCATGCAACCTGGTACCTTCCTGGTACCTGCCCGATCATTCATCTAGTGAGGGCGCGAGCAGGTCCTAAGAGATGGAGGCGAGATAGATGCGAAGAGGGCCCGTGCGTTCCAAGTGCAGAGATCCAAAGAAAGAGAGGATTTGAATACTCCGCCTGCAGCCACAGAGCGTGGAAAATAACGTTGTAACGCCTGCCAGCAATAATTCAACAACACATTCTCTGTTCGGGCTGGACGGAATGGAACAGGCTGGCGAGTCTGGCGCAATCGCCCCTCCTGGGCCCCGTCCGCCAGGGTTCCGCTGAGGGGCCTTGTGAAGTGGGTCCTCAGGCATGACGCGTGTCGCTCTGACTTCTTAGCTCTGCCACTCGCTCTTCGTCTACTGACGTCTGACGTCTGAACGCTCTCCAGGGCGGGGCCATCATCGACTTCTGTGACGTTCGAAATCGAGGCGGGGCGGTCCCCCTGCAAGACGCGCGCTGTGCCTCAGAGCTCCGTGGGTGCCGCCAGGTATGCCCCGAAGATCTGCGCCGCCCGCTGACGCAATATCATGTAACAAACAAACAGGTCCGATTCACCTGGGGCAGGTCTCGATGCGCGCGGCGCTGGGGGGGCCCCCCGCATGGCTGGAACAAAAGAGCGGTGGCGCTGCAAGGTTTGTGGGGGCTCCACTGGCACCTTCTTGTTGCACTCGCGCGCCCTGACCTGGATACGTAGCATGTCCGACACACGGAAGCCTTTTTCGGAACGATCGGCTCCACCGCAACATGCCAAAGTGGCTCCAACATGGAAGGGCCGTGGGACACACATAAATACACACAAACGAAAATATTCCGAATCGTTTCCCATCATTTCTGGGTTTCTGTCTTCCCCCCCGCTGCTCATATTTCGCGTATTTTCTTGGGAATCGACGATTAATTGTGTCTGTGTGTTTCTTCCCCTCCTGACAATCGTAAACGGTTGAATGTTTTGGCGGCCCGGCGCAAAACACCCGAACTGGCCACGAGCTTCGCGTGCGGCCCGCCTCCGCGGAGGGCGCCCGGGGTGTCTGCGCGAACTCACGCGCAGCCGACCCAGGCAACCACAGGCCGGACCCCGAGCAAACGGCCGCTCACGCAGCACGGAGCCGCCGCAGCTGCATGGGGCCTTCTGGTAGCCAGCCAGAGAGCACGGGCGCCACCGCCACACCCACCTGGGGAACAGCACTCGTGCCGTGGAGCGTCACTCCTGCGGAGAGAGCGGAGCTTTCGGGGCAGGGGGGGATTCCAAGGTCCACAGCTTGTCAGCGTGTAGAGCAGTAGCAGGGACGAAGAGAAGAGAGGGCGAACGGAATGAAGCATGCGTGTGTGTGTGTGTGTGTGTGTGTGTGTGTGTGTGTGTGTGTGTGTGTGTGTGTGTACGTGTATGGCCGCAGGCGGTCTGGGGCGGCTGCGCGGGCACGCGGAGCGCCGCTGTCCCGCCGTTCTCTCCCACGCGACCCTTGTATGTTAAAGGGGCCCCAGAACACACATATAAATACACACCAATAAACATTTTCCCTATATTTTCCAATATTGTCTGGGTTTTTGTCTTCCCCCCACGTCCCATATTTTCGCATATTTTCCTGGGGATCGTGGATTAATTGTGTCTGTGTGTTTTTTCCCCTCCTGACATGTTTTGTTTCGGTGCCAGGCCTCCGAGGCACCGTGTCGGCACGGCGTTTTTGGGGGGCTGGCCTCCCTGTGGCTGAGCTGCCCAAGGGCTGCCCGCCCGTCGTGGATCCCAGACCCCCGACGTCATGATCTTTTCAGTGCGTCGACCCCTGGAGTAGGGGAACAAAAAGTGGCATAAACATAAACACTCCGAGGTCCGCGCGGATTTCTCGGATCCGCGCTGAGGCCCCCCGGCGGCGCCTCCGGCGCCGCCATCGGCGCGCTCCGCGCGCCAGGGAGGGGGGTCCAGCGCGGATCCGAGAAATCCGCGCGGACCTCCAAGTTTTTATATTTTTGCCGCTTTTCGTTCCCCTATGGAGGTCTCGACCCATTCGCCTGGACCGATGTTTCATCCTGCGTCGTTTTGTTGACGGTCCCGAGGGCTGGCGAGGGTCCCCAAAATGCCGAAGATAGCGAGAGACCTTCCGCCATGATTTTTTTGTCCGAGAGACCCACGGACGGAGGAGGAGGAAGGAGGAAGGAGGAAGGAGGGGGAGGGGGAGGGGGAGGGGGAGGGGGAGGAGGAGGAGGAGGAGGAGGAGGAGGAGGAGGAGGAGGAGGAGGAGGAAGAGGAGGAGGAGTCGCATCACCCCCTCGGTGCCATGAGAAGACGCTCGCGCCGTGGATGCCACATCCAGTGGCCTCCTCCTTCTGCTCCTCTGCCTCTTCTCTTCCCCCCTGTCGCTTGTCACCTGCTTCGGCGGTGGATCAACCTCCCTTTAGTAAACCTCCTTTTCGTGAGAACGGCATGGGACCGAAACCCACGGAGCTGGACCCGCAGAAATGACGGCCGCGACGCCCCCTCGCGAACCGAAAACGGCAAATCCCACCAGCCCTCTGGGCGTAGGTGGTCTAGAGCAGATCCTCTTCCACCCCTCCCTCTTCCCCCTTGGGGAGGGGTTTACCCCTCCCCCTACCCCCTCCCCTGGACCTGGACGGGGGGGGCCGCGGGTAGTTAGAGCGTCCCAGATGGCCCAAGACGGCTCCAAGAGCGCCTCAGAGAACCCAAGATGAGCTCCAAGATGGCTCAAGATAGCGCAAGATCGCTCGAGATGGCTCCTAAGATGGTTCCAAGAAGCCCAAAGACGGCCCCAAGATAACTCCAAGTGGCCAAACAGCTCCCCAAGGAGGCCCCGAAGAGGCCAAAATCGTCCCAAAACCTAAGGAAAATCAATGATTTTTGCTTTCTCGCCTTTTCGCTTCCGATGGCCATCCGAGGCCTGGAGATGGTTCCAAGATGGCCCAAGAGGGCCCCAAGAGAGCCCCAAAAGAGCCCCAAGACGGCCCCAAGAGCGCCCAAGAGCACTCCAAGAGCGTTCCAAGAGGGGTCCAAGAGGCGATTTTAGGGGCTTCCGAGGGGGGACGCTAATTAAACCCCCCCTCTTGTTTGATCGATCTCCTCCAAGATGGCCCCAAGAAGCGCCCAGGAAGCCCCAAGAGGTCCCAAGATGGCCCCAAAATGGCCCCAAGAGGCCCCCAAGAGGCCCCCCGGAGGCCCCCAAGAGACCCCCAAGAGGCCCCAAGAGCCCCCCCAGATGCACCCAAGATGCTCCAAGAGGCCTCGGCGAGAATGCCTAATCATTGATTCTACACAGGTTTTAGCCACATGGAGGCCTCTTGGGGGGGGGCACGGATTAAGATGACTCCAAGAGCGTCTGGGAGAGCCCAAAATGACCTCCAAGATGGCTCAAGATATCCCAAGATGTCTCATAATGGCTTCCTCTGTGTGCTGCCCACTTCTCTGATCGAGGCAATTCCTCTGGGCATCGTTTCTGGATGGGCTGGTGGGGATTCGCGAAGCGACAACAATTCCTGAATCCCCGTGTCAGGGTAGGAGGTCTGTCCACCCCCGAGTGCTATGGAGGGGGCGCCCAGGAGGGAACCCAGGCACCATCCTAGAATCTTGCTGTCCCTGCCTCCCAGATGATGGCATCGGACCGACGGCAATGCAGGTGGTTAGCAATCCATCCGGTACTGCATCAATGATGGAAGACGCCTCCGAACCCATCTGCTCGGACCCCATATGGGAGGCCTAAACTTATAGGTCGGGCGTGTCCTCCTACAGGCGGATTCTGGGAGACAGATGAAGCACAGTAGCAAACACAAGCAAACATTGTCAAAAGGAGCACGACAAATCGTCACCATAAGGTTTTTGTTTTTGTTTTGCTTTTGTTTTTGTTGTTGTTGTCCCCCCCCACCGGTGCATACTGCTTTCTCAATCAAATTGTGCCCCTCGGCTCTCGCACCCTGTTTTTTGACAGGTAACGCCTTCCTGCTCAAACTGGGCCCCTGGCCCCCGTGTTGCAACAACAACAGCTCCCGCTTGAGACTTCCTTACAATTTAGCCAGGACCCCCGCTCCCGCCCGAGACTTCCTCGCATTTTATTCAGGAATCGCGCTCTCGCTTGGGACTTCTTACCATTTATTCAGGAATCGCTCTCCCGGCGCTCGGGAGTCGCGCTCTCGCTGGAGACTTGCTTGCAACTTACTGAAGAATAGCCTTGCGTTGGAATTTCCGGCTATTTGCCCAAGCGCCGCGCTCCCGACACCCAGGCCCCCAGGAGTCGCGCCCGTTGTGGCCCCATGTGCGTCCCCTTCGTGGCCCCGCTGTCGCCCTTCGTGTCCCCCTTACTGTCATACGTGGCCCAGTTGCTACCCTCAGTGGCCCCATAGTTGCCTTCTGTGGCCCCGCATTATCTGCACTTCGTGGCCCCCGCTCGTTCGCGCCATTCGTGGCCATACGCATTCCCTCCGTGTCCCCGCTGTCGCCCTTTTTGGCCTACTTCGTGCCCTTCGTGGCCCTGCTGTCGTTCTCTCTCGCTCTCGCTTTCGCTCGTCGTCGCCGTCGTCGTCGTCGTCGCCGTCGTCGTCGACGTCGTCGTCGTCGTCGTGGTCGTCGTCGTCGTGGTCGGTCCCCTGTCCGTCCTTCTTGGGGTCGGGTCGACGGTCCGCGGCCGCCCCGCCGATCAGCGCTGCCGCTGGCCAGGCCGACGGTCCGCGGCCGCCCCGCCGCTTGCCGGGGCCTGGCCTGCAGGGAAAACAGGTGTACCCCCCAAAAGGGGTTCGATCGAAGACGAAGCTGGCGGGTATCGAGGGTTTGGGAAATACGCGTTCTTGGACACCGGAGCATATAAGGGCGAACGGTCTTAAAATTATTGTTGTTGTTGCTGCTGTTTATGTTGCCATTGTTGTTGTTGGTGTTGTTGTTGCTGTTGCTGTTGCTGTTGTTGCTGTTGCTGTTGCTGTTGCTGCTGCTGCTGCTGCTGTTGTTGTTGTTGTGGTTGTGGTTGTGGTTGTGGTTGTGGTTGTGGTTGTGGTTGTGGTTGTTGTTGTTGTTGTTGTTGTTGTTGTTGTTGTTGTTGTTGTTGTTGTTGTTGTTGTTGTTGTTGTTGTTGTTGTTGTTTTTCTCTGCATCGATTATTGGTCATTCCTCCTGTAGAGGGGCATGCCCGACGCAAGCATAGCCTCTCCTCGCGGCCCCGCCCGATCCCGCTGACCGGGCCGCCCACGGAGAGAGGGCCCGCACCCGCGCGAGAAGGGGGGGCGCCTGCCCCCCCCCCCCCGAAGTCCCCCGCGCGGGGCGGGCGGCCGGGCGAAGACCTCTCGGGGGCCCCGCGGGGGCCGACGAGGGCACTCGCGCACTCCTCGGAGGCTCGAAGGGGCTCCTGAGGGAGGGGGCCCAAAGGACGAGGTGCCTCCTCCTCCGCCTCCTCCTCCTCCTGCTCCTGCTCCTGCTCCTGCTCCTGCTCCTGCTCCTACTCCTCCTCCTCCTCCTCCTCCTCCTCCTCCTCCTCCCCCTACTCCGTGTGAAACCACTCTTGGATCCCTTCCTGGCCTCAGGGGCCCATCCCTGAAGACCCCATCTTTGAATCGCCGAGCTCCGAATGGGCTGCGCGCTCCCAGCCCCCGCCCGGCAAGCTGGGAGCTGCCGGCCTCGGGACACGATCCGCGCTGACGCGCCGCCCTGGCCCAGTCGCAGGCCCAAACCGCGAGGGGCCGAGGAAGGGGGAGGAGGGACGAGGGTTGGACGGAAGGGGGGGCAGGTATCCTCCTGCTCCTCCCTGGCCTCCTCCTCTCCCTCCCCCTCCCTCCTCTCGCAGCGCTGGGGGAAGGCCACAGCCATGACCTTCCAGGAGGGCTGAACACAAGCACCTGGACCTCTGACCCTAAATTCCAGTCGAGGCTCGGCTCGGGCGAACGGGGGGCGGGTATTAAAGGGGGGGGGGTTGACGCATCAGCTCGAGCTGGCTTTTACATCGCCCCCAGGCGCTGGAGGCGCCAACATACAGAGAAATGAAACCGGCAAACGGGAAGGCCGAAACCAGCTGCATGTATCAGATTTCGTAAATCCCCCTTTCATAATCCCTCCTTTCTGTCCGACGCAAGAGCAGGAGGGTGAGGGGGATGTGGAGGGATGGAATGGGTAAATAATGGAATGACATGCCCGAAGCGAGTGCCCAGCATAAAATCAACTCCCAGCCCTCGCTAGCATCGCATCGATATGCCGACGTACATCCACACCCACAGACGCCTCATAGAGGGCAAACCCTCTCGAGATCGGCAAGGGCCCTGACCCTCTTGTAGTCAGGGTGGAGCCCTTTGCCCAATCTCGTCCTGCCTTGCAGGAGGAGGCTTAGGAGGAGGAGGCGGAGGAGGAGGGCAGGGGGAGAAACACCACGAGGTGCCCCAGGCGAGTGCCGAGCTGGGAAGGGGAATGGGTCAAACGATGCTGGGCCGCTGCCCCCCCCCCGCCCCCCCGCGCGCGCCCGCCATGGCCAGCACCGACAGGTGGCTCGAGCTCTCCACCTGCGACCGCCGCGGACGGGCCCGCAGCGACGACCCACGCCGCCGCCGCCGCCGCCGCCACCGCCGCCCTCGTCGCCGTGGCCGCCGCCGCCGTCGTCGTCGCCGTCGTCGTCGTCGTCGTCGTCGTCGTCGTCGTCGCCATCGCCGCCGTCGTCGTCGTCGTCGTCGTCGTCGTCGTCGTCGTCGTCGTCGTCGTCGTGGTCGTCGTCGTCGTCCTCGTCGTCGTCGACGTCGTTTTCGTCGCCGTCGTCCGACCATGAAGGGCAACGTTCTGGGAGAAACATCGAGCCGGAATCGGCGATGCATCGCCGATACATGGGCGGTAAGCTGTCGATAGCGACACTGCACGGCCCTGAGCTATCGGGCCCCTATCAGCGATCAATTGGCGATTGGAGGTCGACGCGTCCCCCATGAACCCTCCCCCCCTAACGTTGCCCCTGATCAGCAAGCCCTTCCTGGCCAACTTCTCGGGAGCATCGTCCAGCCGAGGCGACGAATACCACCAGAAACGCAACAACTCATATAAACAAGGCATCGCCGCCGTCATCGCCGCCCGCCGTGCCTTCGCCGCCGCGTGCCACGAAAGCAACGGGTCCCGACGGAAACGGGTTCTGGACCCCGCGGGGGCTTTCTCGGAGCCGCTCGCGCCGTCCCGCGTCTCCAGAAGCCCTGGGGGCCCCTGGGGGCCACAGACAGGTCAAACGATTCCTCGAGCCTGGATGCTGGACTCCCTGGGTTCGAGGTCCGCCGACAACAGGGAAGGCCCTCCTCCGAAGCGCACACCTCGGGGCACGGCGAACGATTGCGGGAGGCGGCAGCTCAAACTCGGTCTTGGGGCCCCGCCGTGGCGAAGAGGATGTCATAGCTGCGTCCAGCCGTGGCGGCGAGGGCCCCCCCGCACGAAGGCCCGCTGCGGTTGTCTCGGCTCGCCCCCCCCC
>CAUYUJ010016926.1:150000-156977 GCA_963575745.1 Prorocentrum cordatum
CGGGACACGCGTAACCTATAGGAGCATGCGCAAGACACCAACAAGGACTCGAACCCCAAGAGACACCCAATCTGTAGAAGCACACGCAAAGCGTGGAGGATTGGAGCCACAGGGGAGGGGCAATCCATAGGAACACACTGAAATGGGGGGCAAACAAACCTACCTCGCTTTTGACCACCCTCGCTTCCAAGAGATACCAAGCGATGCCAAACTACGGCCTGTACTGGTCAGGCCGCTTGACGAGGAGGCGCGTGGTATGGCCTGGTTTTGCCTGGAAGCGAAAGCGGGGTAGGTAATTCACGCGCTGATTTTTTCTGACCCCGCACCGAAACCCGCACGGGAGTGCTGGTCCCGGCGTGTACGGGGCCATGGTGTCTACACTTTTCGTCGGTCTCCCCGGGGAAGCGGGGGAACACGTATACACCGCACCACCCCGACGCCGTCCCCGACTTTCACAAAGTCCCTGGACAAGTAGCCCGCCACTGGCGGTGTACATGCTCCAGTTTCAAGTGAAACACATGAGGCTTCGACTTGAACGCAGACGAATCTGGCAACTAAAACAAGCAAGCCGCCCGAGACATCCTCGCAATCTGGGCCCCCTGGGTGCGAAAGCCAACGCCTCACCCAAGACATCCTCAACATCTGCTCCGATCGCAAAGGGTATTGGGATGGTAAGCGAGCAAGCCGCCCGAGACATCCCTGCAATCTGGGCGCGAACGGATGAATCCCTGGCGGCTCCCCCATTGGGAGTGCTGAGCCAGCGCCTCGCCCGAGACATTCTCAACACCTGTTCTGCAGGCAGACGAGTCTGACCTCCAAAACAAGCAAACCGCTCGAGACATCCTCGCAGTCTGGGCCGGCCCCCTGGGGCGCGAAAGCCGCCGCCTCGCCAGAGACATCCTCGCGCACGCGCGCGCGCGCCCCCTCTTCGGTCGTCGCGCGCGGGCGCGACGCCGCGCCCCCCCAGCCCGCGTGCGGAGAACCGCGCGCGCGCCCAGTAGCCAGAGAGAACGACAACTTTTTTTGATCCGCGGGTCGAGAGCGCACCTCTTCCGGTCGAAGCTAAGCGGGCCGCGCACAGCTCTCAGAAGAGAATGAGAACAGGAAGTGCCCTCGCGCGCCTATGGCTGGAGGTGGTGCGCGGGCGCTGCGGCCGCGGGCCGCGGCGGGCTGCGCCTGGGCGGCGGCTGCAGCGCGGGCGCGGGGCGAGCGCTGGGGGCGGGGCTGGCTCGCGGGGTGGGCAGCGGCGGGCCGCCGGCGCCAGCGCCAACGGCAGGGGGCGGGGGAGCGCGCCGAAGTGAGGCGGGCGAGGGGCGGCGGCCGGGGCGCAGGGCGCAGGGCGCCGGGGGGGGCCGCGCCGAGATCGGGCGCGCGGCGCGGCGCCCGCGGGGGCCGGGGCCGAAAGAGGGCACCCCGATCGCGGCGATCGGCCGGGCGCTCGCGGCCCTGGCCGCCACTCCACGGCGCGCCGCGTCGGCGATGCCACCGCGGGCGGGCGGCGCGCGATCGTCTCGCTCGCGCGCCTCGAGAGGATCGCTGATTGCGCGCTGGGCCCTCCGGCGTCGAGGATCCCCGGGCGCGGCTTAGCGATCATCTCTGCCGCCCGCCGGGGCTCCGCCCGCGCGGTCGAGCGGCGCTTCCCTTCGGCGCCGGGGCGCTCAAGGGGGCCTCCGCGGCCGCGAAGGGGCGGCAGATCCCTGCGACGCTTTCCTGGGAAGTCTCTGGGCTGAGAACTGAGCTGTCTCGTGAATGCTCGGGCCGCTCGCGCAATGGTGGTGGCCGCCCCAGCGCGGCGAGGCGGGCGGTTCTTGCAGCGCCTGTCTATACAGACCCCCTGCGCCAGGTTTAGGGGGCACCGCCGGCGGCGGGCCCAGGGCCCCGCGCGAGGACCTCGGGGCCCAGTTTCGACTGCGCCGCCCACCCGCCCGCGCGCGACAAGCGTGACGTTCGGGGCTTCCCCTGCGGGAGAGCCGGAGGCCCCCCCGCGAGGCTCGGGCCCTCGCCCCGCGAAAATCTAGCTGTGCGAAACTATTCTCGCTGCCTCCTTGCGAAGAGGGGGCCCCAGGGCCCGCGGGGGAGGGCGCTGCCGCGCCCCCTCCTCCCGCCAGGGCGCGCGCCCCCCCCCCCCTCCCCCTCCCCCCTCCCCCGCGCGCCAGTGGGAACGGGATTCTCCGCGACAGGGCGCGGGCGCCCCTTTCTGCCGGGCCTATAGGGCGCACGCGTGCAGCGCGGGGGGCACGAGGCGGGGCCGGGCCTCGAGCGCGTCGACGACGGCTGACGTCATCGAGGAAACCAGGGCGTCCAAGCCGCCTAAATCGCGCAATCTGTCGGCGCGCCCCGCGGGGAAGTCTGCCGTGGGCTGTGGGCGCCGCGGCGCCCCGGAACGTCGGGAGCCGCTGCCGCTCCCAGGGCGCCCGGGCCCGGGCGCCCACCGGCGGGACCCGCGCGGTTGCCCGCGAGGCCCTCGACGACCTCAAGTCGGTTCAGAGAGGCCCCCAAGACGGCTCCCGACGGCGTCAGACGGGCCAGGAACCCACCAAGATGGCCAAAGTTGGCTCGAAGCTGGCCCAAGACGGCCCAAGAGGCCTCCAAGAGGGCCTCCAGGAAGGCCAGAAAAGGCAAAAAACACGAATTTCCCCCCAAGATTATTGAAGGATTTTGACATTTGCTTCTTTTCGGCCTTCCGACGGCCCGAGACGGCCCAAGAGCCCCCAAAGATCGCCCAACAGGCCTCCAAGATGTCCCAGAACGGCCCAGGAGGCCCCCAAGACGGCCCCCAGAGAGGCCTCCAAGACGGCCCAAGAGGCCTCCAAGAGGGCCTGCAGGAAGGCCCGAAACGGCCAAAATCATTGATTTCCCCATGAGTTTTTGGCCTTCCGACGGCCCGAGACGGCCCAAGTGCCCCCAAAGATCGCCCAGGAGGCCCAAGACGGCCCCAAGAGGCCCCCAAGACGGCCTCCAAGACGCTCAAGATGGCCTCCAAAACGGCCCAAGAGCCCTCCAAGACGTCCTCCAAGAAGGCCCGAAAGGGTCAAACTTGCCTCCCGACGGCCAAGATCAAGATGCCCACGTTTTCCCCAAGGCTTTCCAAACCGATTCGGGGAACACATGGTCCGATAGCTTGGCAGGTCTGGCCTCAACGTTCGGCCACATAGGCGCTTCCAAAAAGGCAGGGGGCGGCGGTGATTCGCAGTAGGCGTCTTCGATCCGCCGCCCCCTGTTGGCTTGCTACAGGGGTGCCCGACGTGCTGAACCCTTTCGTTTTTTCCCAACCATCCTGTGGTGTTGGGTCCTCGTTTTGAAGGGACAGCGCCCCGCGTCTCACCTTCCTTCCTCCTCTTTCCCCTCCTCCCCCTCCTCCCTCCTTCCTTCCTCCTCTTTCCCCTCCTCCCCCTCCTCCCTCATCCCCCTCCTTGCCTCTGCTCTCGGCACACCTCTCACACCTTTCGTAGCCCCATAGGGAGCTCCACCGAAGGCCCCAGTGTTTGCTCTCGCATGCGGTTCCCCCACCCAGGGCAGCGTTTCGTGGCCCCATAGGGAGCTCCACCGAAGGCCCCAGTGGCTGCTCTCGCATGCGGTTCCCCCACCCAGGGCAGCGTTTCGTGCCCCATAGGGAGCTCCACCGAAGGCCCCAGTGCTGCTCTCGCAGGGTTCCCCCACCCAGGGCAGCGATTTCGTGGCCCCATAGGGAGCTCCACCGAAGGCCCCAGTGGGGGTGTTCGCATGCGGTTCCCCCACCCAGGGCAGCGTTTCGTGGCCCCATAGGGAGCTCCACCGAAGGCCCCAGTGGGGGTGTTCGCATGCGGTTCCCCCACCCAGGGCAGCGTTTCGTAGCCCCATAGGGAGCTCCACCGAAGGCCCCAGTGGGGGTGTTCGCATGCGGTTCCCCCACCCAGGGCAGCGTTTCGTGGCCCCATAGGGAGCTCCACCGAAGGCCCCAGTGGGGGTGTTCGCATGCGGTTCCCCCACCCAGGGCAGCGTTTCGTAGCCCCATAGGGAGCTCCACCGAAGGCCCCAGTGGCTGCTCTCGCATGCGGTCCCCCCCCCACCCAGGGCAGCGTTTCGTGGCCCCATAGGGAGCTCCACCGAAGGCCCCAGTGGGGGTGTTCGCATGCGGTTCCCCCACCCAGGGCAGCGTTTCGTGGCCCCATAGGGAGCTCCACCGAAGGCCCCAGTGGCTGCTCTCGCATGCGGTTCCCCCACCCAGGGCAGCGTTTCGTGGCCCCATAGGGAGCTCCACCGAAGGCCCCAGTGGCTGCTCTCGCATGCGGTTCCCCCACCCAGGGCAAGGGGAGCTCCACCGAAGCGTTTCGCATGCGCTTCCTATAGGGAGCTCCACCGAAGGCCCCAGCATGCGGTCTTTCATAGGAGCGAAGGCCCCAGCTCGCTCAGGTTCTAGCAGGCCCCAGGCCTTGACGAATTCACTGCTCCACTGAAGTAGTGGACCACAGTCCACGCATGCCGATCTGCATTCCGAAAGGCCTTCGCGGAAAATGGTTGTGTAGGGGGGCAGAGGCCGTATGAATCGGGTTCCCAGAAAGCCTTCTGGGAGCATGGGTTTGAGGCGCGTCTTGGGGAGCCTGTTGGGGCGTGTCGTCGTCGTCGTCGTCGTCGTCGTCGTCGTCGTCGTCGTCGTCGTCGTCGTCGTCATCGTAATGTCGTCGTCGCCTATTTGGGCGCGCCGCCGCCGTCGCCGTCGCCGTCGCCGTCGCCGTCGCCGTCGCCGTCGCCGTCGTCGTCGTCGTCGTCGTCGTCGTCGTCGTCGTCGTCGTCGTCGTATTTGTCGTCGTCGTCGGTTCAAGAAGGCACTTGGGGCAACTTTGTGCGAAACGATCTGCGGAGGGCCGCGAGAAGGCGATCAGTCATGTTCCCAATCAAATCCGCCGACCCCAGAGGCGTGTGAGGGAGAGTGTGCGCTAGAGCCATTCATCGTGAGGTTCTCCTTTCAAGCAGCCACCGACCGATACCCCCCTCCTGGCTCTCTCCCTTGGAACCTTTGTTCTTGGGCCCCCCCTTCCCCCACCACACCACTTCTCGCCCAAAACCGACCGATACCCCCAACCACACTCCCCACCACGCCCCCGACCCCCGAACCCACGATGTCTCGCCCAAACACGATCCACGCCCCCCCCCTCCCCCCACCCGGCCCCCACCTGGCCCCGACACCCTCAAGCCTCTGGGCTCTGTTCTTGGAACCCCCGACCCCACGATTTCTCGCCCAAAAACGACCAACGTCCCCCCCCCCCTCCACCTGGCCCCGACACCCCCAAGGCTCTGGGCTCTGTTCTTGGGACTCCCCCACCCCACGATTTCTCGCCCAAAAACGACCAACGCCCCCCACCTGGCCCCCACCTGGCCCCGACACCCCCAAGCCTCTGGGCTCTGTTCTTGGGGTCCCCGACCCCACGATTTCTCGCCCAACAACGACCAAGGCCTCGCACCTGGCCCAACCTGGCCCCGACACTCCCAAGCCTCTGGGCTCTGTTCTTCGGAACCCCGACCCCACGAGTTCTCGCTCAAAAACGACCAACGCCACCCCCCCCCCCTCACCTGGCCCCCACCTGGCCCCGACACTCCCAGGCCTCTGAGCTCTGTTCTTGGGACCCTTGACGCCACGATTTCTCGCCCAATAACGACCAACGCTCCCCACCTGGCCCCCACCTGGCCCCGACACCCCCAAGCCTCTGGGCTCTGTTCTTGGGACCCCTGACCCCACGATTTCTCGCCCAAAAACGACCAACGCCCCCCTCCCCCCCAGGCCTCTGGGCTCTGTTCTTGGGACCCCCAACCCCACGACTTCTCGCTCAAAAACGACCAACGCCCCTCACCTGCCCCCCACCTGGCCCACACCTGGCCACCACCCCCCACGACATCCCCAGGCCTCTGGGCTGTGTTCTTGGGACCCCCGGGCCCTACGATTTGTCGCCCAAAAACGACCCATACCCCCCACCTGGCCCCCACCTGGCCACCACCTCCTCACGACATCCCCAGGCCTCTGGGCTCTGTTCTTGGGACCCCCGACCCTACGTTTTCTCGCGCCAAAAACGACCCATACCCCCAACCTGGCCCACACCTAGCCACCACCCCCCCACGACATCCCCAGGCCTCTGGGCTCTGTTCTTTGGAACCCGTAACCCTATCGGATTTGACGCCAACAAAACTACCCATACCCCCACGCTCGCCCCCACACTGCCACCACCCCCTCCCCCACGACATCCCCAATGCCAAGTTCCCCAGTTCATGGGGACCCCGAACCCTACGATTTGTCGCCCCAAAACAACCCATGATACCCCCCACATGGGCCCACGACATGGCCAACACCACCCCCCAAGACATCCCCAGGCCTCTGGGCTCCTGTACTTCGAACCCTCGACCCTACGATTTTCACTCTACAAACACGACCCAATACTCCCCACCTGCCCCCACCTGGCCAGCACACCCCCCGACATCTTCCCAGGCCTCTGGGCTCTGTTCTTGGACCCGCGACCCTACGATTTCTTTCTCGCCCAAAAAAACGACCCATCCCCGCCACCTGGCCCTTACCTGCCCCCCCCCCCCCACGACATCCCCAGGCCTCTGGGCTCTGTTCTTGGGATCCCCGACCCTACGATTTCTCTCCCAAATCGACCCATACCCCTCACGTGGCCCCCACCTGGCCAGCACCCCCCCACGACATCCCCAGGCCTCTGGGCTCTGTTCTTGGGACCCCGGACTCTACGATTTGTCGCCCCAAAACAACCCATACCCCCCACCTGGCCCCCACCTGGCCACCACCCCCCCACGACATCCCCAGGCCTCTGCGCTGTGTTCTTGGGACCCCCGACGTTACGATTTCTCGCCCAAAAACGACCCATACCCCCCACCTGGCCCCCACCTGGCCACTACCCCCCCACGACATCCCCAGTTCTCTGGGCTCTGTTCTTGGGACCCCCGACCCTGCGATTTCTCGCCCAAGAACGACCCATACCTCCCACCTG
>CAUYUJ010016926.1:157077-197077 GCA_963575745.1 Prorocentrum cordatum
GCCGCCGCTTCACTTTCAGACGCGGGTACGGCCTGCCCTTGTCGACGAACCAATCTTTTTTCTGCGGAGTCACTGGGTACAGGCCCGGCGTCTTCAGCCCCTGGATCGCCCACTTGCACGGAATCACGTTCCCTGCGTCATCGCGACCCTCATCGAAGAGGACAAATATCACTTTCGGCGTCTTCTGCAATATGGTCTCCCCCCCCCGGGAGACGCGACCCGCTCCTTCGTCGCCATCACACACCCATGAGTGCACGGTCCCCACGCGTCCGCGGAGTAGGTACTTGTCCTCGCTGCGGTCGATATGATCTGTGAGGGCCACAGGCATTCCCTCCGCGATTGGCAAAAAACCATACAGGTCCCCGCTCTCCTTGTCGTGGCGCTGCAGCCAGGCCATCTTTTGATGTGGCAGATCTGGCCGCTCTCGCAGCGCATCTGGTGTCGGAGTGTCGCGCGCAGGCACGTGCACCAGAGGTTTCTCGTGCAGTCGGGCGTATTGCGACGCTCGGAGTTTGTTCACCTCATACTTCACGTCGTTATTCGGGAACACCCCGGGGGCGCACCGGAACTTCGCCGTGTGCATGCGCGCGTCATCTGGACCGTCGATGACGAGACGGCGCCGTTCGCGCTCATGCTTGCACACCGCACATTCCTGTCTGCGTATTTCCTTCGGGGACATCGCGCGCTAACGGCGTGCTCCGACAGTTTCCTTCTCTGAGACCCCTGCGGCGTCGCACAAGGCCCTACATCTCGCGTTCCCACATCCAACCACACCATGGAGCCAACTCCCCGGGACTGGAGCCAACTCCCCGGGACTCCAGTATCACGCCCGTGCAAAAATGAATGCGTGTCTTCCGTGAGGTCTCCTTTGCGGAACTCCTCTTGCACGGATTTCAGCCAGGCATCGTCGCAGCGCTCGCACTCCACTAGCTCCGTTACCCCCTGCACGCCCTCGTTACCTCCCCCCCACAGGAGAGCCTGCCCGTGTAGCACTGGCGGGAGCGAGGTATACTTCCGCGCCGCCGCGATGCGCTCTGCTGGCACGTCTGCAAGGAGTCCGGAGGGGCCAGCTGCCAAAAATCTCCGCTCAGAACGACGTTCAAACCGCCGAAGGGTCGCGTCACTCCGTCCTCCCCGCGCTTCTGGGTGCCAATGTCCCGAATAACGCTGCGAAGTTTCTGGTCCACTTCGGCGAGCAGCCGGGCGCTCACCATGCTGATCTCGTCTATGAACAACCACCTCCACTGCAGAACTCGCTTGGCCGTCTCGTACTGCAGTTTCACATCCTCGCCCTTCTCGTCACCACGCTTCACGGCGGGGATACCGCAGGCGTGGTGGATGGTGTCTCCACCGAGCAGCTGCGCCATGACTGCCTGGAAGGCCGTGATCTGAAAATGGACGCCTATCGTCCATTTCATCAAGCCTTCGAACAGCTCCTTCCGAAGAATACGCAGCACGTGCGACTTCCCGGTGCCGGGCCCTCCGTGCATACACCACCGCAGCGGGTCACCCATGCCCGCGCCCCCTCGTGCCTCCCCGTCCAGCTCTTCCATCACCCTCTCTGCTACCTGCTTCACCATCTCGAACTGTTTCGCGTTGACCACGCGTCGGCCTGTGTCCTTGTCAGTCCGATGCTCAAGTTTTCTGAGCCACTCTGCAATCTCTTGTGATGTCGCCCCTGCCTGAGCCTCCACCTTCCCATACCCTTCCTCCGCAGTCACTCTGTCGGCCATTGACTTCTCCTTGTTTCGCGATGCCCTTGCTGCGGCCTGAACAGCTTCCAGATCACATTCGACGGCTGTGGGCCACGCGTTTCGCACCTCACTCAGCGACTTTTCGTTTGGGCGCCGGCCCCACACCTCCTGGGCTTTGGCCATGCCTGCCTTCGAGTTCTCATAATGTGTACAGCCACTAAGACCACCCTCCACCCCACCAACCTCTTCTTCACAACTGCTGTCACCGTCGCCGTCGTCCCGCTTCCGACCCCCGACGCGTGACTTCAGAGCCTCGTCCAGCTGGTCGAATCCAACCTCCAATTCTTCGTCACTCACGTCCTCGTCACTCCGAGCCTCATCATGCTCCGCATCCCTCGGACGCACGCGATACACGCTCAGGAAGTTCCCAACGTACCGCGCAGCTTCTTCCGATTGAACTCCGCCGTCCAACCACGCAACCATGGCGGCTTCCCACGTTTTCGCGGCCCGTCGCAGTGCGCCTGCGAACACCACGTGATTGTCGGCCTCTGACTGTCGCAACGTCCACGGGTGGAAGTAAGACATTACAATTCGCGCTGACCGCTCAGCTTCTCCATGTCGGCTGCGAGGCACCGGTGCCCCGAAAAAGGTTGGCGCCATAGGCCTCTTGTTCCTGACAAGAGCCCGCGTGTGTCGCAGGTGCCGGCATCCGTCAGTGTCCGGGTACGCCACCCAATCTTTCCCTGCGTCGCCCTTCACCATGTAATCCACCCCAGGCACTAGCTCTTCCGCCTGCCCCTGACTCCGACTATTTTCCTTTACTTTTTGCTTTCCTGTCGCCGTCAAGAACGCATGGTGCCTGTCCAGATCGGCGTCAGCGTCCCTGAGACTGGTAGGGTATGACACGAGCACGGGCCTCCAATACGTAGCGAACTCGTATGGCGACAAGTGCCACAGGCCGTCCCGATTTGGACGAAGCCCGTACAACATGGCAACGTCCCTGATAGTGACTTTCCGCCGCCTTGGATTTCGCATATCAACCTCCGCGAACTGAGCCTTGCGCCCTCCGGTTGTGCCGTCCGACAACCTCTCAACCGTTTCTACGTACTCGCGTCCGAAGAAACTGGACGTCTCACAAGTCTTGATCGACTCTGCCGACGTCACATCCTTCTCCACGGCATACGCTCGAAGATTCGCACACTCCACTTGGCCGCGAACGATGCCTTTCCCGTAGGCGTCACTCATGATGCGCGTCGTCATCCGCTTACCGACGTAGTTCGCGTTCTCCCCGTGCAACTGCCGACTGAGCTTCTGGATCCCTTTGGAGCACTCGCGGACTTCATGGAAGGCCATAGGCTGGCGCTTCGTGCAGTAGTCGCACGCGTACCCTGCCTGGGCGTCCTGAGCGATCTGGACCACCTTGATGATAGCTGCGTCGTTCTGCTTTTCCGCACATCCCTTCCCGCACGTGCAGCTTTCGCTGGTGATCGGGACTCTGTACGGTAACTGCACGTCAGAATTGAAACGCTGCGCGGCAAGCATGCATGGGCGTGTCCCATTCAGGCTCTCATGGTTCACGGGCCCATGCAAACTCCCGACGCGGTTCCGCCTGCCAGCCTTCGGCATATCCAGCTGCGACGCCAGCCCTGGGCAGATCACAGCCGGACGATCGATGATCTGCGACGTTCGTGGGAAATCGGCCTTACAGAGCTTCGGGTTGTCCTTCCGACGACACGCTGGCAAGGGCACCCTCTCCCCCGTTTCCGGGTTCTCCAGATGCACATGGTTCTGCTTCCGCTCTTGAAGGTACTGCACATCTTGGTCGAGGTACGCTCGCTCCCACACACGCGCCTCCTCCGCCTCTTCCAGCTGCGTCACTCCCTGCCCCGCCCTGCGAGTCTGATACGTCGGACGGCACACCAGCCCAAATTCGGTCTTGTACTCGGGCCACGCGGCCTCCGCTTCTGCCAGATTCTTCTGAAGCTCCTCTGGGGTGATACGCGCCGAGTACTCCTGACGGCAGACCCGTCGCTTGTACTCCAACGACTCCTTCACGAACTCCCGCCCCCATCCATCCGCATTGTTCCGGACGAGCTCGAAGATTTTGTCCAGCGGCGTGTGCTGGTGCAGACACTGTATGAACACCTGACAGTGCGCATGGAGCGCGCCCGTCGACTTCTGCGCTTCGATGGATACATAGCACGCGTCCACCCTGCCGAACACTCCACCTTCCGGCGCGGCGTTGCTGCCGAATAAGTCCTGGCACGGCGACATTTGCTTACTATGGTTGCAGTCCGGACAATTCGGACAGGTGCGCAGTCCGAAAAGATGCCGCATCGTCGCGTCCACAATCACACGGAAACCGTCCACGCTTGCCATCGGATCCCGAGCGAGTATCTTTCTGCGATCCGCCCAGGGAGGCACTCGCGACAGGATCGCCGCCAGCGGGATTGCCGCGCGCACATCATCCGTCTCTGGAGCGACCTGTGGCCACTCCTTACTACCAGCGGCCCGTGACGCAGCCGCGTCGTCGGCGTCGTCCGCCGCATTGTGGACGGGGTCACGGCGCCGCGTGCGCGACAACCGTACCATGATCATATTGTGCCCTTCGTCGGGAGAAAAGGTAACGAAAATGGGGACCCCGTACCGTACGCGGAGCGCGTTCGTTTGGAACCGCATGACCCGTCGTGTCTCTTGCGTCCCTGGTAGCCTAGAAGCACCACCAGTACCAGTAACACAAGTGGGACCAACGCAACGGAGAGCAGCACGATGACCTTGACCACCACGACTGGGACAGCACTGTGACGGGTACCAGCACGACAAATACCATAAGTGCGCCGAGCAGAACAAACGGTACCATGACCACAAAGAGGACCAGCATGACGGAGAGCAGCACGACTACCTCGACCTCCAAGATGGGGGAGACAACATTGTGACGGGTACCAGCACGGCACACGACAAAAAACCGCTAGTGGGACGAGCAGCACGACAGTGAGCAGCACAAGAAGTACCAGTTACACACGTGGGGTCAGCACGACGAAGAACAACACGAGTACATTTATCTCTACGAGTGAGGACAGCACTGCGACGGGTACCAATGCGACAGACCCCACGGGTGGGACGAGCAACACGACAATAAGCAGTACAACCAGTAACAGTACCACAAGTGGGACAAGCACGGCGGAGAGAATCACGGCTACCTCGTCGTCCAGGAGTTGGACCGGCACTGTGACTCTGAGCAGCACAGACGGTACAACTACCACAGGTGGAACCAGCATGACGGAAAGCAACACGACCGCCTTCACCTCCACGAGTGTGCCCAGCACTGCTACGGGTACCAGCACGGCACATACCTCTAGTGGGACGATGAGTATGCCTGTGAACAACACAACCGGTATCAGTACCACAAGCAGGGCCAGCAGTACGAAGACACACGACTACTTCGACCACCACGGGTGGGACCAGCACTATCACGGGTACCAGCACAGCAGGCACCGCAAATGGGAAAACCAGTGCGACATTGAGCAGTGCAAAAGTTACCAAGACCACACATGGGCTCACCACGACGAACAGCAGCACAACGACCTTGACCCCCAGGATTGGGAACAGCACTGGGACGGGTGCCAGCACGACACGAACCACAAGTGGGCCCACTCGGCGTCCCCTTTCCGGCGTGGTGAGCGGCCTGCCGGCGCTACCACGTGGTGAGCTGCCTGTCGGCGCTTCCACGTGGAGAGCTGCCTGGCAGCACTACCACGCTGGTGGGGCGCTTGTCGGGGCTGCCACGGGGTCACACCTCTCGGAGCTTCCACTCGGCTGCCTGACTTCCGGCACGGCAACATTGGTGATGAGCCTGTCGGCGCTACCACGCGGTGAGCTACCTCTCGGTGCTACCACGCGGTGAGCTGCCTGACAGCGCTACCACTTTCCTAATGGGACATCGGCGCTACCACGCGGTGAGCTGCCTTTCGGCGCTACCCCGTGGTGGCACGCCGTTCGACGCGACCACAATGGTGAGCGGCCTGGCGGCGCTGCCACGCGGTGAGCTGCCTCGCGGCGCTACCACGCAGAAAGCTGCCTGCCGGCGCTACCATAGTGGTGACTGGCCTGGCGGCACTGCCACGCAGGGCGCTGCCTCTCGGAGCTACCGGGCGGGACGTGGCCTCTCGACACAACTGCGCTGATGAACGGCCTGTCGACCCCACCACACGGTGAACTGCCGATCGGCGCTACTGTGCGGGATTGAATGGCTCCGCTACCATGTTGCTGAGCCGCCTTGCGGCCCCACCACGTCGTCCTCCTCCTCATCCTCCTCCTCCTCCTCCTCCTCCTCCTCCTCCTCCTCCGACTGCTCCTCGTCCTCATCCCCCTCAGCCTCGTCCTCGCACTCATCCTCGTCATCCTCTTCCTCCTCCTCTTGCTACTGCTCCTCCTGCTCCTCCTACTCCTCCTCTTCCCTCCTCATTCTCCTCCCCAGCCTCCTCCTCCTTGCGTCCTCCTCCTCCTCCCTCTCCTTGCTTCGTCCTCCTCCTCTTTCTCCTCCTTTCAGGAGCTTCCGAGCGAGCGAGGCAATAATCATCATTACCATGATCATTTTACTCGTCCTCATCCTCATCATTATCCCCATCCCCCTCATCACCATCATCATATTCATCATCATCCCCTTCCTGCTCCTCATCCTCATCATGATCATCATCATCATCATCGTCATCATCATGGTCGTGATCCTCATCATCACCATCGCCATCACCATCATCATCGTCACCATCGTCCTACTCGTGCTCATGACCGCCTCTTTCTCCTCATCATCCTCCTCCTTCCTCTTCCTCCTCCTCCTCCTCTCCTCCTCCTCGTCCTCCTTCCTGTTCCTCCTCCTCCTCCTCTTCCTCCTCCTCCTACTCGTCCTCGTTTTCCCCGGCCTCGTCCACGTTCTCACTCTCGTCATCCTCTTCCTCATCCTCGTCAACCTCCCCAGACTCATACATATGGATTTCTGACGGCCCAGGAGCCGGAAACGGCCCCCACACTCCGAAAAAACTAACGTCTCGTTGAACCTGGAGATTCGACGTCGTGATTTCTGGAGAGTGTCTGGGCCACTTCCCCCGGACCAGCTTTTCGCCCTGAGCCGTTCTCTGACATCCCGGAGCCCTTGAAGGCCCCGAAAACCCGAAAACTGCGCCCTTCGCCACGGCGCGAAGACGTCCCACCGCGGACGACGACGACGACGACGACGAGGGGGGCCACCACGACGACGACGACGACGACGACGACGACGACGACGACGACGACGACGACGACGACGACGACGACTAGGGGAGCCCCCGCCGCGCCAACGAGGGGTGCCCCTCGAAGGCGGCCCGAAAGCCTCGAGCCACGGTCCTTCGATGTTAGAGGTTCCACTCTCGACTGGACCCGCACCGCCCACGACGACAACGACGTGGCCGACGGCGGCGGCGGCGGCCACGAGCGGCGGAGCAGCAGGGATCAGCCCTAAGATGCCCCCAACAGGGCTCGACCTACACAGTGTTTTGCGTGTTCGGTTTGTTGTTCGTTCTCTTTCGTTGTGTCTTCGCTTCGCCTTTGCTGCAATACCAAATCGAAACGAAAACGGTCCGCGAAAACACAAAACACCGTCTGGATAGAGCCCTGCCCCCAAGACGGCCTCAAGAGGCCCAAAGACAGCTCCATGGGTGGCCCGAGATGTACCAGATCGGCCCCGGAGGCCCCCGGAAGCCACCGACGAGGACGACGACGACGACGAGAACGAGGACGAGGACGAGGACGACGCCGACCCCGACGCCGACGCCGACGACGAGAAGTCGGGGATCCCCCCTGGGCTTCTCAGGCCTCCCCAGAAATCCCGACCCCCTCCCTGCAGGGTACTTTTTCATCCCGGATCCGTTTCTGATGGTCCCCGCGCTCGAAAACACACCTCGGGGCCGAAATCGAGGGAGAACTGCCGGGATTGACGAAACACGTATCGTCGGAGATCGGGGTCCAAGGGTCAAGAGTCGACCGCGGGACCAATCTGGGGCTGCGCCCGGATCGAGATCTCGAGGCAGATCCAGCCGTGGCGACGAGGAGGCCCAGAGTAGGCCAAAAGAGCACGAACAATCATAACAAAATTACTCCGACGGAAAGACCCCACACGAGAATCTGTTTAGCTTGCCTGGGGGTGTCCTCCTGCCCGTTTCCCTTCTCCCTCCTACTCTTGCCTCCTCCTTCTCCTCCTGTCTTATCCTCCTCCTGCCTCAACCCCTGCCTCTTCCTCCTCCTCTTACCTCCTCCACCTCCTCCCCCCTCCCCCTCGTTATACCTCCTCCCCCCATTCCCCCTGCCCCTCCTGCCTCCTGCCTCCTCCTCCTGCTCTCCCTCTCCCTTCTCCTTCTCCTCCTCCTCCTCCTCCTCCTCCTCATTCCCTGTCCCTCCTCCTCTCCCTCTCCCTCATCCGCTTCCACCTCCTCCTCGTCTCCATCTTCCTCCCCCTCCTCCCCCCCATCCTCCTCCTCCTCCTCCTCCTCCTCCTCCTCCTCCTCTTCCTCCTCCTCCTGCTCCTCCTGCCTCCTCCTTAGGCCTCCTGCCTCCTCCTGGGGTCTCTTGGGCCTCCTGGGGGGCCAGAGCAAGCCCAGATGCATTGGCAATGGTGCAGTACACCCCCCCATCCAATGTTCCCCCTCATATACCCTACAAGCACTCTTTTCTCACAGCCGAAGTGCCCCCCCTTGAAAGACGGGCGCCTCGTGGGCCGGGCATTCATGAGAGAATCCCGCTTGGGAAAAAAGAGTTGCCGACCATCGAAATCCGCCGACCCCTTGTGGGTCTCTAGGCGTGTGAGATTGTTCCCCCCCCATAATCCCCCCCCAGGGACCCCGAACCGGAGATTTGACCCCCCTTCCCCGGGCCCGGTACGAACGCGCCACGGGAGGGCAGAGGGCTCCAAAACGGGCCAAGAGGGCACCTTGAAGCTTCCCAGACGGTCCAAGAGGCCTCCAAGATGCCCCAAGAGGCCGCCTAGACGCCCCAAGAGGCCTCGAAGAGGCTCCGAGAGGCCTCCAAGACGCCCCAAGAGACCTCCAAGACGCCCCAAGAGACCTCCAAGAAGCCTCCAAAGAGGGCCCCAAGAAGCCAAAATCGTTGATTTTCATTGTTTTTTCAATGTTTTTGGCATTTTCACCTTTTCGGCTTGCCGACGCTCCACGACCGCCCAAGAGACTCCCAATACCGCTCCAAGACGGCCCAAGAGACCCCCCACGACGCCTCCAAGACGGCCCAAGAGGGCCCCCAGACAGCGCAGGAGGGCCCCCAGACGGCCCAAGAGCCGCTCAAGCAGCCCAAGAGGCTACCGAGGCGGGCCCAAGAGGGGCTCCTGAGAAAGACCACGAACGGAAAAATCCAGCCTTCCGCCCCAAGAGGGCCCCAGGACGCCCCACAGAGGCCCCAAGACCTCCCCAAGAGGGCCCCAAGAAAACAAAAAGAGGCCCAAAAGAGGCCCTCAATCGGCCCCCGAGAGCCTTCGAAACAGCCTCCAAGAGGCCGGCGAGAAGCCCCCCCCCCAAGATCCCAACGGTTATCCCCGAACGCACCGGTTTTTGGATCCCGAGGGAAACAGGCCACGGACTGGACCCCAGGGCTTCCCCCCTGGACCAACGCTTCACACCGACCCGTCCGCTGAAAACCCCCCCGTCCCCCGCTAAACTCACCAGGGGAGATTGGCCCTCCCTGGGCTCGCTCCAGAGCTCCACGACACCCCCTGAGGCCTCTCAAGAAGCCCCCAAGACAGTCCAAGAGGACCCCGCCTCGCCGAAAGACGGTTCCAAAACGCCCAAGATGGCATCCAAACAACCCAAGATGCCCTCAAGCCGCCCCAAAAAGCCTCCAGAGGCCACCCGCGACCGAGCGATAGACGCTAAAGAAAAAAACAAGGGGGCCGAAAAGGGCCCCAGGAGGGGCCCAAGAGCGCCCAAGAGCGCCCCAAGAGCGCCCCAAGATAACCCCAAGAGGCCCAAAGACGGCCTCCAAGAGGCTCCAGAGAACACTCCCAGACCCCACGCCCTACGCCTCCGGGCCTCCGCCCCCCTCCCCGTGCTCCCTCGCCGTCCTCCCTAGGACCTCCGACGTCGCCGGGGCGTCGGGGGTCACAGATTCGGCGTAGTCTGGTCGTATCTGTGACCCCAACATGCCGTTGTCCGAGCTGTTCAGGACCGGACATGTCTGAGCCCAGAGTTGGAAGGATGCCTCAGGCGAAACGAGCCGCCTCGTGAGCGGCATCTCTGAGCCCGGAGTTGCGATGATGTGTCAGGCGAGACTGGCTGGATCACCTCAGGTCAGGGCGTAGCTGAGCCCAGAGTTGCGAGGACGTTTCAGGCTCAGGCCAGACTGGCTGGACCACCTCAGCCCACGGCAGATCTGAGCCCAGTATTCCGAGGATGTCTCAGGCGTCGTCGTCGTCGACGCCATCATCGTCGTCATCGTCGTCGTCGTCGTCGTCATCGTCGTCCGTCTCCTCCTGCCATAGCAGGCCAAGAATGCTACGTAGATACAATCATGCGATACATATCACACGGAACGTGCCCCGGGGCCAGAAAACGGCCCCGGGGCCAGAAAACGGCCCCGAAGAATACAATCCGAGGCCGAGTGTCAACCAAAACAGGCGAGACCATTTTTTGATGAGAAATTGCTGCTCAAGGGAGAGAGAGAGAGAGAAAGAGAGAGAGGCGGAATCTAACACACGCACACACAACACGCACACACACACACACAAGCGCAGTCAACCCAAGCTCCCGTTCGTCCCGTGTCGCGTTCACGCTGCAGTGCTGCCCGCATCGTCATCTACTCAAACTGAATACCACCCTCCTCTCTCCCCCGCAGTTGCGGGAACCGCTCGCAACGACCCGGACAACAAAGAAAACACAAGACCCCATTTGGGGTCGGCGGCAGAGGCGGCAGCCTTTAAATTTCCAGACAGCTCTCCTGTAGCATGATGGTACTTCGAAGCCTCAGGAGACTTGCGGGCCCATTATGAACCATGTCCCCGGGATGTTTTCTGGGGACATGATTTCTTGGGGTGTGTTGGGGGGTCTCTTGGGCGTTCCCTGGGGGCCCCTTGGGGGCCTCAGGGACCTCTCGGGCCCATGATGAACCATGTCCCCGGAAGGTTTTCTGGGGACATGACTTCTTGGGGTGTGTTGGGGGGCCTCTTGGGCGTTCCCTGAGAGCCCCTTGTGGGTCTCTTGGGGCTTCCTGGGGGCCTCTTGGGCGCCTCACGGGGCCTCGTGAGAGCCTTTTGGTGGCCTTCGGGGGCCTACAGGCGGCCTAAGGCCAAAAACCTCGAAATATCGGTTGGCGGTCCCTCCGCTCTGGCCCTTGGGGAGCTCCTGGGGCACACTTGGGTTGTCAGGGGAGCCTCCTGGGCCGTCTTGGGGCCCTCGTGGCCAGTCTTGGAGCGATCTGAAGGGCCTCCGAGCGAGGCCGTGAGGGAGCGCTGGGAAGCGGGGAAAACGAGAACGCCTAAATTCTTCAAAAAACATAGGAAAATGAGTGAATCTTGCCTCCCAGGGCCCTCTTGGGGAGCCTCTTGAGTCCGTCCTGGAGCGTGTTGGAGTCCTCGCCGGCCGTCCAGGGCAGCTTGGGCGTCTTCGGGGCCTCTTGGGACCGTCTAGGGCCCTCTCGGGACCTCCATTCGCCTGTCGTGGCCTGCTTCGGGGCGGGCTCGGGCCGCCTCGGAACCCCTCTGGGCCTTCTCTTGGCGCGCTCTTGGGGCACACTTGGGTTGTCTGGGGAGCATCCTGGGCAGTCTTGGGGCCCTCGGCGGGGCCTCGTGGGCCTTCTTGGAGCGATCTGAAGGGCCTCCAAAGCCGTGAAGGAGCGCTGGAAAACGGGAAAAGCGAGAACGCCAAAATCCCAAACACTCGGAAAATGAGTGAATCTTGCCTTCCAGGGCCTTCTTGGGGAGCCGCTTGAGTCCGTCGTGGAGCGTGTTGGAGTCCTCGTCGGCTGTCTTGAGGGCATCTTGGGCGTCTTCGGGGCTTCGTGGGACCGTCTTGGGCCCTCTCGGGACCCCCTTAGCCTGTCGTCGCCTGCTTCGGGGCGGGCTCAAGCCGCCTCGGGAGATCTGGACCCCCCCCCGCAACCCCCGGTGGGCACCGATGGGGGGGACAGGCAGCGGCCCGCCCACCCCCTCTGGGCCTACTCCGAGATAGAGAATCATGTTCCCGGGAAGCTCTCTGGGAGCATAATATCTGTTCGGCTCTCTTAAAAAGGGGGGCCTCTGGGGGCTTGCCGAGGGGCGCCTTTTGGCCTATCGGAAACATGGTTGGGGCGGTGGGCGGAATAATCATGTTCTCCGAAAGCTATCTGGGAAATCAAATTTACCGAAGTGTCTTGGGGGCCCGCAGGGGGCTTCCCTGTGGGCCCCTTGGGGGCCTATTGGGGCTTCCGGGGGGCCTCTTGGGAGCCTCACGGGGCTTCTTGGGAGCCTCTTGATGGCCTCTGGGGGCGTCCTAGGGGCCTCTCAGGCCAGAGACCTTGAAATGTCGCGCTCTTCGGGCTCTCTTGGGTCGCTCTTGGGGCTCTCTTGGGGCGCTCTCGAGGCCCTCTTGACTATCTGGGGAGCCTCCTGGGCCGTCTGTGGGCTTTCTTGGGAGCCTCTTCGGCCGTCTTGGAGCGATCTGAAGGGCCTCTGACGCGGCCCGGGACCGTGGGAAGGTGGACCATGGGAGAGCGCAACAATGCTTCAAAAACCATTGGACAATTTATAATTTTCGGCTTCGGGCGTTTGGCGGCGTCGTCGGCCGTCCTGAGGCCATCTTCGGCGTGTCCGGAGCCTTTGGGGGCTGTCTTTGGGCGTCCTGGGAACCCGGAAATCATGTTCCTGGAGAGGCTTCCAGGAATATGATTTCGAACGAGGCCCTCTTGGGCCTCCCTGAGGACGTCTTGGGGGCCTCCTGGGCCGCCTTCGGGTCCTCTTGGGCCGTCTTGGGGGGTTTCCGTGAGCTCCGCAAGCCGACCCTATTGGGCCGTCTTGGGGCTCCTCGGGGGCATCTGGGGCACTGCGAAGACGAAGCAAGGGAGTATGCTGAAAATGTACGTTTTACAAAAGGAATGGGCAAATTGTTGCCCCTTCAAGGCCCCCTCGGGGCCCTCTTCGGCCATCTTCAAGCCATCTCGGGCCCTCTTAGGCCTCGCTGAGGCTGTCTTGTGGGCCTCTTGGGCGCTCTGGGAACCCAGAAATCCGGAAATCATGTTCCCGGAGAAGCTTCCGGGAACATGATGACGAACGAGGCTCTCTTGGGCCTCCCTGAGACCGTCTTGGGGGCCTCCTGGGCAGGCTTCGGGGCCTCTAGGGCCGTCTTGTGGGGTTCCGTGAGCCCCACTGGCCGACCCTTTTGGGCCGTCTTGGGTCTCTTTTGGGTTGTCTTGGGTCTCCGCGGGGGCGTCTGGGGCACTGTGAAGACGAAGCCAGCGAGCATGCTGAAAATGTATGCTTTACAAAGGAAATGGGCAGAACTTTTTCTCTTGAAGGGCCCCCTCGGGGCCCTCTTCGGCCATCTTCAAGCCATATCGGGCCCTCGCTGAGGCTGTCCTGGGGCCCAGTACGGGGCCCTGGGAGCCCGGAAGTGATGTTCCCGGGGAGGCTTCCAGGAACATGATTTCGAACGGGGCCCTCTTGGGCCTCCCTGAGGCCGTCTTGGGGGCCTCCTGGGCCGCCTTCGGGGCCTCTTGGGCCGTCTTGGGGGGTTTCCGTGAACTCCGCAAGCCGACCCTTTTGGGTCGTCTGGGCTCCTCGGGGGCATCTGGGGCACTGCGAAAACGAAGCCAGCGAGTATGCTGAAAAAATACGTTTTACAATGGAAATGGGCCGATGCTTGCCTCTTGAAGGCGTCCTGGGCGTCCTCGGAAAGTGGACATCATGTTCCCGGAAAGGCTTCCGGGCGACAGCCGATCCCATCCATCTTAGTTAATGCCTCTTCTTGTCTCTTCTGTCTCTTCCAGTTCGCTTCTTTTCGTTGCTTGCTTCCGCTGCCATTTAGGGCCCTTGAGCCGCGCCGATCGGTTCCCCGAAAGGGCCGCGCCCGCCAGCCCTGCTGGGCGCCTTCCGCCGGATGGGTTTCGCCTGATTCATCCTCAAGTTGGTAGCGGAGCCATGGGAACCAGCTTGCATACAGACATCGCCATCCACGAGGCGATTATTGATTTGGGCTGCTCCAAAGGAGTGGCTTCATCTGAGCGTTTCGAAACATTCCGGGCTCTCTTGGCTTCGGAGTACCCCCACCTTGTCGTGTCCACCTGTCCATCGATACCGGTCTGCAGGAGGCGAGCCCAAAGCAGCGGAAAGCACAGCTAGCGTGCCAGTGCCGAGCATCGCATCGCAAACGGATTTCGAGGTAGTCAACACAGGGTCTGGTCCTCAAGCAACGCCGTTTTTGTTGCCAAAGCCTCAATTGAAAACCTCGGCGCTGTCATCGATTTCGGCAACGACACGATGTATTGCAAAGCGACAGGCAAACGACAGTGTTGAAAACGTTATCTCCTGGTCATTACCTCTTCCCGCTCATCGTTCTCAACAGCGCGGCTTGCCCAGGGTCAGCGCCTGCCCTCGCAGCAGACGCCGCGAACGGGACCACAGAACGAGCGTGCGAGACCATCGCTGTCCAGGAACACCCACGTTCGTCTCAAGTGTCTTTGCCACTTCGGTCATCCAAGTTCCTGGAAGATCTTTAAAATGAGTCTGGCCCCCGAAAGATGCACGACCGTCACGGGCGCCCCAGCGCAGAGCAGCTCATGCGCAAGATCGCGCCCGCCTTGGAGCCGCGCTGCGTTCCTGCAGTCCGCGCGCTGGCCGAAAATTGCACGTGCAGTTGCAAAATCTGCGGTCGATTTGAAAAGCCTGCCGCCCATCCCAAAACAGGGGGCATCACTGCCCGCGCTGTGAATGACATCGTCAGCATGTACAGCTTCGAAGTTAAAGTTGGCTCTGCCGCTTTCGTTTTCCAACACATGGTAGATAGCTTGACAATGTATTCCCTTGCAGAACATGTCTTGAATCGGGATTTCAACGGGACGTTGCAAACCTTTTCGCGTTGGCAGGCGGTTTTCGGCTCTCTGCCACAACAGCTTCTCACAGACAACGGCGGGGAATGCAGTAACAAAAAGGTTGAATAATATCTGGGACTCCACGGGGTAAAACATCTTCGGATTCCCCCCGGACGCCAGCTCCGGCTGGTTTTGTCGAGCGTCACAACGGTGTTCTTAATATTATCTTCTATGAGCTTACCGAAATGTTCAAGCAGCAGGCTTCGGATGGATTCCTCGCCCCAGCAGGCGTCATGTTGCAGGCCGCCGCGGCGAAGACTGCTGCAGTCAGGCGGTGTGGTTTTTTTTTCTGCGCAGTTCCTGGCTTTAGGGGGCAACGGATTTTTGACGCCGTCGACGAAGCATCTCCGCCTATGATTCGCGATTTGCCGCGCAACCCAGCCAGCTACGCGCAGGCACGGTTGTCCCTTCGCCGGGCAGCGCAACAGACGGCGATCCAAATCCAGACTTGCTCAGAGTTACAAGAGATCTTCAACTCTCGTCTCGCTGGCACCCTTGGGCCTCTCGGCGCGGGCACAGGGGTTGATTTCATTGCAGACGAAAGTCCGAAAGCCCAAACCACCGGCGCAGCCTGGAAAGGACCTGCGCGAGTTCTTGGTATGGAGGGCCAGCAGGAAGTCTGGTTACGCACCCCTGATGGTAACGCCATCGCTGCGCATCGCCATCGCGTTCGCCTTCGCGAGAAGAATGGCGCTGTCGAGGTCCAGGTTGAAACTCCCGCCGAAACGAAACAACGCAGCCCAGCCACTGAGGACGACGCTGAAACCCCTCCCACACAGACTGTGCACCCTCCGAATGCAGCACCACCGACGCAGCCAGTGCATCCACTGCAACCGCCCCAGCGGCCGCCGACTGCTGTAACGCAGTCTCCGCCGCTTGCGCCGCCGCAGTCTCCGCCGAGCGCGCCGCCGCCGCCTGCGGTGCCGGCGCCGGTGGCACTGCAGGTGCCGCGCGCGCTTCCTCCGGCGCATTCGCCGACAGCGCCGCCCAGGCCCGTGAGGCGGATCACTGGGGAGAAACCGTGGGGCGGCGAGGTGCTAGACGAAGAGTCGCCGCGTAAGTCGCAGACGCTGCCTCGCTCTTTGTTGGCAGCCGCGAACGACGACGCGGAAGATTCCTTCTTCCGCGAGCCAGAGCAGTACTCTATGATGGCTGAGGTCGCGGATGCCTGTCCCGAACACGTTGGTGTCCCAGGGGGGAATTTTCTCGACGCTTTAGCTGTAGCCAAAACGTTGAAAACAAAGAGGCCCCCCAGAAAGTTGCCGAATCTGACCCTGCATTCGAAGCTCCACGCACGCGCGAACGTGTCCGAAAACTTCGAGGTCAAACCGCCCCCTCCTGGAGCCATAGCAATCCCGTCCAGATTCGTGTACGCCGCTCCTGAAGGGGAGCCAAAAGCTCGACTGGTCGTGCAGGGGTGTTTCGAGCCAGTGAACGATGACCACGTAGTGAACAGCCCGACTCTGCACCGACAATCTGCGCGTTTCCTCCTTTGGCTGGCCGCTTGCCAGGGCTGGGCACCAGAAGCGTGGGATGTCAGGAAGGCGTTTCTTCAAGCCAACGCTTCCGCGTACCCCAGCTGGGAAGACAAACCAGTTTTCGTCGCACCTCCGGCTGGCGCGGATCTTCCGAAGAATTGCGCATGGGAGCTCCGAAGGGGCAAAACGCTGTGCGGTCTTCGTCGCGCCCCTCGCGCTTGGCGTTTCCATGTGCGTTCTCTTCTTATCGAACGGGGCTTCGTGCCGTCAATCTGGGGCCCTTGCGTGTTCCTTCGGTTCGAGAGCGGTCGCCTTCAAGGCGTCGTCGGTTTTCGCGTGAATGACGCGTTTATCGCCGGCACAGAGGGATTCTGGAACGTACTGGATTCTCCTCCTCTTCAGTGGGGTAGCCGTTCGTCTGGTGACTTTGTGTTCTGTGGGCAACAGATTGAAGTCGCGTGCCGTATATCACCTTAGACCAGAAGGCTTACTGCATGAATCTATCCAGGATCCCCACGCGCCAGCGACGACGAGCAAGGCGCCCCCGCCTTCGGCCGGCACCGCCAGCAAGGCGCCGCCCGGAAGGCCACCTCCTACCAGGGCGCCTCCTGGAAGGCCACTTCCTACAGTGGCAACTCCGACGGCCGCAGAGCAGTTAGCAGCACTGCCGCCCCCGCGCCGGCTGAACCCAGCAAAACGCTATTTGTTCACGGATTCGCAACGCAGCTTCGAGGCAGAGGTGCCGGCCCTGGTGCGGACGCCTAGGCTCCCAGGATTTGAATCGTCCGGGGCAGGCCAAACGAGCTGTGAGCCTGGTTCGACAGCAGCTACATGCTCAGACCAAGGAGAACATTCTTTCTGAGCGTTTGGTTGTCGACTCGGAGCTTCGGGCTGCAGGCGCACCAGCAGCGAACGAGAAATCCAACGACCGTCGTTACCGCAGAGACGTGGATTTGCGTGGTCATTGGATGTCTGCCAGGAAGCTCAGAGACAGGCAGAAGGCCAAGATGATGAGAGCACAGCTTGAAGTACAAGACCGGAAGAGAGCCGCTGAACAGAGAGCTGCCGCTTCGGTTGCGACGCCGGCTCCCTTTTCCGAGCCGCCGCCGGTGCCGCCGAAGACGCGGCTCAGGCTGTCTTCCGACATCAGTCTGACCGACAGTTCAGACGAGACGCTGAGCTGTGACGGCAACGACCGGGGCGACGTCCCGGCCGCCCAGATTGGCAACGACAGTGCTGACAGGGAGGGCAAGGACCGTGATGGCAAGTTCGCAGTTTCCAAAGAGTGTTCTATTCTGCGTCTCTCTACTGACAGGCGGCTGAAACGCAACCCACCGTCAGCCGCCAGGCGGGCGAAGCGTGCCGAAGCCAGAAAACCAAAGAAGGCTGCGAAGAAGGCCACTGAAACCGCAACGAGCACTGCCTGATATGTTTCCTGTCTTCTTTTTAAAGAAGGAAGGATGAGGATGACAACCTATCCCATCCATCTTAGTTCTTACCTCTTCTTGTCTCTTCTGTCTCTTCCAATTCGCTTCCTTTCACTGCTTGCTTCCGCCGCCATTTAGGACCCTTGAGCCGCGCCGATCGGTTCCCCGAAAAAACCGCGCCCGCCAGCCCAGCTGGGCGCCTTCCGCCGGATGGGTTTCGCCCGATTCATCTCCGCGGGCCTCTTGGGCCGTCTTGGGGGGTTCTGTCAGCCCCAGTGGCCGACCGTTTTGGGCCGTCTTGGGCCTTCTAGGGTCTCTCTTGGGCTGTCTTGGGGCTCTGCGGAGGCGTCTGGGGCACTGCGAAGGCGAAGCCAACGAGTATGCCGAAAATCTACGATTTACAAAAAGGGAATGGGCCGTTTTGTGCCTCTTGGAGGTCCTCTTGGGGCCCTCACGGGCTCTCTTTGGGCGCTCTTGGGCGTCTTCGGGGCCTCTTCAGGCTTCGTGGCCATCTGCGCGGCCCGCGTGGCCTGCTGTGGGCAATGTGGAAGCGGCCCGGGGCAGTCCCAGGGGGTCTGTGACCCCCCAAAAGGTTCGGGGGGCGGCCATGGGGGATGTCCCCGCCCCCCCGGCCTACTCATATATATATATATATATATGTGTATATATGTATGTGTATATATATATATATAATCAACACATGCACGTCCGGAAAATGAAGGAACATACACATACACATACACATCTGCAATCATGTCCACAAACAGCTAAAACAAAAAAAAAAAATCCGGGGGGGACAATTGAAAAACCAAAAAACCTTCGCGGCGCTGTAGTGCACATGTAGAGCCAAAAAGAAGGCGGGGCAAACCGGACCGCCGGGGGCGTCTCCGCGACCGCCCTGGCACTCCGCGTCCAGGGGCAGATTCCTGCGTTGGGCTCGCACGGGGGGGCAGGTCTCTAGAGACCCCTCGCGTCAACGACGATCGGCGCCGACGCTCGGCGCTCGACGGCGATCGTCGCCGACGCTTGGCACCGACGCTCGGCGCCGACGCTCGGCGCCGATGCTCGGCAGTCGCACTCGGCGCCGATACTCAGCACCGACACTCGGCGCGCGCACTCACCACGAGTGTGCTCTCAGCCCCATCGCCTCACCAGGTGCACTCACCAGAGTGCACTCTGGGCATCCAAAAGGGGATGCCCAGAGTGCAGTGACGTGCGCATGGCCACTTTCCCATCGCGAACAATGCAAAAGCCGCCACGAGCGCGCGTCGGCACATTGTAGGCTACACCAATAAACGAAAACGCAAAGACCGCGTTCCAACTTGGAAACCCGATCGGCACCCGCTAGAAAAGGTTCGCTTCGGTTCGCAAGCCGGCGCGGCGACATTCCTATGGCGGACGCAACAGAAACCGCCGCGCGAACGCGCGCGTCGGCGCGTTGTAGGCTGCACCCATGGACGAAGACGTAAAGACCGCATGTCATGTGGGAAGTCCCATCGGCGACCGCTGAGGTTCACTTCTAATTCCCAGACCGACATGGCGACTTTCCTATCGCGTGCAACACAGAAACCGCCACGCGTGCCCGCGCGCGTCGGAGCACTGTAGGCTGCTCTAATATACGAAAACGTAAAGACCGCATGTTAAGCTTGGAACTCAAATAAGCAAGCGCTAAGGGTTCACTTTAATTCCCAGGCCAGCATGGCGATGCTCCGATTGCTGACAATACAGAAACCACCGCGCGCGTGTGTCGGCGCATTACCGCATGTGAAGTTGGCTATCCAACCGGTAAGTGCTATGGGCTTACGTTAGTTCCAAGGCCAGCAAGGCTATTTTCCTTTTGCGGACATAACAGAAACCGCCGCGCGAACGCGCGCGTCGGCGCAGCGTAGGCCGAATCAATGGGCGAAAACAAAACGGAAACACCGCACGGTAAATGGGAAATCCAATCGGCAACGGCCGCGGTTTCACGCCGCGCGCGCGCGGGCGTGTCGGCGCATTGCAGGCCGCACCGATACGCGAAAACGTGCAGACTGTACGTTGCCTTGGAACACAAGTCGGCATGCGCTGCGGGCCCACTTGAATTCGCAGGCCAGCGCGGCGACTTTCAGATTGAGGGCCGCCGCGCGCGCGGCTGCCCATGTCCATCTCATGCGGAAGCAACGCCGCGCGCAAGGCGCGAGAGCCGCTGCGCGCGAGGCGGCCCGCGTGCATCTCGCGCGGAAAAATAAAAACACACACGCGCGCGCCGCGCGCGAGGCGCCAAGGGCCGCCGCGCGCGCGATGGCCGACGCGAATGCTGCATGACAAACGCATTGCGCGAGGGGCCAAAGGCCGCCGCGCGCATCCTGCATTGAACAACACAATGCGCGATGGGGCCCGGGCCGCCGCGCGAGCGATGGCCCACGCGCACCTTGAATGAACAAACGCAACGCGCGAGCGTGCCAAGGGCTCGCGCGCGGCGGCCTGCGCACATCGTGCACGAACGTGCGCATTGCGCGAGGGGCCCGGGTCGCCGCGCGAGCGATGGCCCACGCGCACCTTGTCCTAACACAAAAAAACGAGTGTGCCATGGGCCGCCGCGCGCGCGGCGGCCCACGCGCATCTTGCCCTGAACGGCAATGCGCGAGGGGCCATGGTGCGCCGCGCGCGCGGCTGCCCGCGCGCATCTTGCATGGCAAACGCAAAATGCGCAAGGGGCCAGGGCCGCCGCGCGCGCGGCGGCCCACGCGCATCTTGTATGGAAAAAACGCAACGCGCGAAAGCCTATGGGCTGCAGCGCGCGCGGAGGCCCACGCGCATCTTGAATGGGAGCGCGCAGTGCGCGAATGGCAATGGGCCGCCGCGCAAGCGCCGTGGCCCACCCGCACCTTGTACGGAAACACAGAATGCGCAAGAAGCATGGGGCCGCCGCGAGCGCGGCGGCCCACGCGCATCTTGTGTGGAACAACTCAACGCAATTCGCGAGAGGCCATGGGCCGCCGCGCGCGCGGCTGCCCCCGCGCATCTGTTATAGGAAAACGCCATGCGAGAAGGGCCAGGGCCGCCGCGCGCGCGGCGGCCACGCGCATCCTATATGAACAGACAATCTGCGCGGAGGCCAAGGCCGCTGCGCGCGCGGCGGCCCGCGCGCATCTTATATGACAAAATATCCGCGAGGGGCCCGGGCCGCCGCGCACGCGGTGGCCCACGCGCATCTTATATGAGAAGTCAATCTGCGCGAGTAGCCAGGGCCGCTGCGCGCGCGGCGGCCCGCGCGCGTCCTGCATGAGAAAGCGCAGTGCGCGAGGGGCCATGGCCCGCCGCGCGTGAGCGGCGGCCCACGCGCATCATGAATTGAAAGAGAAAAAACACAACGCGCGAAAAGCCAAGGGGCGGCCGCCCGCGGCGGCCTGCGCGCACCCTGCGTGGATAAACGCGCTGCGGGAGTGGCCAAAGGTCGCCGCGCGCGCGGCGGCCCACGCGCGTCTTGCATGGAACACCACAACGCGCGTGGGGCCATGGGCCGCCGCGCGCGCGGCGGCCCGCCCGCGCCTTGCATGGAGCGCAACCGCACGCGCAACGCGCGAGGGGCAATAGGCTGCCTCCCGCGCGCGGCGGCCCACGCGCGCCTTGCATGGACAAAACAACTACGCAATGCGCGAGGGGCCAGAGCCGCCGCGGGCGCGGCGGCCCACGCGCATCTAATATGCAGAAACACAACGCGCGATGGCGCATCCTGTATGGAAAAAAAAGCACAACGCGCGAGAGGCTATGGGCCGCCGCCCGCGCGGCGACCTGCGCGCACCCTGCGTGGATAAACGCGCTGCGGGAGTGGACAAGGCCGCCGCGCGCGGGGCGGCCTACGCGCATCTTGTATGTAACAGCGCAACGCAATGCGCGAGGGGCCATGGGCGGCCGCGCGCGCGGCGGCCCCCGCGCATCCTGTATGGAAAAACTCAATGCGCGAGTGGCCAGGGCAGCTACGCGCACGGCGGCCCACGCGCACAAACACACTGCGCGAGGGGTCATGGGCCGCCGCGCGAGTGATGGCCCACGCGCACCTTGCATGGTAAAAACAAAATGCGCAAGGGGCACGGGGCCGATGCGCGCGCGGCGGCCCGCGCGCATCCCATGTGGAAAGACAAATCGCGCGAGGGGCCAGGGCCGCCGCGCGCGCGGCGGCCCACGTGCGCCCTGCATAGAAACAACGCCGCGCGCGAGGGGCCGCCCGCGTGCATCTTGCATGGAAAGACACAGTGTGCGTGGGGCCAGGGCCGCCGCACGCGCGGCGGCCCCGGCACACTGCGCGAGAGAGAAAGAGAGAGCGAGAGGGAGAGAGAGGGAGAGAGAGAGAGAGAGAGAGAGAGAGAGAGAGAGAGAGAGAAATAAGGAAAGAAAGAGAGAGAGAGAGAGAGAGAGAGAGAAATAGAGAGAGAGAGAGAGAAAGAGAGAAAGAAAGAAAGAAAGAAAGAGAGAGAGAGAGAGAGAAAAAAAAAGAGACATATAGAGAGAGAGAGAGAGAGAGGGAGACGCGCGCCATCGGCCCGGAGGCCGTCCCGAGACGGGCGGCGCAGGGGCGCCTCGGCGCCTTCAGGTCTGGGAAATTCGGAGCTTCTCGGTCGTCTCCAACCGGCGCTTGCACTGCCAACCTGGTCGCCGAGCGCGGTGGCCAGGCCCCCAGTCGAAAGCGAAGCGTGCCCGCGATCCAGTCCCCGAGCGCATTCGCTCAAGCCAGTGAGCTGGCACGTTGGTCAATCGTAGACGACTTAGAAGATGATGTATCTGATGACGAAGAAGAAGAGGAATCGGGTCCACGTGCGCCTGTATCAAGAATCCTTCTACTGCAACGCAATATCATGCGGGGCATCTTTCGCTGTGCTCTCCGGAGTCTGTCCTCCAGCTTCCTTGTCAGCGCCCGCGTTGCTGCCCCATCAAGCGCCGTCGTAGACGCGGTGCTGTCGAGAAACCGGAGGCGCGAATGCAAGGAATACCTGCGGTCTGTCAATTCATCGCGAGGTTGCATAAACCGCGCCCAAGCCATGTGGATCCTGTGATCCATCTCCACGTCGCGGGGGCGATCGAGGCGCGATCTCGATCTTCATGTTGCCCGCCATGGGGCGCGTGTCCTTCGGGCGCCCAATACCTCGCGTCGCGTTGCTTAGGATCTTCGTCTTGTCTGGATGCAACGAGGGCCCCACCTCAGCCGCCACTTTCTGGATGTCGGCGGGCACGGCCTTCAACTGCCGAAATTTTGTCGCTACAAATAGTGCGTCATCCGCAGCGCGTAAATGCATGAGTGGTCGCAAATCTGTAAACTCCATTTTCAAGCCCCTCCCTTTCCTCAACCATGCCGACTTCGCGGAGGGCACCACATCTTTTAAGAGCGCGTCGAAGAGCAGCGCGCTGAGCGGATCCCCCTGTTTTGCGCCGCGGTGGATCGCGCAGGGCAGGGCTTGCTCAAGCGGTCGGCGCGCGCCGGGGCCGATTGCCCAGCATGCAGCTCGCGAAGTAAATGTGCATATCCAGCAGGAGCGCCTTGCCCCAAGAGCAGCCCATAAACTTCGATGCTCCACGCAATCAAACGCCTTCTTGGAACCAATGGCAGCAATCCAAACGTTTTGTTGCCACTCCTGGCGCTTCTCCTGTATCTGTGTTAAAGCGAAGAGATGGTGTGCAGTGCTGATGCCTTCGCGAAATCCTGCTTAATCAAAAGTCTGATATTTGTCCAGACTTAGGTGCAACCTCGCATAACTCAGCTTGGCGCATAATTGGTGCAACGTTGGGGTGATCGTGATGGGGCGATATTTTTGAAGCGTCGGTGGCATCCCCGGACTTGTTAAAAGCACGGTCGCGACCGATTGTTTCCACGCCTCCGGCGAGGGGGCATTCGGCGAAAGGGCGTTGTTGTAGAGGTTAGCAACATATTCTCGATGGCGGGCCCCCCGTGCTTGATCATCTCCGCGAACGCGCCATTCGAATCGCTGCATTTGCCGTGATTGAGGTTCTTGATTTGCGCTCTGAGCTCGGCCAGCGTGAGAGCAGGGGCGACGTCTGCGTCCGTGGCCTGGCTATGAATGTCAAGAGTTTCGCAATCAAACGACGAAAGATGCAAATCTGCCAAAACGTCCGCTGTCCCCTGCCACTCTGTTCTGGTCTGCCCAGAAGCGTCTGTCATGTTCGCGATCAGTTGTTTCTTCTTCGCTGTCTTAATTGCTGGGGAGCTCTTCGTGTTGCGGAACGACGCCAGCGCGAACCCAATCTCGGCTGCGCTCCGTTTCCGCCTCAATGCTCGCACTTCTCTGCGAATGCGTTTGCCTGGCTGACTCCGTTCCAGCTCGCCGGCGGCCTCCGGCGCTTCCCCCTGCGCCAGGAATCGGCGGGGCAAGGCGTCGTCGTCGTCATCGATGCAATTGTGGTCTGGATTGTGTTCGGTGCGGGAACTTGCAGCGGAGTCGACCGGCAACTGCTCGCTCGCGTCGCAATCGCGACCAGTCATGCGCTCAAACAGCAAGCGCCTCTCGGAAGTGGCGTTCGCCAGCGCCTGGCCATCGCAATCAATGGCTGGCCTTCGCTTGTCGTTCTCGCGTGGCTGCGCGGCCAAAACGCAATTTCAAGATGGCCGGCTTGTGGTCGGACCCTGTGTTCACAGCCGCCGTCGCGCGTGAATCAAGCGCAGATGTATCGGCTTGAAATCGACAAGAATATGATCAATATGACGTTCGTTTCCACTCGGGCCGATGTGCGTGATCTTGTGAACGCCCCTCTTGGAGAAAAGCGCGTTTGATACGATCAGCCTCTCAGTGCGCGCCCGCGCCTTCAACGGTTGCCCTCGCGCGTTCTCCCTTCTCAACCCATGGGCGCCGACGCGCGCGCCCGCGTCGCCCTCCCCATCGCTTCTCCGGCATTGAAGTCGCCAGCAAGTGCAACGTGTGAACGTCGACGTTTGGCGCCCCTTTGACGTGCAGACAACGCCTCGCGCGCGCCTTGGACATGGAAATCTGCGCGCCCACGATGCGGGCGGAAAGCTAGCTGACACAATCCGAGACTTCCGAGCATTGCAGACGACGTCGGCGCAACGCAATCTCTCGGAGACACGCCCATCAAGATCCGCACGCGCATCAAAATGGCTGCCCCTCTTGATCCGTGCCCCCGCCCACTCGCTGCAAATGCATGACCTCCCTGACGTGCAAAATACTCGCGATCATCACGGCGCCGCGTCTCATTCAAGCAAGCAAAATCCCGCCCAACGGTCGCAATTTCATGAAGCAGCTCGCGCAAACGATCGTCCTCAAATTGCCCCCTGCAGTCGGATGCATCACGTTGACGTTGGTGACATCGTCAACAGTGGTGTGCTCTGTGTCGCTGCCGGCGCCGCTCGCCGAAATAGTTGCAAGTGGGTTCGCATGCAGCTGCGCCTTGATGCCGCGCAGCGCTGCCAGAGGAACATCTCCGCAAACTGTTTGAAAAGACCCCCCCACCTCCGCCAGTCGATGGCGCCGGGGATCTCGTTAGAATTGGATATTCTTGAGGCTGCACTCGTAATTGTATATGTCCTCCTCCACCCCCCTCTCCCCTCCAACTTCCACTGAGGTTACCTGGGCGGTCTTGTCTGGAGTGCTGGCTGCCGCGGGCCCCCTTCCCGCTGCCTTGGTTCTCCACCGCTTTGCTCAACTTCTCGTTTGCGGTCTCCAACAATTTCGCCCGCCCCTCGCTCCCCTGGAGTTCCCCCCGCGCCTCCCACGTCGCATCAAACCAATCGTTCACCAACTTGTTGTTCTCTACCTTGATCTTGGGCGCCGGTACCTGGCGCACTTTGAGGGTCATGGTCGCCTCGTCTACCATTCGCTCGGTCTTGAAGAAACCCCAATTCAAGAGCTGCCACCGTAGACCGAAAAGGTAAAATCATTGGACGCGTTCCAACAGAAACCGGTCAAGCTTGCACCATGCTTCGTTCCCCTCTGGCCTTCTCCTTATTCCCTCGCGTCTCTTTCACCAGGTTGGCTAGATCTTCCTCCTTGTCGAGTTTCAAAAACAAGAGGCCCTTGAACTCATTTCCCTCGTGGTGCATCTCGACTGGGGCATGATGTTTGACTCCCTGAGCATTTTCGTTGCCCACTCCTCCGCTGACTGTTCACCCAGATCCCCCAGCCCTCCGAAGACTGCTACCTTGTCTCCTCCACCCGAGTTCTCGTGCCGCGGTTGGCATGTGAGCGCCTCCCCGTTCATGATCCTCTTCGCCATATTCGGGGGCTCCTTCTTGATCGTTCTGACCTCCACTTTACCTGCCTCAACCGCCTGTTCGGCCATGTTTGCTGCGTGCTTGGCCTGTTCAGCGATGACCTGGGACCCCTCCGCCTCCTTTCTCGTGTGTCGCATGTCCTTCCGCGTGTCTTCCATCGTGGTCATCGTATTTTTTTTTCAGCGTGTCCTTCGCGCTCGTGCCCAAATCTCCTCCATCCACTCTCGCCATCGATATTGCCATTCTCCTCTTCCACCTTCTCCTCGTCAACCTGCAACTTCTTGCCCTTGGGTGTCGATCCCGTGCATGTCCCTGCCTTCGTTTTTCCCGGACTTGCCCATGGTGGCATTCGCGCGTCCAGAGTGAAGGATGGAAAGGCAACGACTTGAGCCTTGAGCCTTGAGCCAAACTGGCGCACTGCGCGGGGTAAACGCAACGCTGCGCGAAGGGCGAAGCCGCCGCGCACGCGGTCGCCATGGCCCATGCAGTGTGGGAAAAGTAGGCACGCACGCTGTTCCAGTAGGACGAACACTGCTTATTCGTCGACCGGAACAGCCTGCACATCGACGCGCGAGAAATTCGAGCGCATTTTCCCATGCATGCTCGTGCGCGTATATGTTTATAATACACACGTATGTTCGCTCTCCGTCGAATATCTTTACACGGGGGCAATTTGAAAAATCAGAATCTTTCGGCGCATTAATGACACTCGGGATCCGGGGGCGAAGGGAGGAGGGGTCACAATTTCTTGAACAAGTTTTGGACATTCTATGTGCGTGCACATGCACATGCACATGTGCTTATTAAGCTATATGTAACCCGCGTTACCTTTCTGTCGACCCCGCGACCAATCGACCGCACTATCTCCGGGACAACCAAGGGACAACCGCGAGACAACCACAAAACAACTGCGGAAAACCTCGACTCCGAACCTGACCGGACAAAAACGGGAAGCGTCGCTTTGTCCACCAAGCACGTAAAACGAAATTTGCCGTGCTCCTGTGTGTTCTGCGGTGCTTCTGCATGGTCTGCCGTGTTCCTGCGTGTTCTGCCGTGCTGCTGTGTATTCTGCCGTGCTCTTGTGTGTTCTGCCATGTCCCTGCTTCTTCTGCCGTGCTCCTGCGTGTTCTGCCGTGTTCTGCCGTGTTCCTGTGTGTTCTGCCGTGCTCCCGTGTGTTCTATCATGTACCTGCTTGTTTAGCCGTGCTCCTGCGTGTGCTGTCGTGCTCATGTGTGTGCTGCCGTGTTCCTGTGTGCTCTGTCTGTTTTGCCGTGCTCCTGCGCGTTGTGCCGTGCCCCTCTATGTTCGGCTGAATCAACCCCAAGGGCTAAAGAGCACGGCAGAGAAGGGCCAGGAATACGGAACCCAAGAGCCAAGGACCATGGCAGAAGAACACAAAGAGCACGGCATAATAGCCCCAAGAGCGAAGGATCACGGCAGAATAGGCCCCAGGAGCGAAGGAGCACGACAGAAGAGAGAAAAAAAAAAAAAAGCACGGCGTAATAGACCATCTAGGACGATCTTCAGGGCTTTATTCCAACTCATTCCTTGAGAAGAGTCGCTTCGTCCACCAAACATGTGAAACGACATGTGCAATGTTCCTGTGTGTTCTGCCGTGCTCCTGCGTGGTCTGCCGTGTTCCAGTGTGTTTTGTCGTGCTCCTGTGCATTAAAGTTGAAGTTAAAGACGGGGCCTTCAAGGCAAGCGGGGGCCAGGGAAACAGGGGCAAGGCCAGTCGGGGCCCGCGTTCCCGAGATAAGCCGAGTCCCAAGCGAGCACCGAGGGCGACGGAAGCCTACTCACCGCGGGAGCAGCTGGCGCGAGCCTCACCGATGCCCATCTTTCCGTCGCTCACGGTCGGATCGCCACGGCGCGCCAGGAGGCGGCGTACCCTGTGGTCCTCCAGGGCGCCGGCTGCTGCATTGGCCGCGGCGGCGTGCTCCTCCTCGGCGATCTCGAGGGCCCCGAGGGGCCCAGCTCTCGCCGCGGCAGGGCGCCGCAGAGGCTGGCTGGCAACGGCCGGCGCGACGGGCGCATCCGCGGGGGCCTCGCCGAGGCCCTCCGCCACCTCAGCTCTGCGGCTGCCGCTGGGGCGCCGCCCGCGCTGCTCGCAGCGGCCGAGGAGTCGACTGCTGGCCCCGCTGCGGTGCCAAGCCACTCCAGGCGCCGCTCCTTCGCATACTCGGGCACGGGCCCCTTCGCGCGCCGAGCAGGGATGCCGTATCCTTTCACTTTGTGCCTGGCAGCTCGTGACCCCTCCTGCACATCCTGCCTCCTGGATGGAGTCCCCGTGGCCACAGGCTGCGCTGGTTCCCTGCCCGCCTCGTCGGCCTTGCCGCCTGGGCAGCGCTCCTGGAGGCGAGGCCTCTTCCCTGAGCGGCCGCCCCGCGTCAAGTAGGCGCCGCGCATGGAGCGCACCTCGAGCTCCTGGGTGCCCTCACCTTCTCCAGCGCAGGCGTAGGGCAGGGCGCGCCCCAGGATGCTGAAGGCTACAGCGCTGGCCGAGAGGGCGGCCGAACTGCTGCCAGTCGAGCGAGCGCTCTCCAGGCGTGGCCACTTGGCAATCGGCCCAACGCCAGCGATGTCCTCCGCCGCCTGGGGCACCTCGGCGGTGGCAAACCGTGCCTGGCGCCGCCCAGCAGCAGGGGGGGGGCCCTTCGCAATCCATGCCCGCGATGCCGTGCCAGATGCTGGCGGCACGACAGATCCTGCGCCCGAGCTCTTGCACGATCACCGCCTGTGCGTGATGGTGCTTCTGCGTGGTCTGCCGTGTTCCCGAGCGCCCCGAGCGACTCCGCGCCGCGCAGGCCGCGGGCCCATCCTCGTGGAACAAGTCCGGCCCCTCTCTCGCTGCGCCGAGGCGGCCCGCGCACCCAGCGCACGGCCCCAGAGGCTCGTGCTCGGCTCTCATGCACTCCTCGCCCCGCGAAGGCGGCGCCCGTGCAGAGGTTCCTGGCCTGCGAGGTCTTGCGAAAGAAAGTCCAGCCCTGCGTTTCCCAACGCCCGCCTGGTAGGGCACGCGTAGACCCCGGGGCGCCCGCAGGTCGAAGCCGTGCTCGACTCCGCACCGCCACAGGAAGGCGCGCCGTAGGATCTCGTAGCGCTTGGTGGTGTCCAGGCAGAGGCTGGCGGAGGCAAACCCCCTCACTCGCGCAGAGGCGGCGCAGGCTATGCGCAGCCAGCTTGCCTGGTCAATCTTGCGGTTCATCTGGCCCGAAAAAAAAGCGGTGATCGTGTTCCGCCTCCCGCAGCGCGCCGATGGGCCGCCTCTGGCTGCCCCGGATGCGCATGGGCCGTGGGCCGTTCACTATCGGTCGGGCCCCTCCGTCCGACTGGGGAAGGTAGACCATCATGGCAGCGCGGGCGCCCAGGGGCTGGGGCAGCGCCTCCCCCTCGGCGCCGCTGCTCGCGCGCAGGCGCTTCCCCGCCGCGCTGGCCCCGCTAGGCGCTCGCCTGCCCTGGCTGCACTCCTCCGCTGCTGCCCCCTGCTGCGTGGCCAGCGGGGCGGGCAGCCAGAGGGGCCAGGTCCGCCGCCTCAGCGACCAGCTCCTTCTTGCATGCCTGGGACACTTGCGGCCGCTCGCCGAGCGCGCTGCCGCGCCGCTCGGCTTGGCCACGTTCCGCTGCGGCCTGCGGCTGCCAGGGCTCGCTGCCGCTTGCGAGCTCGCCGTCGTCGCTGCTGATCTCCTCCATGGGGCAGGACTCAGCCCGCGGCGCCCGCCCGGGGGCTGGCGGGGGCACCGCGAGCTGCGCCCGCGCCGCCTCCGCCTGGGCGCGCATGGCCGCCCGTGCCACCTCGAAGTTGCTGAAGCCCCAGGCCTCTGGCAGCTTGTCCAGCTGCGTGAGGAGCCCTGGCACATGGCTGGCTCCAACCCACTCGGCTGCGCGCTGGCGCCGCTGCTCCTCAGCCTCCTCACGGGCTGCTTCTTCGAGGACCTGGAGCGCCCTGCTGGCCTCCTCCACCTCGCCGTCGAGCGTCGCGAGCTCGTCCTGGGCCTTCTGCAGCTGGACCTCCGCGAGGTCCCGCGCCGCCTGCTTCTGCTCGAGGGCCTGGCGGGCTGAGCGGAGCCGCTTCTCTTCCTTGCTGATGGCGTTCGCCTCCTTGTGCAGCAGAGCCGATCGCGGCATTGCGGAGGCCTTCTGCTCCGCTGCCTCCTTCTGGGCGCAGGCCAACTCTGCTCTCTTCGCCTCCAGCTGGTTGGCCGCGACGTCCGTGAAGCAGCTGTCGACGCCGTCGGGTGGCCCGGCCAGCAGCGCCTCGAGCCGCTCGACCGTTGCCTGCAGCCTCTCGATCGCCGTGACCCCTCCGCTGCTGGGCGCCCCACTCACAGCTGAAGCCGAGGTCTGCGACTTGGTGGATGCCGTGCGCGACGCTGCCCTGCGGGCCTGCCGCTGGGCTCGGCGCCCCCGAGGCTGGTCCACCCAGCCGTCCTTGTCTGCCTCGGGCTTCGCCTTGCCGCGGGGTGACCCCAGCGCCCAGGGCGGTGCGGCATACCCACAGCTGAGACACGTGGAGAGCCAGTCCCAGTTCCAACTACCGCAGCTGCAAATCCAGTAGGTCCTGCTGCGCTTGCCACTGCTGCCGCCACGCTGGGACCTCGCCATGGCGCCCGCTGCGCTGTCCGCTGGGCTGCGCCCCCACGCTGCGATAGCAAGAAACACAACAATACTTTGCACTGGCCCAGAGCGCGGAGACCCTCGCGCTCAGAGCGCCGCGAACGACTCGCGGTCGTCGGGCTCTCCATGGCCTTGAACCAAAATGGCTACGGATGTGCTCCTGTGCATTCTGCCGTGCTCTCGTGTGTTCTGCCATGTTCCTACTTGTTCTGCCATGCTCCTGCGTGTGCTGCCGTGCTCCTGTTTTTTTTTTGCCGTGCTCCCGTGTGATCTGTCTGTTTTGCTGTGTTCTTGCGTGTTCTGCCGTGCCCCTCTATGTTCGGCAAAATCAATTCCAAGAGCTAAAGAACACGGCAAAACAAACTAGGAAGGCGAACCTCAATCGCAAAGGACCACGGCAAAACAAGACAAAGCGCACGGCATAATAGACCCCAAGACCGAAGGAACACGGCAAATTAGGCCCCAGGAGCGAAGGAGCATGATAGAAAAAAGAACAGGAGCACGACAGACTAGACCCCAAGAGCTGAGGAGCACGGCAGAATAGGCGCCAGGAAAGAAGGAACATTGCAAAACGCGACCAGTGACCAGGAGCATGGCAGAATAGACCGCAAGAGCTAAGGAGCACGGCAAGATAGATGCAATCATACGGCATGTTACGCCCGAAGGAAGGAGTATGCAAGAACAAAACAAGGAGCACGGCATAATAAACTCCGAAAGCCAAGGAGCACGGCAGAATATGCCCCAAGAGCTAAGGAGCACGGCAGAAAACGACCACGAGCACGGCATCATGAGGCCCAAGAACAAAGGATTGTGACAGAAAGTGGCCAGGAGCATGGCAGAATAGGCCCGAAGAGCGAAGGAGCACGGCAGAAAAAAAAAGGAGCATTTCAGAATAGACCCCAGGAGCGAAAGAGCACGGCAGAATAGACGTCAAGAGCGAAGGAGCACGGCAGAACTGCTCATTCTCTGCCTTGCTCTTGTTTCGCCGGCCATGCTCCGCCCGATGTGTTTGAGGATGTATGCAGCGAGAGCGCGATTTTTAACACGAGAGGTAGTAAAAACGCCACTCCAAGATATCATTTTTGTTAGGGTGTCTCAGGCGAGACGCTAGTTTTTGAACATCTGTCGAATTCGCGGCTTACCATGTTTAAGGGATATCTCAGGCGAAACGCTCACTCTTGATGAAATCGATGTTGTGAACATTTCATTTTTGTAAGGATGTCTCAAACGAAATCGCCATTTTGGATCGTTTCGAGGGCGCTCCTGAGGGTCAAATTTGGGCTTGTTTTGGGCCTTTGGGGGCCTTCCTGATGCCTTCCAAAACCGGTACAGTGCGATGATACACACATTCGTTTTTGTCAGGATGTCCCTAGCGAAATCGTCATTTTTAGATGACTGGCTTAAACCATCTAGAAGCCTTTTCAGAAGCGATCCCAAGACGATGTTAAAACAGCAGCTTTCAAAATGATGTTGTTCGATTTGTTATTTTTTTGAAGATGTCCCTAGCGAAATCACTATTTTCAGCAACCTTATGGGAGCTATTGGAGCCATGTTGTGGCCTTCTTTTGCTTCCTGATGCCCTCCTAAAATCATTACGATGCGATGTCGCACGCATCAATTTTTTGAGGATGTCCCTACCGAACTCGATATTTTTTGAAGGCTGCCTTGGGCCGTCTGGAAGCCTTTTCAGAAGCAATGTCAAAACTATGTAAGAACAACAGTTTTCAAGTCGATGCTGGTGTATGTTTTCACTTTTTGAGGATGTCCTTAGCGAAATCGCTATTTTCGGAAGTCCCCCAATCGTTCTGACAGCCATCTTGACGTGCTTTTTGGCCTCTCATTTCGTCATCTTGAGGTACTTCGAGAACGATATCAAGACGACGTTGAGGACATCTCATTTTGTTGAGGATGCCCCTAGCGAAATACAAATTTTCTGCCGTGCTCTTCGTTCTGGTCCGCTGTGCTGCCGCTCGTTTTCTGAGGATGTCCCTAGCGAAATCGAAATTCTTAACATAAGAATTAGTTAAAGACTTCAGTCGTCATTTCATTTTTTCGAGGATGTCCCAAGCGAAACGCAAATGTGCACAGACGGCGAAATTTCGCTGTCATCAACTTTTCGAGGATGTCTCTAGCGAAACGCTTGTTTTTGTTAAACGCGATGTCGCGAATATCTCATTTTTGTGAGGATGTCTCACGTAAAATCGCCATCCCGAGGAATCCGCTAAGCCTCGATACCGTGCGCCCCGCCACCCCCTATAGTTAAGAGATCTCTTACTGATATGAGGAGGATTCAGCCAAAACGTCCAGCTCGCTTCTCGTTCCTCGAAGACGCTTCCCGTCATCCGCCAACCGGTCGGTCGGGGGAGACACGCTTTCGACTTCGCGCCAGCACTGGAGGGATCACTACTCTCGCTCGCGCACGCTGCCTCGCCTCGCCCGCACGCGCGGCACGAGCACAACACCGCAACCGCTTTCATGGTGGGGGGTCTCCGTTTCACTTCGATCTCCTGCCAACCCCATCGGTTTTTGAGGATGTTTGGTCTGTTGGATGTGTCCTGAATAGTCTCTTGAGGACCTCTGGGGCGGCCTGAAGCATCTCTCAAGGCGTCTGGGGCCTCGCGAGAGCCGTCTGAAACCACTGGGCGCCGTCTTGGACGTGTCTCGGGCCGTTCTGGGCCGCCTGGGCGGCTGTCTGACCCCTGTCGGAAGCGACTCTGGGCCTCGTTGCGGGCGTCTTGGCTCCTTGGGTTTTGTTTTGGGGCGTCCCAGGGCGCCTCTCGGGGCGATCTTGAGGCCTCAGGAGTCCATCGGAGGCGAAAATGCGAGAAGGCAGACAACATATATTTCCAAGTGGTTTTGGGCAAATGTTTGGCTTGCCGGATGTGTCCCGGAAAGTCTCCGGAGGCCTTCTGGGGCTGTTTTGAAAATCTCTTACGCATCTGGAGCCTCTCGAGAGCCGTCTGCGAACCCTTGCAGCCGCCTGCGGGACGACTCGGGGCCGTCCTGGGCTCCCTGAGCGGCTGTCTGACCCCTCTTGGGAGCGATTCTGGGATCCAGTTGGGGTCGTCTTGGAGCCTCTTGGGCGCTTTTTTGGAACGTCTTGGGGCCAACTGGGATCAATCTGGAGGCCTCAGCAGCCCATCGGAGGCGAAAGTGAGGGAAAGATAATATCATAGATGCCCCATGGATGTCGACAGGTCGGTTGCTTGTCGGAGGGGTCCCGGTGAGTCTCTTGAGGCCCTCTTGGGCTGTCTTGAGCGTCTCCTAAGGCGTGTGGAGCGTCTCGAAAGCCATCTGAGACCCCTGGGTGCCATCTTGGGGGCGACTCGGGGCCGTCCTGGACTCCCTGAGCGGCTGTCTGACCCGTCTCGGAAGCGATTCTGGGATACCGTTGGGGTCGTCGTGGGGCCTCTTGGGCGCTTTTGGGGGGCGTCTTGGGGCCTCCTGGGGTCAATCTGGAGCTCATCGGAGGCGAAAGTACTGGAATGCTAATGTATCTCGAACACATCTGAGCATGTCTTGAAGCGTCTGGAGCCTCTCGAGAGCCGTCCGCCGTCTTCGGAGTTCCTCGGGGCCGTCCTGGGGCGCCTGGATGGCTGCCTGCCTTTCTCGGTGGCTCCCCAGGCCCCACATTCGTAGTCCAAATTGCGGCCCTGGGCCCGCAAGGCCCGGCTCCCCGTCGTGTGGACACGAGCACGCAGACACGCAGACACACAGACAGACACAGGCAGACACAGACAGACACAGGCAGACACAGACAGACACAGACAGCCACAAACAGACACAGACAGGCACAGGCAGATACAGACTGACACACAGACACACAGACACACTGACGCGCAGACACACAGGCACGCAGACACGCAGACACGCGGACACGCTGACACGCAGACACGCAGACACGCAGCCACGCAGACACGCAGGCACGCAGGCACGCAGACACGCAGACACGCAGACACACAGAAACACAGACACACAGACTCACTGGCACACAGGCACACAGGCACACAGACACACAGACACGCAGACACGCAGACACGCAGACACGCAGACACGCAGACACGGAGACACAGAGACAGGCAGACACGCAGACGCGCAGACGCGCAGACACGCAGTCACACAGAAACACAGACACACAGACAGACACTGACAGACACAGACAGAGACACTGTCACACAGACACACTGACGCACAAACACACAGGCACACAGACACACAGGCACACAAACACACAGACACACAGACACATACACACGCAGACACGAAGACACACAGACACGCAGACATGCAGACACGCAGACACGCAGACACACAGACACACAGACTCACTGGCACACAGGCACACAGACATGCGGACAAGACACACACAGACGTGCAGACACGCAGCCACGCAGACACGCAGACGCGCAGACACGCAGACGCACAGGCACGCAGACACGCAGAAGCACAGACACACAGACAGACAGACACAGACAGACACAGACACAGACAGACAGACACAGACAGACACAGGCAGAGACAGACAGACACACAGACACACAGACACACAGACAGACAGAGACAGACAGAGACAGACAGACACAGACAGAGACAGACACAGACAGACACAGACAGACACAGACAGACACAGACAGACACGCAGACAGACAGACACAGACAGACACAGGCAGGCACAGACAGACACAGACACAGACACAGACCAACAAAGACAGACGCAGACAGACACAGACAGACACAGACAGAGACAGACAAACACAGACACACAGACACACTGACGCACAGACACACTGACGCACAGACACACAGACACGCAGATACGCAGCCACGCAGGCACGCAGACACGTAGACACGCAGACACACAGACACGTAGACACGCAGACATGCAGACACACAGACACGCAGACACACAGACACACAGACTCACTGGCACACGGACACACAGACACACCGACACGCAGACACGCGGACTAGACACACGCAGACATGCACACACGCAGCCACGCAGACACGCAACCACGCAAGCACGCAGACACGCAGACACGCAGGCACACAGAAACACAGACACACAGACACACAGACTCACTGGCACACAGGCACACCGGCACACAGACACGCAGACACGCAGACACGCAGACACGCAGACACGCAGACACGGAGACACAGAGACACAGAGACACAGAGACACAGAGGCACAGAGACACACAGGCACACAGACACACAGACAAACATACACAAACACACAGACACACAGGCACACAGACACACTGACGCACAGACACACAGACACGCAGACACGCAGACACACAGACACACAGGCACACAGACACACAGGCACACAGACACGCAGACACGCAGAGACGCAGACCCGCAGACACAGAGACACACAGACACAGAGACACAGGCACACAGACACTCAGAGACACAGAGACACACAGACACACAGACACACAGACACAAAAACACAGACACACAGACACGCAGACACACAGACACGCAGACACGCAGGCACGCAGAGACACAGACACGCAGACACACAGACACACCGACCCACTTGCACACAGGCACACCGACACACAGACACGCAGACACGCAGACACGCGGACACGCAGACATGCAGAGACACAGGCACGCAGACACACAGACACACAGGCGCACAAGCACACAGACATGCAGACAAGACACAACAAGACGTGTACACACGCAGCCACGCAGCCACGCAGGCACGCAGACGCGCAGACACGCAGACACACAGACAGACACAGACAGACACAGACAGACACAGACGGACACAGACAGACACACAGACAGACACAGTCAGACACAGACACAGTCAGAGACAGTGACACACGCACAGACACACAGACACACAGGCACACAGACACACAGACACGCAGACGCGCAGACACTTAGACACACAGACACACCGACACACAGGCACACAGACACGCAGACACGTACTTACGCAGTTACGCAGACACGCAGACACGCAGGCACGCAGTTACGCAGACACGCAGACACGCAGGCACGCAGACACGCAGGCACGCAGACACGCAGACACGCAGACACGCAGACACGCAGACACGCAGACACGCGGACACGCGGACACGCAGACACGCAGACGCGCAGACACGCAGACACACAGACGCGCAGGCAGACACACAGACAGACACAGACAGACACAGACAGACACAGGCAGACACAGACAGACACAGACAGACTCAGACAGACACAGACAGACACAGACAGGCACACACAGACAAAGACAGAGACAGACTGACACACAGACACACAGACACGCAGACGCACAGACACACATGCACACATGCACACAGGCACACAGACACACAGGCAAACAGACAGACAGACACGCAGACACGCAGACACGCAGAGACACAGGCACGCATACACACAGACACACAGACTCACTGGCACACAGGCACACAGACACACAGACACGCAGACACGCAGACACGCAGACACGCAGACAAGCAGTTACGCAGACACAGAGACACAGAGACACAGAGACACACAGACACGCAGACGCGCAGACACGCAGACACACAGGCACACAGACACGCATACGCGCAGTCACGTAGACACGCAGACACGCAGACACACAGACACGCAGACACGCAGACACGAAGACACGCAGTCACGCAGACACGCAGGCACGCAGACACGCAGACACGCAGTCACGCAGACACGCAGACACGCAGACACGCAGACACGCAGACTCACTGGCACATAAGCACACAGACACACAGACACGCAAACACACAGACACGCAGACACGCAGACACGCAGACACGCAGTTGCGCAGACACACGGACACACAGACACACAGACAGACACAGGCAGAGACAGACAGACACACAGACACACAGACAGACAGAGACAGACAGAGACAGACACAGACAGACACAGACAGACACAGACACACTGACGCACAGACACACAGGCACAGACACACACAGACACACAGACACGCAGACACGCAAACACGCAAACACACAGACACGCAGACACGCAGACACGCAAACACACAGACACGCAGACACGCAGACACGCAGAGACGCAGAGACGCAGAGACGCAGACACGCAGACACGCAGACACGCAGACACGCAGACACGCAGACACACAGACACACAGAGACACAGACACACAGACACACAGTCTCACAGACACACGCACACCACACACAATTACACATGTACATACATACATGTGTATATACGTAGATGTATGAGATGTGTCGCTGCTTTATCCATTTTTCCGTCAGCAAGCTCGGCTCAATCGACGTGCATCCGCTGAGCTGCGAGGATCGGTCACAACAACAACGATAGCTCACCCTGGCATACGTTGCAATTGCACGGCGCCGCCCGTGCCCTAGGAACACCTGATCTCGTTGCACAAGGTTTCCTGGGAACGCTTGATCTCGGTGCACATGAGGAGAGCAAATCTAGTCGCAGTAATCTGAATGTGTGCTTTGACGGCGGCGTCGTGGCGCAGGCTGCCAAGACGAGCGATTAGACGGAGTGCAAGGAGACCCGTAAAGAGGACGAGAGAGAGGAGAGCGAGCGAGAAAGCGAGACAACGAAAACATAGTGCGTGTGCGAGAGGAGGGAGGGAGGGAGGGAGGGAGGGAGGGACTGAGGAGGGGGAGGAGGAGGAGGAGGGGGAGGAGGAGGAGGAGGGAGAGGAGCAGGAGAAGGAGGAGGAGGAGGAGGAGGAGGAGGGAGGAGAGAGAGAGGACAACAAAAAATAGATAACCAGATCTTCAGTGAAGCGAGGGCGGACAGCGGCACACCGCGTAAGCACTCGGGCGTCAGCGGAAGGCAGGTCTCCGCTGGCGCCGGACCCCCCTCCACGCGCAGCCCGCCCCCAGCGCGGGAAGCGCACCACTGAAGGGGCCCTGGGACACACAAATAAATACACACAAATAACAATATTCCCCATATTTACTATATTTTCTGGGTTTTTGTCTTCCCCCCCACTTCCCATATTTTCCCATATTTTCTGGGGAGTCGCCGATTCATTGTGTCTGTGTGTTTCTTTCCTTCTTGAACCACCGTGGGGCCCCAGAGGTTCGAAGGCCCAGATTTCGGAGGTCGAGCCTCCTGAGGAGAGAAACTAAGACTAGGTCTGGCATGTCCCCCTACAGGCCGATGTTGGGTGGAAAAAGAAAGATGAGCTAACAAAAGAGACGCAGCAATAGTCAAGAAACATGCCGAAACCATCGTCCCCCCACGATTTTTGGACCACTTTTGAAGATTCCTCCTGTAGAGAGGGACACGCCCGACTTAAAACCAAGACACTGGAAGGGATGGACCAAAGCGCCTCCGGCAAGGCTTTGGGTGGCGCACGGACAGCCCAGAGCGCCGAGGGCGGCGCTCCGCGCACCAGAGGCGGGGCTTCGAGACCGCCCCGGACTGCTCCGCGAGTCTCTCTGGGCCCACCCGTGGAGAACGCCTCTGCGCCACCCGAAGCCTTGCCACTCCACGCGAGAGGTCGTCTGTGAGGGGGCCCTGGGACACACGAATCAATGCACACGCATCAGAAGATCCCCCATGTTTTCTCGGTCTTTGTCCTCCCCTCCACTTCCCATATTTTCGGGGAAATCGACGATTCTCGGGGAAACCGAAGATCAATTGTGCCTGCGTGTCTTTTTCCCCCCATGTTTTCGGGGAAAGACAAGAATAACTATATTTTCGGGGAAATCGACGAGTCAGATCCCCCATATTTTCGGGGAAATCGAGTTTATCTGAGTCTATCCTCCCAGGCGGCGCGTGAAGGGAGCCTGGCGCCGGTGGACCTCTGCCGCCCCGCGTCGCAGTCCGAGGCCTCCGCGGCGCGTGCTGCTCTGGCCCCTGGCGCCGTGGCCTCCTCAGTGCGTGGCCGCCTGGAGCTCTGGATTCCCTTCCCAGGGATCGGCTCCTCCTCCTCCTCCTCCTCCTCCTCCTCCTCCTCCTCCCTCCTCCCTCCTCCCTCCTCCCCCTCCCCCTCCCCCTCCTCCTCCCTCCTCCCCCTCCTCCTCCCCCTTCTCCTCCTCCTCCTCCTCCTCCTCCTCCTCCTCCTCCTGCTCCTGGTCTGGATCCCCTTCCTGGGGATCGTTCGTGCAAACCACAAATGGTTCTTGGAGCATGTTTTGGTGGGGCTATGGGTAGGCCAAGACGTTTCGCCACTGCTTGAGTACCGCAAGAGACATTTTTTTCGAATCGGCGATAACCCCGGTTATCCCAGGTGGGGGGGAGGAGGGGGCCAGCCGATAACCTAACCTTCGCGCTGTGGACAGCCCTGCAAATGCCCGCGCCCCCCCGCCCCAGACCTGCACAACCGGCAAGGTTAGGCTATCCTGGGGGGGGAGGGGTGGGGGGGGGGGGCAAGCCCGATAACCCGGGTTATCGCCTGACCCTAAAATTAAGTCGGGCGTGTCCCCCTACAGGCGGATTTGGGACGAAAAATACAAGATACC
>CAUYUJ010016926.1:202077-272077 GCA_963575745.1 Prorocentrum cordatum
TGAGGTTTCTCGGTGCGCGCGTCGCCCGGCCCAACGGGCCAGAGGCGTGCAAAGATCTCTGGCAACAAGTTAACAATATAACAATATCGCGCGCGCGAGGCGGCCCCTGGGGGCCCCAACGCGACAAATACCCCGACAAAATCCCGGCACATCCCCGGCAAGGCCCCGGTAAGTGCCCGTCAGAGATGCCGGAGGCCCCCCAGACAACCCAAGAGGCGCCCAAGACGGCCTTAAGAGAGCGCCCAGACGGTCCAAGAGCCCTTGGAGTCCTCGAACGATCGGCCGACGATGCCCAAGATGGCCCCACGACTGCCCAAGAGGCCGCCAAGACGCTTCAAGAGGCCTCAACAAAGCCTCAATAGGCTCTCCACGAGGGACCCAACAAGCAAAAATCGCCCCAGTCCCTTCGGAAGACATGCATTTTTCGCATGTGCGACGTTTCTCGTTTTCGGCTTTCCAACGCTCTAAGACGGCCCAAGAGGCCCTCAAGACCGCCCCAAGACGGACCAAGAAGCCTCCAAGAGGTCCCCAAGACGGCCCAAGATGGCCCCAAGACAGCCCAAGAGGCGACCAGGAACCGAACAGTCCAGCCTTCAGCCCCAAGATGTCCCCAAGAGGCCCCAAGGGGCCTCCAAGAGGCACCCCAAGAAGCCTCAAGAGGCCCCCAAGAAGGCCCCCAAGAGGATTCAAAACTGCCTACCAGAAGCCCCCGAGAGGCCCCAACACGGCTCCCAAGCGGCAGGGCAATATGTGCTGGCGGAATGAGCAAAACGATTAAATCAGATTTCTCGGTGCGCGCGTCGCCCCTGGGGGGGCGACGCACACATAGTATTAGTACTGTGGAGGCCAGTCCACAAGGAACCTTCCACAAAGAAGCCCAACCCTGAGACCCCAGGACGTCCATCGATGTTCGGTGTGGGAGCGCCGCGCTCTCCCTCGCAAAGCCCTCGAGACCCAAGAAGCCCAGGGCACCCTGGACGCAAGCACAAGGTGCTTCTTTGCATGGGTCTCCAACTGCAGATTGGGGCGACACCGCGTCGATGCCGCTCGGCCAGCGCAGCAGAACGATGGTCTGGGGCCCTGACCGGTAATTTTTCGCGATGCTGGATTGTGTTGTGCCAGATCGGCTGTCAGCGAGGCGCCCCCGCAGCTCGGCAAGGGCTCGGGCTGCGCACAGACAGCCCCACCATGTGCACGGTTTCCCCCGGGGCCGTAGGCGACCCTAGGAGGAGGAGGTGGAGGGGGAGGAGGAGATGGAGGAGGATGAGGAGATGGAGGAGGAGGAGGAGGAGACGGAGGACCCGTGTAAATCCAAGAGTCATCAACGAGGTTGGAATTAACCCTCCCTCCAAGCTCCCCCTTCGCAGGCCCCCACAACGGTTCATTTCCATTGAGGAAACTACCTCGTTGGAAGACTACCGTTTGAAGATCCTCAAACATGCCAAAATATTGTTCTCGGGATTTTGACGCCACGTATCAGCCTGACTTCTGCGTTTTTGCGATCCGGAATCGTGCCATAACGCCATTTTTTGGATTTCAACACCGCGAATCAACATAACTGCTGCACCCGCGTAACCCTGAATCCTTCCAAAACACATGTTTTGGTACGTTGATAATGGGAATCCGTGAAGCTCTTGCAGCTTGTCAGAACGAATGTGCGAACGCTAAGGCGAGAACGACATTTTGAAAATGACCCGCCCACAATCCGTGTATCTCTTGCATGTTTTACAAAGAATGTGCGCTGGGCCGAAGCGGGAATTACATTTTGAAAACGGCCTGCCCTATTCGTGAAATTATTGCTATTTTTTGCAAAGAATGTGCGCGGCGCTAAGGCGAGAGCCACGTTTTGAAAACGACCCGCCCTCAATCCGTGAAGCTCTTGCAAATTTTGAAACCGAATGTGCGCAACGCTGGGGCGAGAGCCACGTTTTGAAAACGACCCGCCCTCAACCCGTGAAACTCTTGCAAATTTTGAAACCGAATGTGCGCAACGCTGGGGCGAGAACCACATTTTGAGAACGACCCGCCCTCAATCCGTGAAGATCTTGCATCTGTTTGCAAAGAATGTGCGCGGCGCTAAAGCGAGAATCACATTTTGAAAACGACCCCCCCTCAATCCGTGAAACTCTTGAACATTTGAAAACGAATGTGCGCGGCGCTAAGGCGAGAGCCACATGTTCAAAACCGCCCGCCCTCCATCTGTGAAACATTAATCTAGAATCAGGAATGATGCGGAAGTCTCAGGCGAAACGCTCGGCCCGCCCTTAAAACTGGCCTCGGGGTGCGACAGGAAGGAGTTATCTATAAGGAGAAGGGATGGAGGAGGAGGAGGAGAAGGAGGAGGAGGAGGAGGAGGAGGAGGAGGACGGGTCGCCTAAGCCCTTCAGAGAAACCTTCCACCACCATGTAGTCAATGTAGTCCCAGCTGGTCTCACCAGGTCCCCCAAATAGCCCGGGGCGGTCTCAACACCTCGGCGCCAGCTGGGAATACCTGGGGACGACGGTCTTTGCGCAACCCAGTGCGAACCAATGTTCCCAGCTTTTCGCTTCATCTTGGAGCCCCTGGGGCCCTCTGGGCCTCGTGAGGGGGCTCTGGATGCCGTGGGGGCCTCCTCGGAAATCCTGGGAGCACCTTGGGCCAGGGACACCTCTGGCAACACTCGATTTATGTCGGAAGAAATTCTCAAAACTATATAAAGATCATTCAAACATGCTCAATGAATAATCTCCAGACTAGTATTTGACTATTTTCTAATATTCCTCCTGTTGAGGGACACGCCCGATTCAACACTCGAGCTGATGGGCCGGTCGGAGGCAACAATCCCAGACCTCCGACGGTATGACTTTTCAACCGGCAATCTTCTCTCGACTTCGGCCCCTGCGTACCGTCTTCGGGCCCCGGGGCCCTCAAAAGTGGATCCAGGAATTTGGGTGACCCAAAAGGGGGTCCATCTGAATTGGGGCAGTTGTGTTGCGAATGTAGTGCGCTGGAAAATAGTATTGCATTGTATTGCAAGTGATGGCACGCGAAAATCCAGCAATGCCTTTGCGCCCCAGAATAATATTGCACGCCCCACATGTACTGCAGCCCCACAAATCTATTGCACCAGATCTGTTGCACCACCCCCCTCTCAGCGGGACCCCTTATGGGCCAACCCGAGGGAAGAGACACTGCCCGCGGGGAAGGGGTCGGCACCTCTGGGGCCGCGCACTGAGAGCATGATATCATCGGATGTCCAAGCCTTGCCATCGCTCGAACGTCCACTCCTCGTGTTTTTTTCGGTCTTGTGGGTCGATGTCTAAGACCCCCCTACAGGGGGATTCTTGTGGGGAACAAATCAAAACAGACCCCAATGATATGCAACAATGCTCCAACATCGTCCCCAGACTAATATGTTTTGACTCTTTTGGGATCTTCCTCCTGTAGATGGACACGCCCGACGCAAAGCCAGGACCGGGACAACACCGAACCAAGACAAACTGGGGATCTCTGAGATCTGGCGGTTCTGCAGGATGTATCCGTAGCCGCGGCCGTTCCAGAGCGCTCTGAACGCTCTGTGAGCGTTCGGGAACGCTCTGGAGCGATCTGTCCCGGTTCTGCGCCCACCCGGATGTTCCCCCCCTGGCTCATCCCCTCTCGCCCTCCCTGAGGCTGGCGCCATTCCGAACGTGTCCGAACTCTGACTGGCGGAGGAGGAGCAGCACAACACCGGGTGTGCGCCGCAGATTGGCGGCGCGTCGAGGGGGACGTGGGAGGGCCAGGCCTTCTCAGAAGACGGCGGGGCTCCTCAGAAGCGCTTGCGCCCTCGGAGAAGCTCTCGGAGCCTTCTCCCAAGACGGACTCAGACATGCGACGCCCTGACTTTTTCAATTGCGGGGTCCCTCGAAGCCCCGACCCTCTCCCCAGGGCCGTTTTTCCATCCCGAGTCGTTCTCTGACGCTTATGAGGCTTAGCGAGGGCCCCCCCCGAGGCCACAGATGGCCAAACCCCTCCAGTCCTGATTCTTTTTGTTGCGACGCGGTCATGTCTGGAGAGACGGCCTTTTCTGAAGGGGCCCACAAACACACAAATAAATACACACAAATAACAGGAATCACAATATTTTTCAATATTTTCTGGGTTTCTGTCTTCCCCACCACTTCCCATATTTCCCCATATTTTCCTGGGAGTCGACGATTAATTCTCTGTGTTTCTTTCCCTCCTGATTTTCATCAGGATCCACCAGAAAAGGGGGGGGGGACCTTGAGGGGGGGGGCATGAAATCGATCCCTTGGTGCACCGAACTGCCGCGACCAGATGCCCCCCGCATGCCCGACCTGTCCGAAACTATCGGGAGCTGCCCGTGGCTGGGGGGCATCTGTTTTGGGTGGTTTGGTGCAAAAACCGATCGAACTCACCCCCCCTGGCCCCCCCCCCCTTTGAGCATCGTTGATCTGACCCCCATCCCCAGCGGCGTGGCCTGGGCCCCACTGGCCGATTTAGCCCCCTAGATGGGGATACAGGCCGTCCCCTCCGGGCTTCGAGGGGTGCGCCCCCAACTGGGGTGGCAATTTGGTGGGGGTCTCGAAGGGGATAAGGATGGGGATGGGGGTCCTCCTCCTCCTCCTCCTCCTCCTCCCCTCCTCCTCCTCCTCCTCCTCCCCTTCCCCCCTCCCCCTCCTCCTCCTCCTCCTCCTCCTCCTCCTCCTCCTCCTCCTCCTCCTCCTCCTCCTCCTCCTCTGGTTAAACGATGCTGGCCCTTGGCGGGATCCCGACCTTAGAAGGCCGGAGGGCTTCTGAGAAGCCGCGCCGCCCTCTGAAAAGGCCCGCTCCCCCGGCGCTCCCCCCCCCCAGAGGGGGCGCGCCGCCGCGCATGAGGGTGCGCGCGTCCCCCGGGTGGCTGGGAAGTGCGCAGACTGCCGCGCGCTGGGATGAGCTGCGCTCTCCAGGCCGCCGCGGGGGGCCCGTCGGGTTGACCCAAAAGGGTGTCCAGCGACAAGGGGGTGGTGCAATAGATCTGGTGCCATAGATTTGGGGGGCTGCGATACGTTTTGGGGCGTCAACACATTCCGGGGCGCAAAGACATTGCTAGATTTTCGCGTGCAATACATTACTTGCCATACGATGCAATACAATTCTCCAGCGCAATCCATTTGCAATACAATTGCCCCAAATCTATTGCACCACCCCCTTTCAGCTGGACCTCCTCTTGGGTCCCCCAAAGCCAAGCGCCCCCCACCGACTTCCCGGAGATCCGACAATGCCAGGGAAATCCCAGTCACGATCGCGCCGCAAAAGAGAGAGCAAGACGGGAAGTTTTTTTGGGGTAATCTCGGCCTCGCGGGGCCCTCGCCGAGCCCCCAACAACGACTCGGGATGAAAAAAACCGGTCCTGGGGGGAGCGTCGGAACTTCCAGGGTAGGAGGGCACCAACTATACACCAACACCGATCCTGGCCAGGATCACCCTGGGCCCAGGATCGGTGTATACGCCCTCCTGCCTTGCGCAAGAAGGCATATACACCGATCCTGGTCCCAGGGTGATCCTGGGCCAGGATCGGTGTTGGTGTATAGTTGGTGCCCTCCGACAGGGACCCCGCACATGTGAAAAATCGGGGCGTCGCACATCTGGGATCGAAGCGTCGTCCAAGACCACGGCCAGAATCCCGAGGCCCCATCTTTCTGCGCTATCTGCCGGGGCCCGCAGCTGGGCGACAGCGCCAGAGGTGGCAGAGTTGCCGTGCCAAGATCTCCGGGTTGTGCCCTTCTTCTCGTACGCTGGTTGGAGGAAGAGCTGGAGCGCGACAGGCACTTAAAACTGCGAGTGCGACGCACACAATGTGTGGGATGGTGGTACAGTTCGGACTGTGACCAAAGTTTTACGCTGGCAATGAGTCGGCGGAGGAGGAGTCGGCGGAGGCGGAGGAGGAGGAGCCTATGGCATAAATGCAGTCCCCGCTCTGTCGGAGTCGCGCTTAATCCGACAGAACTATCCGACGGGACCTGGTTCAGACTGGTGGCCGCACACTTGTCGAACATTTGGGCTAAAGCTAGCCCGAACGACCAAGCCAAAACGGATTGAACGTCCTGGCTCAAAACATGGCAAACCATTGTGCCATCTCGGATACTTGGACCTGTGAAACGGAATCCGATAAGTGAAATGATCATGTCAATGCCAAATCTGGGCCAATCTGAGGGCGTTCGGTCGGCATGCTCGTGGAAACTTTGATCGACATGGGAATTCTGCCACCGTCGACCAAACCTGGCTGTTCTGCCAGAGACGGGTCGACGAGATGGCGACCTCGCCGGAGCAGATGATTAAACGGACAGTCGCGAGACTGGTGTGCATTGGGCGTGGGCTTGGTGCGCGCTCTGTTGGTGGCACCAGGCTGGATCCATCTGCCGGCAAAACCAACGACAAGTGTTCTACACCACGCGTGCGTCGACGGTTGTGCGTTGGAGGCAGGGTCCCCGTGAGGCTCTGACGCTAGCCAATGAGCCTACGGCACTTCGCACAAAATAAAGTGTGAAACGCACAACGGCTGCGCCGCGGATGTGCACCAATATTGCGCCTCTGCGTGGCGGTGCGCCGAGAGGGAGCTGGACGAGGGGGGCGTCCTTCGAAGAAAGCAATTGGCTTCTTAGACGGGTCGAGGGTCTTCTGAGACGGCTCCAAAGCAGGCGGAAAGATTGCAAAATGCCCCCTGACTTCTATAGAGGGCTCACAACACAATATAAGCACGAACATTCGAAGCTGTGCAATCTCTGTTCTCCTTCAATTATCTGAAAGCGCCCCCCCCCCCCCCCGCGCGGCATCCCTGAGATCTGACATTGCGAAAAATAGCACAACATCGAAGAATATCGCGACCGGAATCCAACGCCCCATCTTTCTGCGCCGTTTTTCGAGCCAGATCGAGCTGTGCGGGCCCCTGGGCCCGACACATGGCCAAAACGACGGCTACGGCAGAGTTGCAGCGGCCCCCTCCCCAGACTGGCGAACATGTCGGCATCCGCGACCTCGCCGTCTGGATTCCTGCGGGACGGGAAAGTGACCACAGCCACTGCTTCTTGTTTGCGCCGCCTTCCAGCTGGCCGAAAAAGAAGCAGTGGTTGTGGTCATTTCCCTGGTGCCAAGCTTAACGAAAATGACCACAACCACTGCTTTGTTTCTGCTGGCTGGGAGGCGGCAACAAAAGAGAAAAACAATGGCTGTGGTCGTTTTCACGTCCCGTAATTCCTGGGGGGCCCCGACCCCGCGGACTCCGCGGCCGCACGGGTGCGTTCCGCGGGGCACCCGCGAGCAGCACGCCCCTGCGTCCGCGGAGTCCCGGCCCAGGGGCTCGGCCCGCGGGGCCGCGGATGCGCACATGCCTCTCGCCCACGTGCCTCTCGGGCCTTGCGAGGAGGTGCCCCTGGCCCCAGGTGCCCCCAGCTTCTCGCTCCACTTTTCGGGAGCGGCCAAGAGGGGGGTGTCCAAGAGGAGGGGGTGCAAATCATGACCAGCGGCATGTGCGCGGCCCAGCGGGGGGGCCAGGGACGTGATGAAACAAGAGGCGCCATGAAATCTGGGGAGATATCATGGCCCCCGCCATGATATCCACCCCCTAGTCATCACCCCCATCTTTTCCGCCCCCGAACTTTGGAGCCTCGTGAGGGCCCTCTGGGCCTCGTGAGGGGCGCTTTGGAGGCCGTTTGGGCCGCCCCGCGAATCCTGGGGGCACCCTGGCCCCGGGGGCACTTCCTAGCGACACCCGAAGCTCCCTCGACCTGCGCCTGCCGCGCAGAGGATGCCGCCGCGGCGGCCGCGGCACCTGCCGCACGAATGCGCGGAAGGTGCATGTCGAGGGCTCCTGCGTGCCGCCCCGCCAGCAGCAGCGCGCCTCCGGGTGCGGCCTGCGCCCAGCGTCCTAGAGCCAGGCGGCCGGCGGTGCGGGGGGCTGCGACGGCGCACCGGGGTAGCAGCCCGCGACAGCGCCCGCAGCGTAGGAGTCGGCGCAGGCGTCGGCACAGGGCTCGGGCAACGCAACCTCTGGGGCGCCGAGCCTGGAGGAGAACAAAAATTGCATCATGGGGCGCAGAAGTCTATACGTATCCACGGCCGCTGGCCTGACCAGCGGCGGAGGATCTGTATAGATCCTCGTCGCCCTACACTGCCCCAGCAAGGCACCCTAATAGTAGCAAAGGTGAGGAGGCGGGTCGAGGCGTAGGACATCGGCCACAGAAAACGCTTACTCCTGCGTACTCCTAAATATTCCAACGGAAGATGTAACCGGGACGGGGATGAGAGCACGGTCACGTGCACCTTACCGTTTCCTTTTTCATTCGTCGGGGGCGGCCAAGAAGGGGGCGTCCAAGAGGGGGGGCGCAAATCATGGCCGGCGGCATGTGCGCGCCCCTTGGGGGGGAGACCAGGGACGTGATGAAATAAGAAGAGGCGCCATGATGTCTGGGGAAATATCATGGCCCCCGCCACGATATCCACGCCCCTTAGTCATCACCCCCCTCGTTGCCGCCCCGGAATTCGGGATCGTGGCCGTCTGGAACAAAAATGTAGCAGGGATCGAGGCGAGATCCGAGGGTACGAGCCCTGCATGAAGCAAGGAAGTCTCGGGCAAGAAGGCGGCCGGACCAAGCGGTCCTTGGGCTCCCCGTCCCCCGGTGGGACGCTGCTGTGGTCCTGCAAGCTCCACGAGAACCCTCTGCAGGCGGGGCGCGCAATGGGGTGGAGGGAGGGGGGAGGGCTTCTTAGGAGGCTGCTTCTGAGAAGGCGCCGGCCTTACAGCTAGCCTATAGATAAGGCCCGCGCCTTCTAAGAAGCAGGCTTCTGAGAAGCCCTCCCCCCTCCCCCACCCCCCTCTGCACGTGGCTGACTTTAGCGGGACGCCATCAGGGCGTGCGGCAGAATTAGAAGGCAAAACATCCCGACAAGCGAGGCCGTTTCGCAAACGCGCCCAAAGAAAGAACATCGAACGGGGCAGTGCTTTCAGTAGTAAACGCAAGCTGTCCGGTCGAGGTGGTTTTTCCCTGTGAATGCCCAGACCCCCGACGTCGTGATTTCTTCGCAGCGTCGACCCCCAGAGGTCTGGACCCCTTCCCCGGGACCGGTTCTGCATCCCGAGTCGTTTTCTGACGGTCCCGAGGCCCGGTAAGGGCCCCCGGGAGGCCAAACATAGCGACGAACCTCTCGTCGTGCTTTTGTCACAGCGCGAGGAGGTCTGGGTGAGCATCACCTCTCGGAGGTCCGCGCGGATTTAGTGGAGGGGCGCGCGCGGAGCGCGGCAGGGGGCGGCGCGGGAGGCGCCGCCAGGGGGGGCCCAGCGCCGATCCAGTGCACATCTATCGGGGGGGGGGGGAAGCGTCATGCCGCAGGAGATCCTCTCGCCTCCCTCCTCCCCCTCCCCCCCTCCCCTGTTCTCCCTTCTCCCTCCCTCCCCATCCACCCCTCCTCCCCATCCAACCCTCCTCCCCTCCCCTCCCCTCCCCGCCCCTCCCTCCCTCCGCTCGTCGGAGATCCATAGGTCGGGCCTGTCCCCCTACAGGGGGGTTTTGGTCGACAAATGAAAAATACCCAGAACATACCCCAACAGTACCCCAAAATAGCCAACAAATCGTCCACAGACTATTTTTGGACTATCTTTGAATCTTCCCCTTGCAGAGGGACAGGCCCGACTTCAGGGTAGAAGCATGAAGTGGGAAAGCGTTGAACATAGATTGTGCTCCGTCCAATCCCTAAGAGGAGGACGGAAGAGGTGAAGCCACTCGATCACTGAAGCAGGAAGGCGTTGAACATAGATGCGGTGTCCCTCCAATCCCTAAGAGGAGGACGGAAGAGGTGAAGCCACTCGATCACTGAAGTAGGAAGGCGTTGAACATAGACTGTGCTCCGTCCAATCCCTAAGAGGAGGACGGAAGAGGTGAGGTCACTCGATCGTTGAAGCAGATAAGCGCATAAGACAGATTGGAGTCAGGGGATCCAAAGATACCTACTTCCAACGACCTGTGTGAATCCCATAAACCCGCGCAGAACTCAAGAGTATACTTACGCAGCGTTTGTTCCGCGAGAGCCAGGGGCGCGCCACGTACTGTGAGGGCTCGCGGGCTCGGGTGGGCTGGCGGGCATCGCTCGGCGTCGGGTCCACGGGCGACTCCAGCGTGGTCCCGCCATCACGGCGCGCCCTGGTGCGCTGATCGACCCAGTACCTGGCACCGTCAAGGTCTCCAGCCTTGCTGTACGCCTCGATGATCGCGCTGCAGGCCAGGACCTGGCTGTCGCCAGTCCTCGAGTCCACATCCACACCCGGCGGAGAGAAAGCGCGGGCCAAGGTCCAGAAGGTCACGCCGTCAGGGTGGATCCCGCTGCATACCATCATCTCCAGCCAATGCTGCACCTGCGGAATGTTCCCCTGCTTCACGGAGGCGTTGAGCAGGCTGTTGAACGAGATCTTATTTGGCTCGAAGCCCATGGACCTCAGCTTGCGGAACCACACTTCAGCTGTATAGGAGTCGCCCTTCTGCGCGCACGCATGCAGCATGGTGTTGAAGCACACGAGATTCGGAGCGATCCTGTTGCGACGCATCTCCATGAACCATTTCTCTGCCCTGTCCACATCACCAACTTTTGCACAGGCATGGATGACAGCTGCAAATCCGATAGTGTCGAGCTTGATGCCGTTCTGAACCATCTGACCGAACCAATGCTCGGCTCGATCCACGAGGCCCAGCTTAGCGCACGCGTTGATGACGCTATTGTATGTCTTCTCGTCGGGCATCACGTTGGCTTCCTTCATCTGCATTAGCCAAAACTCCGCCTTGTCTGGATCCGATACTTTTGCGCAGGCGTTGATGAGAGCGTTGAAAATTACTGTATCAGGGCGCACGCCGAACCTCAACATCTCCTCGAACCACGCCTGCGCCGAATTCACCTTGCCGGCCTTCGCGAACACGTCGATCACAGCGCCGAAGGACAAGACCCCGGGCTCTATGCCATCGTCGATCATCCTCCTCATCCAGGCCTCCGCGCCGGCTGTGTCGCGGGCGCGAGCGCAAGCGTTGATTCGCCGACCTCTTCGGGGCTCCTCCGCGTGTGAAGTTGATCCCCCTCCCCAAGCCGCTCTTGATTGTCCCCAGAACGTGTGTCGGCGGCAACGTGTGCCTGTTCACCGACGCCCTTCAATGCGAGGCGCAATGAAGACCAAGCTGAACTACGTGCTATCTGTATGTGTAGCTGACCAGGGTAAACACATGCTGTGCTAACACACGTCCTGGAAAACCATCGACCCTCCCCCAAGACCCGGTCTGGCAGATGTGGAGGGGAAGGTCCCGGCCGACGTGCCCAGCGAACCCAACGTTTAAAGAATTTCCCCGAGAACATTCCAATAGAACCTCAGACAACTCCCAAGAAGGCCTGAAGACGGACAAGCCGGCATTACAACGGCCCCCGAGGAACCCAATATGCTCCAAAAGACCCCCAAGAGGGCCTGACGGGCTCGAATTCCTGAATTCCCCTAAAAGTTCAATGATTTGGGGGTAGCCACGTGCTTGCGCTTCAGGACGCCCCAGACTGCCCAAGAGACCCCCAAGGTCGCCCCATCAGGACCCCAAAAGACCTTCAGGACGGCCCACGAGAGAGCCCCAGGACGGCCCAGAAGGCCCCAAGACGTCCCCATAGGCTGGAAGAAGGGGAAATCGCACTGGCCTTGAGGACCTTTCCACTCCAGACCCTCCCATGAGGTCTCCAAGACGCATCCCGAACGACTGTCAGACACAACTCAGTTACCTCTGACCCAGATCCCTGGCAAGATGACGTGTTGGCCCGAAAGCTACTCGATTTCTGAGTCTCCAGCCAACTGAGGACTACTTGGGCCGATGCCCCCCTGGTGTTGTGCTTCGCGTGCAACACACCCAAGAAGACAGCTTGCACGGCGAGAGCGAAAAGCCCGACAGAGACGGCAGGATGCGTGGGCGGCGGGCAGCGGCGCACACTGACGAGCCTGCGAGGCGCGCCAGAGGACCCCAAGGGGCAGGCGGTGCGGCACACGCCAACGCATCATGGTGTTGTACGTGATGCCGTTGGGCTTGACGTCGCTTGCCAGCATCTGGTCGAACCAAAAGGCTGCTCGCTGGGGGCTCGCTGCCTTCGCACAAGCGTCCATCACGCTGTTGAAGGTGACGGAATTGGGCTGCATGCCCAGCCGCACCATGCGCTCGAGCACCCAGCAGGCGCCGTCGGGGCTGCCCATCTTGGCGCAGCTGTGGATGAGCTTGTGGTAAAACATCTTGTTGCATACATTCCTTGGACCCTGCTGCGAAGTTGAGTCCAGCATGGCCTCCGCAGCGTGCGTGTGCCCCTTCACGAGCAGCGCCGTCACCGACCTCGCGAGGTTGCTCTTGTCAAGAGCGCTCATGCCGCCAAAGGCGGGCAACGGCAGACGGAGCCTGCGGCTCTTCACTGCTGAAGGTCTGGACGGATCTGAAGCGAACGTCGCTGGTAAGGTGGATACCGCTCCTGTCGGGACGGATAAACCGCACCCACTCGAATCCACATGTCTATTTGCGGGAAGCTATCTCCGCTGTGGCGGAAGTTGTTGTTGTTGTTGTTGTTGTTGTTGTTGTTGTTGTTGTTGTTGTTGTTGTTGTTTTTGCTGTTTTGCGTTTCTTCGTTTTTTGTTTACATTGGGGGGAGAGAGAAGGGGCGCGGGAGGAGCAGGTCACAAGGGCTCACGAGAGTGGCGATGCGTTGCGCACCTGGTGCGCCTCCTGGGGCGGCGAGGTATATTTTGGACCTGCTTGGGATGGCACTCCGCTGAACCTCTCACAGTCTCACGAGCGTGGCGACGGCGGCGCACCGGACGGCCCCCACGGAGGAGGAGGGGGAGGTTGCATGGATGTGCGTTTGGCAGCGCTCCGCTGGACCCCCCCAGGGGTTCACGAACGTGGCAGCACTTGCGCACTTGACAGCACCCACCACCCCCAGGGCGGGCGGTGCCGAACTTGGACCCGCAGAGGACGTCGCTCCGCTGGACGTGCCAGGGGGCCCACGAACGTGGCGACAGCTGCGCAGCTGGCCGCCCCACCAAGGCGGGCGAGGTTGGTTCGGAGCTGCTCGGGAGGTCGCTCTGCTGGACCTGCCAGAGGCGACGGTTACGCAACTGAACGCCCGGGGAAGCAATGTGTGAGGCATCCGCGAGGCAGGTGGGAACTATGAGGTGGGAGGAGGAGGAGGAGGAGGAGGAGGAGGAGGAGGGGGAAGAAGGAGGGGGAGGAGGAGGAGGACGAGGAGGAGGATGGTGGAGGAGGAGGAGAAGGCACAAGAGACAACAACCCCCTACTCACAACGAGAACCGCACGCATGACAATTGCGGCGAAAACCAACACAACATGATTATGGGGCAATTCGTGTACGCGTAACTTCGACATGTGGTGACAAATCCCTTCTGCGGTGGGTGACGATACGAGCATCTTCATGTCAAGGCGGCCTTGCACCTTTAGCGTGTTGCAACCTGATTCCTGGTGAGGAAGATTACGCATACCTTGTCTTTGTGACGGCCTTGTAAACAGGTTCCTTTTGCGATTATTCCTCCACACTCTCCCTCCTACTGCTCCTCCTCCTTGTTGTCCTCTTTCTTTCCTTGCTCCTAGTCATCCTCCTGATCTCACTCGCCCTTCTCCTTATTAACCTTTTTTCCCCTGCTTGTTCTATCTCATCCATTTATGTTTCGTTTCCTGGTGCGGTTCGGTGTCCTTCTCTTCTTCCTCCTGCCCCCTCACCCTCCTCCTCCTGCTCCTCCTCCACCTCCTCCCCCTCCTCTCCTCTCCTCCCCTCTCATCTCCCCGATCCTTGTCCCTCCTCCTCCTCCTCCTCCTCCTCTTTCAAGGTTTCTTCGTCGCCCTCCTCCGCTAGCTCTCTGAACACGCTCTCCTCGTCTGTGTTCGTCGTCGCCCCCGCCATATCCCCCCTCCTCGACACCTTTCCCCTGCAGTGGTCCCGCTCCCAGCGGGCGCCTAGCTGCCGCTGGTTGTGTGGCCTCTCTGCGGCTCCTCCTGCTCCTCCCCCTCCTCCCTGTCATCACCATCCTGCCTCTTCCTCCTCCTGGAGGGTCTGCACGTTTGCGATGGGCCCTGGATGGTTTTCAGTGGCCCCCCTCGGCGTTGTTTGTTTGGTTCCTTCGCGCCGTCGTAGGGTGAAAGCGAACGACTCGTTCGCTTTCACCCTACGCCTCTGTTGCATGCCCTCTCGCTTGTTGTTTGTTTGTTTGTTCTATTCTTATATGCGGGGGGGTGCGACCTCCCCCCCGAAACGAGACCCCCCGGATCCGTGGCACGGGGGGAGGCCGAAAATCCTTGCAAAAGCGTGCGCGCAAGCGGGTGGCAGTCCCAAATCGATCGGCGAAAGGCCCAAGAGCCACCCAAGACGGTCTAGGATGGCATCCAGCTGGCCTTGATCTCCGCCGGATGCCTGAAAATCACCCCAATCTCACCCCAAAGAAGCGTTCGAACCCCAAAACATAGATGTTTCATGGTTTTTGCATGATTTTCGGTGGATGCTCGCTAATTCGGCCTTCCACGCGTCCGAGAATGTTGGAAACGCGCTGGCAAGCGCTCCTAGACGGCCCAAGTGTACCCCATGAGCGCCCGAAGCGGTCCCCAAACTGCCCACAAGACCCAATGACTGCCCAAAACTGACCCCACGACGGCTGGCGCAAGGCCTTAGAAAAGACGCCACAAACGGTCCAAGATGGCATCATGCGGTCCAGGCCCTTGCTGGATGCTCGAAGGCGCTTCGAATGTCACCTCCAAGAGGCGCTCGAAACTCTTTTCGACTATTTCCTCATTCGGTGTGCCAAGCGTCCGAGAACGAAGGCGAAGCACCGAAAACCTTTCCCGACTCCAGAAAAGCCGTGCGGGGGCCCAAGACGGCTCCTAAACTGCTCACGAGCGGCTCCATGACCGCCCCAAACTGACCCCAAGGCGGCCGGCGGAAGACCCACAACACGCCCTAGAAGGTCCAAACTGACATCACATTGGCCTTGGCCCTCGTCGGATGTCCTGAAACGACCCGAAAGGTACCTCCAAGACGCGCTCGAACCCGAAAAACACTATTGCTTCAAAGTTGTAAGATTTGTTACCATTCGTTCTTTCGGCCTACCGGGCGTCAGAAAACGTTGTCCAATCGGAATCGTGGTCGGTTGCGAAGGGGGCTTCAAAGGTGGCAGGCACATGTCGGCATGTATTGCGTTCTTGAGTATGAAGAATTTGGTTTCGTCCTGTGAATGGTAATTTGAAAGTCGAGAGGTGGTGCGCGTGAGTCGGGCCGTAGTGGAAGGTGTGGAAGGCATTGTTGCAAGTCTCGGTGCATGGAGAGTTCGTTGTTGTACTTGTCCAGGTGCCCGTGCCGACCTGGCAGGAGCATATGGTCGTTTGGGAATCGGTATGTGTAGGTGTTTGTGGCTTGGTGGTCGTAGACAACACACTACCATCGGTCGTCTTCGTGTCCGTCGGCGTCCGTGTCTTTGGCGTCGCGGGCGTAGGCAGTCCATCCGCTGGGGCAGTGCGTTTTTTTCTTTATATATAAAAAAGGGGGAACCAAGAAAAACCTTCGCGGACCCTTTGCTCCTAGACACTTTTGGAAGCCTTGTGGGGACATCCTGAAGCCATCGTGGAACGATTTTGGAAACCGTTGTGGCCCGTGGGTGGTCTTGACATTTTTTTGTTGCTGGGTGATGGGGGATCGCGGCGCCTTCGCAAGGCCATCTCGGGGCCCATTGCCCCACCCAGAGCCCCCTAAGCGCCACTTCTGTCCTCCTCGGAGCGCTCTTGGGCGCCTCTTGGGCGCTCTTCTGGCCGTCTTGGTGCCGTCTTTCTTGCGTCGGTCTCGTCGGGGTTACTCGCGGGAGTGAATGCAATCAGATGATCGTCGAATCAACTACAATAAACAAGTGAATCTGGAAATGAATAGCGTCTTTTCCTCCAAGGCTCTCGCCTGAGGCTGGTTCGCCCGCGGTATCACACGGTCAGTTCGATATACAGTTGCGCACAGAAAAATAAAACACTACATGAAAATACGGAACACGGGCAACCGGAATATTCCGACATTTCGTTCCGACATCCGATTTCTACAACGCGGGGGGTTTAGTGCCCCTCTCAGCGCATCCGAAACACCTCGGGACCAGAAATCAGGCGGCGAGGGGCGGACGAAACAGCAGCGGCAAAATGCTGCTCACCTGGGCTCAAGCTCATCCGCTTGCGGATGTCGTCCTGCTCTTCGGAGAACGAGCTCCCGTTGTCCGAGTCATGAGAGTCGCACTTCGCTGAGGTGAAGCTCGGATCCTGAGCCGGGCCCGCTGCTTCTTGGCGTAGAAATTCAGGGTGCCTTGTAGAGCTGGTCCCTCCATCTTGATCAGGCCGTCGGCGATCATGGCTTCTGAGTGTACCCAACGAAGAGAAGCGTTGGCCGCCTTCGTGCTCCGTTCGACGGCTAGAGCTTCGATCGCTGATCTCTGATCGTTACAGTCGTATCCTGAGGAGCATGCCCGAACAAAGGTGTCGTACGTTGCCATGGGGTCAGTTACCAGGGTCCCGTCCACGGTCCTGAGGTTCTCGTCGATGTTCTGGGCAGTCGTTTGACTTCCTGTCTGCACCTCGTACCAGGCCAGCCGAGCGTACTCCTGTGCCTCGTTTGCCATCGTGCCCATCTGGATGTCTGCGCTCTGCGAACTCTTGGCCACCCTTGGTAACTTGCAAGAGGCTCCCTGAATTAATGAAACTGCTGCCTGGTGGCCGTCTAAAATCTTCCGCTCCACCGTTGCCAGGGCCATGCCTCCTTGTGAGCCACCTGCCTTGCGAACCTTCCACGCTGCATCATGGCAAGTGACAACGGTCGGGTCCTCCATGGGGGTGAACGTGATGTTGATCCAGGCAGTCTCATGGGCGGTGTGGATGAGCTGGTTGATCTTCTTGATTGTGGCCATGACCCCTGTGAGTACTTCCTCCTAGAATGCGGTTTTCCCCTGCGAGCCAAGTCATTCCCTGCGACGCGAGCAACGTGGCACTTCCCAAGGCCCCCCTGCACTTCGTCTTGAGTGAGTCGCTGAGGGCGACATCGTCTTTCAGCGTCGGTTCGTCCTTTCTCAGGTAGCTGTGCTCCACCTTCGGCGCCGCCCTCGTCAAGCTCTGGATGATGGCGCAGTCCGCCAGCCGAACATATTCGGACCCGCGCTGAGTGATAAAACCAATCTCCCACGATCCCCTGTTGTAGAGATTCGGCACCCCTGCGAAATTCTGCTGGCCGGTCTCTGCGTTGGGCATGTCGATCACGAAGTCGCCCACATGTGCGAAGATGACCGTCTCAATCCCTCCCTTGTCGTCATATCTCATCCATAAACATGGTTCCAAAGTCATTGCCACGTACCCTAGTTTCTTCAGATCGCTGGCCACTTTCTCGCATCACTCCATGGGGGCATTCACGAGCTCGCACGCGGCCTTCAGCATCTTCACGCACTCCTCGCCGGTCAGCTGAAGTGCTTCGCGTAACTCTGGAACTGGCTCCACGGATAGGTCGCGTTTGGCTCGGGTTGGGTCTCCTTGGAGAAATGCGGCCTTGACGTCGCCCTTGTAGATCTTCGGCTTATTGTTGGCCATCAGCGGCAGCGCTAAGTTCCTTCCACGGGTGGAGATTGCAGGACTGGGCTTCTCGATGGTGGCTAGTCGTGGGTCTTGATATCCAAGTAGAATCAGCCTGGCCTTCACCTTGCCTTCGTCGTTCATGATGAGGCGCCATCGCATCTTCATGGGCTTGATCCCGTCCTTCCGTAGGGCTGCCTGGTATACTTCGTTGTGGACCCAGTTGCTTACCTCCGCCAGCTTTGCCTCGGCTACCATCGCCGTGACCTCCAGCGTTGCCTTCCTCATGTTGATATCCACCTGATCCTTCTTCGCTGCCGTGTTCAACACCTGCATGGGCTTCTCGCTGAATGCTGCTAGTGCTTTGCCTTCGAAGACCATCTCCACCGTGTAAACCTCCTTGTGTTTATCCATGGTGGCAGATATCTCGGATACTGCCAACTCCTCGGATGTGCGCGCTTTCTTCTCGGGAGGTGCGCCTCTCCCTTTCTTGCAGATTCATGCGAATGGAGAACGGCACATACTTCAGCAGGGGGTTCTCCTTGATATTCTAATTGCCTGGTGCTGCTCGTGGTGCTGCTTCTGGTGGTCCATCTGGTGGTCCTTGAGCCTCCTCGGGAATGGGCGACTCTGTCATTGGCACCTCAGAAGCTGTTCTGGACCGAGGTCTAATTTCCTGGTCTGGCTCATTTTCCTGACCCTCCTCTTCGTTTTTCGATGTCCTCCGGTCTCAGGTGCCTCTTCTCCTCCTGTTGGTGCTACCTCCATCTCCTCGTCGTCCACGCCCCCAAGCACATCTCCTCCGACTGGCTTCCCTGGTCCAGGATGCTCCACGGGTTCATGAGCGGGCACTCGGCGTTCGTCGCGATCCTGGTCCACTCCTTCGGGGGGTTGTTGATTGCTCAGGTCCCAGTGCCTCGCGCCAGTGTCCAGAGACTCTATCACGGGCTGCCTCTCTGTCGGCTTCGACGTCTGCAGGGCGGCGTAGAGCGACTTCTCGCGTTCTGATGCTGGTCGAAGTTGTTGAGGAGCAGTGAGCACCAGCTGATTGTTGTAGTAGATGAATACCAAATTCTGGGGGATTGCCTCGCCCTTCTCGCCCCTGTAGAACTGGTTGACGACCGGCGCTGGTCGAAGGAACTCGCCCTTCGACTTCTTCACCCTGTCTCGCCTGCTCCCGGGCTCGACCCAGAAGAATGCCAGTTCTCCAGTATCCCATGTCCTGAACCTCCTTGTCCTTGAGATAGCTGCCAGTCGACCTTGTCGATCAGCAAGTGCCTCTGCGAACGCCTTCCGAGCCTGCGCCCTCCTCTCCTTCATAATCTCTGCGTTGCTACCTTTGATGCTGTCGGCCTGAAAATGAACCGCTGTGCCTGTGAGTTGAGAATCGAGTGGTCGAAGTTGTCGTCCGAAAAGTACTTGATCGGGCGACGCCCCTGTTGCCCCGAACATCTCGGCGCGAGCAGCAGCGCGCCAGCTGAATATCTCGTGGCGGCGGCACTCCTGGTCCATCATCGCCATCCTCGTCGCTGCAACCATGATCAAATTGATGGTCACATCGACGCGTCCGTGCTTCCAGTGGGCTTCGGCTGGTCCAACTTTCCAGTGAACCCCACGGTTGGATGCCCACTCGCGCAGTTGCTTCGAGCGATAAGCTCCAGCTGGATCAATGCGTATCTAGAGAGGTCGACCGAAATACCTGACCCACTCGTTCATAAAAGTCTGCCACATTGTCACTACTGAGGTCTCCCCCGTGTTGCCCTTGTTTGGTGCCGTGCGGTGAATCGCTGGAACTGCTTTGGCTGGCCCATCGTCGATCATCAGAATGCCGCGTGCCCGTGTCTCGGTCACTGTGTGAGTCCAATCGAACCAATCCATCTGCATCACATCCAACGGTCCTGCTTCGACACCAGCTGCAACAGGCATGGGTTGACGTCTGGCTGTAGCTTCGCGAATGCTGCACTTGATCTCCCCGGCGAGGGCGATCACCCATGGCTGCGCGCCTTTGCGGGCCAGGTGCGCCCTCATCGCGTTCGAGGCCCATGTGTTGTTCATGTTGGTATGGATGCTAATGAGCTTTTTCTGGACAGCCTCAGTCACCCTGGGATCCATAGGGATCAGCTCCTGCGTGTCTGACTCCATGTCCTCTACCTCAGTCGTGTCCTCCTGCGCGACCTTCCGGATCAATAGGAAATTAACGGGGTCCTCTTCCATGATGGTAGCAGCCCGCTTCCGGCGCATGGCCCAGCGTCCACCCGTCCCGTCTCGATAACGGCGTACACATGATCCCTTGTGCACCTCCTCCTAAGACGGTCAGCCATCAGCTGATTCGTCGTGGCGAGGCGCCAGCCCTTCCTGCTGAGCTCTCCAGCCGTCTTGCTCTTCATTCCCCAGCCGCAGCCGTAGCTGATGGTCTCGTAGACCTGCTCCCAGACGTCGAACAGCTCAGGTATGCTTCTCCACGAACTTGCGTTGAGTGGGTGCTCAGTGGGGATCTCCGTGCCGCAGTGCTTCCATGCATGCAGCCATGCCTCGAGCACGTTCCTCATCACTCTGCGTCCCCACTTCCTCATCTGCATCGGCTTCTCCTGAGACTCCACTGTGTTGGGACTTCCGTTCTGCAGCGCGGAGAACGATGTACATGGCGGAGATGCGTGTGCCCATCGAGGTCGGTCTTGCCTGATGGGCTCCTTTTTTTTCTCTACCGCTGTTCTTTTGCTGAGGAGACCCATGCGGCTGACCATGCCTTCCCATGGCCTCCACCTGACTTCCCAACATACTGTCTGGTCATACACAAACTTCCCGTAGATCCGTCCGATCCCATCTCGTTAAAATGGCGAGCTCCATGGCCACTGTGTTGTCGATCTTCTCTGCAATCTGGCGTGCTCGATGTCGCACTCGTTGTGGAAGCTGTCCTACCGTTCGCGGCTTGACTCCCGCCAGGCCCAGTGGCCCAGGTCTCTCGAACCCGGTCGGCGAGCTGAACTTCTTCGGGCGCCCGTTCTCGCTGTGCTTCATGAGCTGCCCATGTGCATGCCGCCGACGCCTGGCCTGGATCCTCAGCACCAGTCTCTGCCATCGATTGAGCCCCGTAGCGCATGCGTGATGCTTCTCTGGATCCTTCCTGGGCTTGTTGGTCGTGTCCTTCGCGTTGGTGATGTTCCGCTTGTCCGGGCACTCGAGGTTCACTGTCTCGCGGCCGGGAGGCATCTTGTCGAAGGCGGTGGTCTTCCGATGTTCTGGGCCGGTCCTTGCGAGGATGGTCGCTCCGCAGTGGTCGGCAGACCCTCCTTCGCGATGTTCTGCATGGTAGTCCTCTGCTTGGTGCGCGCCAGTGGGGGCATCTCCCTGACTTCCGCGTCCAGCTGGAGGCTCTGCCGCTTGTCCTTGACCAGAGCGTCCTCCACCCCGGCGAGCTGGCCACGCCGCGGTGCCGCTATGGTTCCCGCTTGGGCTCGACGCGCTGCCTCCGCTAAGGTGCCGTCGCGAGCTGCCTGACGCGCTGCTGCCTCCCTCTGCTCCTCGACGGTGTCCGGGTCGGTCGCGGCACGCAGCTCAATGGCCTGGGCCCCCTGGTCCTCGAAGAACGACTCCAGGTCCAGGTCCACAGCTGCAGACGCCGCAGCTGGCAGCGCTGGCGGCCCCGAGGAGCGCGGGGTCTCCTCGCCGGGCGGCTGACCGCCGCTCACTTGGCCCCCTTCCTCGAACATCTCGCGAGCGTCCGCTGGCTGCAATGGCCCCTGCCGGCTGCTCCTGGCGAAGGCTCCGGTCGGAGCAAGTTCTTGACGCAAGCGGCTCTGGAGGCGGGGGGTAGGCTGTCGGACGTCGGCGTTCGAGCTCTTCAGATCCCGCAACAAATGCGCCCGCTAACTCCTTACCAACAGAAAAGGGTACATGAATCCCAAGACCGCGTCCACATCCGGTTTCACAACGCTGACGCTGATCATAACACTACCTGTCTGGATCATGGGGATGCTGATGTACATGGCATGCCCTATCTTGTGCATGCGGATGATGGTGTTCATGACATGCTCGCATCCGTTCGTATCGTATTATGTTTCGAGCTCGTCATGCACGATCAGTTTTCCGCTCGTTAGAAAACGTATTAAGAACTGCAATGGTTGTTGAATTACTGCACGTGGCCTTCGTGATATCCGGACTTTTGGATTTCTGAAATGAGCTCTTGGGTCGTTGGGTTTCTTCTGGGGCGGACTGAGAACACGTTTTTTCCCCCCGTTCCGTTGGCGTTGTCACTGCCCGCGGCTGGGCCCCGTCAAATTATGGGAAGCGCAGAATGCGAGCTCGAAGGCCTCACTTCCGACCCCTCGTGCCCGTCTGCGAAGACGAGTGCCTTGACCAGGTCGGCTCCAGCCTTCTCCAAGTAGCCCAGGCCCAGCAGCGTCGGGGATTGCGTTTCCACGAGGTCGAACCACAGCCTGTCGTCGCCCTCCACCAGGGCCACCAGATGCTCGAACTCGAACTTCCCGATTGACTGGCCCTTCTCGCCTCCAACATGCTTGAACTTAGTCTACTTTGTGTAGTCCATGGTGATCTGGTCCTCACCCGTCTCCTGGATGACGGTGTCCTGGGTGGCGGTTGCCAAGTGTCGAGGCTCCCGTGTCGATGATCGCGTGCCCCACCACCTCCTTCTGTACCCATCCGGCCTGCCCGTCCTCTGGCACGTCCCCCTCGTTGCTGTCGTTGGACTCAACCGCGTCCTCGGCGTCCACGAACCCCGGGCATGCCATCTGCGCATTGTTGCCCTCGCTGCCTGTGTTACTCCGTCTTGGACAGTCCACTGCTCGATGGGGTCCCTGGAAGATCAAGCACTTGATGCCCGTGTCTTTGCCTTTGGGTGGTCGCCTATGGCCTTGAGATTGTGGAAGTGGTGGTTGTGCAGCACGTCGTCACCCCCCTCATGGTCCAGGTGGCCTCGGAGCCCTGAGCGCCGCCTTCGCCGTGCGCACCGTCTTCTGATCCATGAACTGCTTCTCCAAAATCTGTCCAATTCCTACCGCCGGGAAGTAGCATATCGGGTTCTTCGCAGCCACCGCCAACAATTCCCTCGCTCCTGTGAACGTCCTGTGGGCGTCCTGCGCGGGCACTTCCGCGTCCTCGGCGTAGGCCTCCAGCGCCTCGATGTCTTCCTTGTCGACATCGTCCTCGTAGCTGGCCTCTGCCTCTCCCACTTCGTCTGCTTCCTCCTCGAAGTGGTTCGGCTCCTCGTCGATGTCATCCTCCTGGTGGTTCACATCGGACATCTCCTTGCAAACTTCTCGACCTCCTTGGGATCGCAACTCTCTCCGGCGTGATGCCAGGCTGTCTCTCGCCGCCAGGTCTTTGTTGCCCACGCGTTTTCCAGCTTCTCGATTATTGACTCTATCTTCCTCTCTCTCGGGTCTAGGTTCGCGCTCGCCAGGGATACGATGCGCCTCGTCTCGCCTGGCATCAGATCCAGTGCTTGCGGATCGCCCTGAAGCTATTCTCCATCCCCTGGTAGGCGTCCTCCTCCTGCTCCGCGTAGATACCGACCGTCTGCCCGAACTTCCGCGCCCGTGGTCCAGCCGTCTTCCGGTCATAATAATAAGAGAAGACCGTGTCCACGACGTTGCTGGACGCTTGCTTCCCAAGACCCTTCTGAAATAACCCGATCAGGCTGTCTGGGCCCTCCTCGCCAGCGATCGAGTCTGCTTCGTCCTCTGTCCGCGGCGACCGCAGGGCCAGCTCCCTGCGCGCGGTGTTCCTCGGCAGCGCCTGCGCCAAACGTGGGGCGAGCACCTTCCTTTCCTCTTCCTTCGTCGCCGACGTGAGCAGCTCCACCTCGGCTTGGTGCTCGTCTAGTGTCTCGGCCCTGCCGTCCCATGTAGGAATCCTCTGGGTATCTATTTTCTGGCCCGTGCTCGATGGCGCCAGCGCTCGTCGGGTTCACTAAAACCAGGCGCCGCGATACCAATCGCGCGTCGATCTCGTCGGGCTGCTCGCTTACTCGCGAGAGTGAATGACATGAGATGGCTGTCGAATCATCATCATCAAATGAACATGGAAATGCATGGCTCTCTTTTTTCCTCCGAGGCTCTCACCTGGGGCTGGTTCGCCAGCCGAATCAAACGAACAGTGCGATATGGAAACCACGCACCAGAAACTCGAGCACGACATGAAAGCGCGGTAAACGGGCATCCGGAGCATTCCGACATTTCGTTCCGAAGCCCAATTTCCACGACAATCTTGGAGCCCTCTTGGGCAAATTCGGGGGCAACCTTGATGGATCCCGAATGCAGAGCTGCGCCCCGCCGCGGGGGGGGCGGAAACGCCCCGACCGGCCGCCGGTGACGACGACGACGCCTTTCCTCGGGGGTGGGGGGCCTTCCCGGCGCGTCCTCGTCGTCGACGAGCATTTCCCGTGGAGTCTTGGAAGCCATCTTGGGCTGTCTGTGGATCTCGCGGAGGGGGGGGGGGCCTCTCCGAGTGGGGGGGGGGATGAGGTAGGCAAGGTAGCGCCCTAGATGACCTGCGCCCAGAGGGTTTGCGGGATTTCGAAGCGGATCCAGCCGCGGCCACGAGATGCCCCCCGAAAGCACGCCTAAAACCTCCGAAACGAAAACATCAAAGTCGTCGCAACCCTCGATGAGGGGAGGCATCCTGGTCAGTTTTTCGAGCAGCGTCCAGCGGGGGCGACGGCGACCTCCAGGCGCGCTGCAAAACCCGCGGGCCCCAAAAAGCGCAGCTGCGCATAAAGAGCGGCGTGCATAAGCCAGGCCGCGCGCTTGCGCTCGCACTTCAATTATTGCTGCCGCCGCTGGGTGCCCATTGCCGTTCTGGCATTGACATGGCGAAAGCTCGGCGAGTTAGAATTCGGAGCGCGCTCGCCAAGACTAGGTGGCAGAAACAACATCCCTTATGCGCCAACCAACCGAATGTGGGTTCTTGGCCAGTTTCTCAATATTCTGGCGTCGGTCGCAAAACTTGCCACCTGCAAGGTTCGGAGGGCGAGCGCGGGAGGGCCATCGCCCGGCATGGGTCGGGCCCGTTTGCCGCGCGCTCCCAGGCGCGTGCGCACAGGGATAACGCGGCTGCCATGCCCATATGGAAATCGGGGCATTAGATCGCGAGCGCCCCCGCGCCTCTAGTTGTCTTTCATGGCGATGGCAGAAAAACAGGTCGGCTGATAATCCGCACTCTCCTTCAACCCACCCCAAATCTTAGCTTAGTTGGGCCAGAGCAAAACCATGCTCTTGGTCTGGCGCAAGGCCCGCTATGAGGAAACCATAGCCGCGCGGCTTGCGCGGCATAGTTGGCGCCCGACTATCCCAGCGCGTTTAACCGCATCCTGGCCCCGAGGTCCAGGGCAGGGTTGACAGTGCTGGGGTAGCCCACCACCAATCTTGCCCGCGTGGATCTAGGGGCGGCCGCGGGGGGCCATCGACGCGATCGATGCCATCGTTAATGCCATCGCCATGGGGCCCTCATCAGTTATCCAGCGGCTCGCGACATGCTTCAGAGATTGCTGCAGCCATCGGTTTGACAGAACCCAGAGAATGCTGAGCTCCCCAACGCGAAGAACAGATCGAACGCCAATCGTCGCTTTGACTCTGCCCTGGAGCCTATGATTCGCTCCATCGCGCTGTTCGATGAGATGTGCTTGCTGGCGAAGAAGGTGTACATTTTGCGATGTGGAAAACAGTTAGCCAAAGACTTTGGTGCTTGTGTCGGCATCGAGTCTGGGCGCCGCGGAGTAGTGTGATTATTGCTCATTGAGCTAATGGCGTAGCGCGGCGAGGTATTGCTCGAATTTATCAGGTCCCTGGAGACGGAGGCGCACGACGCTTCCGACTTTGAACTTTGCACTCGCAGCATGGGTGGGCACGTCGGGCGCAAGTTCTGCCCATGCAACGTCGGGCGCCCCGTTGCCGAGCGCGCGGTGTGAGGCGGCGCGCGCGAAGCTGGCTCAGCCAATGCATGTTCATGCTAATGGTGCCCCTTACCAGATAGGGTGGGCTGGAACTTTGCCGCGAGTTGCGGTGGTCGCTGCTTATAGACCAGTTCGCGCTTGGATTGCTCTGGCTATAGGGGCTATTATCGCTGAATTTCCTACGCGAGCTTCCTGCAACCGTCTGCGACTTTCAATCCGGACCACGTCAGCAATGCAGTTGGAATCGAAAAAGACGAGTGCATCCCTCGCTTGGCTCAGTTGCTCAACGTGCCCGCGCAGTCACTGAAATCCTAGTAGGGCGCATTCGCGCATGTAGCCGTGGAGAAGCTGAGGGGGGGGGGGGGGGGGGGGGCGACTGCGCGACGACGTTCGGTGCGCGGCGCGTGGCGCGATGTTATTCTAACATTTGGTGGTATGTACCAGGAGCTTAGAGTCGCGGTACTCCGGCTTGGGGCATGGGGCGGCGTGGCTACATGTGGAAAGAAGCGCGCTCGCGACGTGCAAGATTGGTTGCTGGATGTAAAACGCGGTTACTTGAGCGACTGCTTGGGGGACGGCAAAATGCAGCTTGCCAGCGACATGACGCCCGACATCTTCGATCAAACATGCGACCTCGCTTCGGTTGTGCGGGCTCGCTTTCACGGGGGCCCACGCGCAGCGAACTTTTTCCCAGCGAACGGCAGCGCTGGCAAGACGAGAACCTCAGCCAATTGTGCCCTGGCAGCCCTGGCACGTCAACTGCGCGATTCGGTTGCGATGGCATGCTGGGCCGTTGCTTGCTAGTCTTAGGCGGCGATTCTAGGCGACGTGCAACGCGAGGCTGCGTTGGGCCCCGGTGCGGTCTCGGCGCGGGGCTGCGCTTGGACGGCTGTGCCCCTACAATCGTAACAAACTAATCGCCAATCGAATGGTCGACACCCGGCAAAATGCTGTCTTGAACTCCGAGGCGATGGCAGGCGATTCGCCTCTTGAAGCGACAAGTCGGGATCGCAAAACATCGCTTCGATATGGCCGCTTGGAGGGCAGCTGGCCGCAAACGCGCTGCAATGACAACGTGTGGTTTACAAGTGGTGGTGGGAATGTGCGTCTACGTGCGCTCGACAAGCGCAGATATGTGTTCGCGCTCAGCTTAGGACGCCGTAACCCTTTGCATCTCAATTTGGTGCAGAGTGCAGTATTGGCTGATCTTGCAGCGGCTTCTGATCCAGGAAGGCTCTCAGAAGCCAGGATTTGAGCGTTATTTTGGAAGGTGGAACTGTCTGCACGGAAAGGTTTTTTGTTGATGGCGAAAGCGTCGCCGTCCGATTCCGAGGATGCATGCTGGTAGGGATCACTGCCAAGGAACCTCGCAATGTCTGGCTGTCTCGGCGTGTTTAGGTGAAGCACACGGGAAAATGTTCGGCCATGAGACAGGCCACGAACCTGCCCAGATCGACTTTGGCCGAGCTAATTTGGCCGAGCTGGAGAGAGCTCCATGGGCAGTGCGCGGAGCGCGAGCTACCGCCGCTAACAGTTTGTCGGCGAGTGGCGTTGTTGTTGAATCACAAGCCGATGATGTAAGCGGCGATCGCTTACTGTTCACGCCCACGACACCGTATCAGACATTCATGCAGATTTCCAACACGAGCGTGGGCGCATGGAACACTGATGGGTGTTTCGCGCCTTGTAGGGGCCACGTGCAAAACCAACGACGGTGTCCTGGAACCCCTCTTCCACTTCTTTATCCTCCTCCTCCTCCTCCTCACCCTTCCCTTCTTAGTCAGTCCGCTTGCCCCTCCCCCTCCCTCTCCTAACCATCCTCTTTATAACCCTTCCCCTTTTAGTCCGCCCGCACCTGTTTCAACTCAGGTGTAAGCACTGCTTGGGTCGCACTGGCGAGCAACGTTAACACCACCAACAACGATAACGAGAACAACAACAACACCAACAACATCACACTATCAACAACGACCACATCAACATCAACAACAAAACACCAACGACTGCAACATACACAACACCATCTCAAATACCATTGCCACGCAAACAGAACACCGAGACCATCAACATAGCAAATATTAGCCACTCCATAAACAATACAATCATTTCCTACCTTCGATATTGCCAACATGAGCGCCAACACAAACACGAACAAACACACCGGCACAACAAAAAACACTACCAACAGAGGGTAAGCACAATACGATTAAGGATGTGGAGGTGGACGGGGCAAGACGGTGAACATTTCCACTTGAAGGACAATTCCCTTGCACTGCTTGGCGGTTGCGATTGGCCTTGCGTTGTGGTATACGAGGTCGTCATCATCGCATGGCGTCACACATATGATGCTCCCGAACTGATCGGCGAATTCCGTCTTTCGACTCACCCAGTTTGATTATGATATTGGAACTAGTCATGCATTTTGCTGGTGCGTTTGTTGTTACCTATGTTGACCATCCAGCGCATACATGTTTTGTATATGGAAGTAGTGATGATGTGGCTGAGGCTGGTCATTATGGGCATGGCGTTAGATTTGTTCTTTTGATTGATGTACGCACGCCAATGTGTATATGTTGGTTTGAGTATGAAGGTGACGATGGTGATTAATGAAACGAAGATGGGCATGATGATGGTGATGGTGATGCTGGTAAGGTTGATGATAATGGTGATGCCGTGTGCGTGCGTGGGGATGGCCGATTTGTTGTATGGTGGCCGTGTTGGCGACAACCACCAGGTGTCGGGAGACAGCCCCCCCCAGCTATGGCGTGCAAGGCTAGGTCGGGCATGTCCTCCTACAGGCTGACTTTAAACAATAAAGTTTTAAACAATGATTAAACACAGCTATTTGTAATCGTCCCCATACAAATCTTTTTCTATTCATGTATAGTCCTCCTGTAGAGGGACATGCCCGACTACATTCTAGGGAGGCAGGGGCCTTCTCAGACGGTTCTGGGTGCATCCAGAAAGGCTTCTCTCGGGAGCTGGGCGGGCTGCTACCGAATCCCTCTGCCATCTCAGAAGGCCCGCCGCCTCCACACCCAATCTGTCGGGGGTGCGCAAACATGGATACCGATCCGTGGACTTGGCGCGCGGTCGCCAAATCCAGGGATCGGGGGAAGTGCCCCTCCCCAAAATGCGGCCGGTGCCGCCTCGCTCGGCGGCGGAAATCCGCGATTCCCCATGGAAGCGGGACCCGTCGCTAATCCACGCCCCCTTGATCCATGTTTGCGATCGCCTGACTTGTGAGCGCCGCCAACACTATAGTCGGGCCTGTCCTCCTACAGGGGGATTTTGGACGACAAATGCAAAAATAGTTAAAATGCCCCAGCCTGGCCAAACAATATTGAAAAAACAGTCGTCCCCAGACTATTTTTTAATACTTTTGAATGTTCCTCCTGTAGAGGGACAAGCCCGACGTAAGCCAACACCCCTCCCCATGGGGCGGCGAGGCGCGGCAATGCGGCCTGCGGGCCCCCGACGGTTCCTCCGGGCCTGCGGCGCGGGGGGGCGGCGCGGGGACAACGAGAGCGACGGCGGCAGACGACGAGGACGACGAGGGCGACAACGAGGACGAGGATGACGCTGGCGACGACGACGAGGACAACGATGGTTTTTTGGACGTATGATGGCCTCTTCCGGGCCTCCAGGGCACCGAAGATCCAGAGGTTTCGAATACGTTTTTTTCGCATTTTCTTCTTGGAGGCCTCCACAGACCTCGGGGGGGGCAGATACCTCAAGGGACGTTCGATGGGGACCCCCAAAGTCTTCTGGGGACCTGCGAACCGGAGACGACGCAAGCGACGACGTACTCAGGTTTCATAAGAGGGTTTCGTTTTTCTTCCTCGCTGCTTGCCCCTGGCATGAGGCCAGCAGCCCTGAGGGATGCATTCCCCAAACATCCGATGCCTTGACGTATTCAATACGGGGTCCCTGGCAATCCCGACCCTGTCCCCAAAACCAATATGACGGTCCTGGCAAATGCTCCTGGAGGCCAGAAACTATCCAAAACCTCCCGTCGCGACTTCTTCACTGCGCGACCGCGTCGTCCTGAATAATCGTGAGTGGCTGGTGGACATGAACACGGACGCAAGATCTGAAATCCCCTCGTCCTCAGTGATAGGAGGGGGAGAGGGAGGAGGAGGAGGAGGAGGAGGAGGAGGAGGAGGAGGAGGAGGAGGAAGAGGAGGAGGCGGAGGCGGAGGAGAGAGGCGCAGGAGGAGGAGGAGGCGAGGAGGAGGAAGAGCAGGCGAGGAGAACGAGGAGGAGGAGGAGGCGGAGGAGGAGGAGGCGGAGGAGGGAGACGAGGAGGCGGAGGAGGAGGATGCGGAGGACGGTGGGAACGTCCTCCTCCCCGCGGCGGTCGTCCAGGGGCTCGGCTTAGGTCGGGCATGTCCCCCTACAGGCGAATCTTGGAGGGAGAATTAAGAATGGCCAAACCATATCCCAACACAGTCAAACATCACCCACACACCGTTCCCGGACTATCTTGTACTACTCTTGAATCTTCACGCCCGACTTACGGCTCGGCGCGGCAAGCGACCCGGTCGGGGATCTTCTGACCCGGGTCAATCCAGACCCGGGTCAGCAGGAAACCAAAAACCTGAAATGCAGGATAAAAAAAACTGCGACGCAGGTCTTCGCAAACCCGGGTCAACCAATATGCGCGTCCGCCTCGCGGCCACGAGCGGCTCGCTGACCCGGGCCAGCCAGAGAGGGTCTTCGCCGGATCCTGCAGGATCCGGTGCCCTGGCTGACCCCCGTTTGCACTGACCCCCGCCTCAAGGCTCCCGACCCCCACTCGAAACCCCGACACCGGCCTCGACCTTCCGATCCTCAACGCTCGACCTCGAGCCGATTCCGAGCCTCGACCTCTAGCCTCGAGCCTCGATCCTCGACCCTCGACCCCCTACTCGATCCTCAATCCTCGACCTCGACCCGACCTCGACCCGACCCGACCCGACCCGACCCGGCCCGGGCCGGCGGTGCGGCGCCCGGGGCGCCAAAGCGGACGCACGCAGCGCGACGGCCACGGTGCAGAGCGCGGCCCTCGACCGCTGCGGGCCGTGCCGGGGGTCGACGGGCACGGCAGGGCCCGCCCCCGCGACGGCCTCCTCGCCCTTGTCGTCGTCGTCGTCGCCGTCCTTGTCGTCGTCGTCGTCGTCTTCGTCGTCGTCGTCGCCGTCGTCGTCGCCGTCGTCGTCGTCGTCGCCGTCCTTGTCGCCGTCCTTGTCGTCGTCGTCGCCGTCGCCGTCGTCGTCGTCGGGCGGGAGCGGCAAGAGATAGGCATCGGGCTCGTCGGAAATCGATTCTGGGGCAGCTGAGTGCCGGGGGCGGGGGAGAGGGGCGGGGAGGGGCGCGGCGCGGCGCGGCGACGGAGACGAAGCTGAGGACCAGCAGAACTGCGCGGAGTTTTTGCAGAATCTCGTGGGTTTGCACACGGAGGGATGATGATGATGATGATGATGATGATGATGATGATGATGATGATGATGATGATGATGATGATGATGATGATGATGATGATGATGATGATACGGATCATGCTTTAGATATGGATACTGCTGATTATCAGTCGCATGTCATTATCATTCGCAGTATCATTACCATCGTCATTATCATTATCACTAGTATGTTACCAGTGTCGTCATCATCATCATCATCATCATCATCATCATCATCATCATCATCATCATCATCATCATCGCCATCTTCATCACCATCAGCATCAACATCACCACCACCATTACCATCACCACCACCACCATCATCATCATCATCAGCATCATCGTAATCGTGATCGTCATTAGCATCAGCATCAGCATCATGATCATTGCGAAGGCTAGCCCGAATCCCGTGCAAAAGACGTCCCCGTGGACGCCCGCTTGTGATCCTCGTGCGCGCGGGTCAACCGGGATTTGTTGGCCCTGGCGTGTGTCGCCTCGGACGTCGCACAGGTCTCCGCAGGGCCCGTGGCGAAGGAACATGGAATATCGAAAGGCGCCACTCTCAAGGAACGAGCCGTGCCGACATTGATGAAACGGTACAGTTAACGCGCCTAGTAAGGACGCGCGCATTTATCTAGGGTACCTTTGCGTCCTTGCTTCTGCGGCCCGTCCTTTGCCGTCTTCACTGGCCGCTCGCCGCCCAAGACATCCCAACTTCGGCATCCAAGGGTCTTGCGTCCTTACCACTCGTCCTCAATGCACGTTTTGACTCTGTAGTCCATGATGATGAGCAACAAACGTACCCCTGATTCGAGGCCGCCTAGATTGGGTCCGAGTAGATGGGGTCGGAGGATTGCACCGCATCGCCGATGCATCAGCGCCCTCGGCGTGGGGAACATCGGGCTCCGCATCGAGAAGCATCGCCGATGCATCGGACCTCTTGTTCGGATGTATCTTCTGGAAGCCTGAAGTCAGAATCGGTACTGTTACATCCCTGGTCGAAGCTGGCCGAATCTGGTTTAATACGCCTTACACTGGGGGCGCGTACCAAGGAACCAGAGGCTTTTCGTCAGAGCATGTTGGGCGTCAAAAAAACTTCGCGTTCAGGACACTCTCTGTTCCTTCCCAACTGCACCTCGCGAAAGCAGTGCCCCGCCACCGAAGAACCCCTGTGGTGCCGAACGGACTGCTGATGTTTTTGCATCCGCGTGGATTCGGAGGGCCAACAGCGAAATTGCTAGAATGCCCCACCACCGAAGAAATCCCCTTGCGAAGATGGTACCAGAGGCCTAGAGACTAATCCTCCGAGACTAATCCTCCGAGACAGAGGCCGCGCTGGACCGAGAGCGAGGACCGGGCCGAGGCCGCACCGCGGAAGCGACACGCCCGCCCATCGCCACGGACCGGCGCGCAGCGGGACGCCAGACGATGAAGAGGCGGAACTGGGCTGGCGGCCGCGACCAATCGGGGCGGACGAAAGGGAGGGGGGCGTTAGAGCGAATCAGTTTGCGTGCAGCTGGTCCCGCTGGCGCCTGGAGGGACCGCGTACTACAAGCGTGTTTGTTGCGAATCGAGTATTGTTTTTTCGACGTGATCTCGAGATTGAGGGCAGCCACAGGGCTCGGAGGCAGATCATTCGATCGGGATTGGTGGAACGCTTCAGCCTGCAACCTCGAGGGCGCTGAGATCGGTTCCTTACTCGAGCTATTCTCGAAAACCATTTCTGCACTGAGGAGTGCGCCCAACGGTTGGGTCGAAACCAGCTGCATGCAGCAGCCCTCGTACCCCCCTCGACGCCGTCCTCCCGGATCCGCCCGACTGGAGAAGGGCGGTAACGAGGACAGAAGAAGGGCTGATCCCGCCGGGCGGATCCCAGCGACCGCCCGACCTTGCCCCGCGACCCAGGGCGGCTCGAAATATAAACTCGGGGCGGAGACTTTTCGCGGTCTTTGGGTTCGGGCAGCTGCCTCATCAGAGGCCTCCTGGATGGGGTCGGGGGATCGCGCCGCATCGCTGATGCATCGGCGGTGCGGCTTGATGTGGAACCCGACTTCCTCCACGCCGACGTCGCCGATGCATCGCAAACGTGGCCGATGCATCGACGACGCATCGGCGATACCCTGGCTACGCATCGGCAACGCATTGGCGATGCGGCGCGATCCTCCGACCCCATCTACTCGGACCCCGACTAGCGTGAAAGCAGAAAGAACCACCACCATCAGAAAACCATTGAGCTCCGCTCCCAGAGGCCACCCCACCGAGCTGGTGGCACGCCGTTCCGGGCACTCCCTGGGGGCGCGTCCAGAACGGGTTGCCACCAGCTCGGGGGGTGGATCGGCCAACCCTCTTAGCTGGTGGTAGTGGTTATCTCAGGAGGAGGAGGAGGAGGAAGAGGGGGAGGGGGAGGAGGGGGAGGAGGAGCAGCAGGAGGAGGAGGAGGAGGAGGAGGAGGAGGAGGGGGAGGGGGAGGAGCAGCAGGAACGGGAGGAGGAGGAGGAGGAGGAGGAGGAGCAGGAGCAGGAGGAGGAGGAGGTATCCTCCGGTGAACCTGGGAGGCATAGCCTCATGGCCTTTGGGGCCCAGGTCGCCCCACTGGGCGCGCCGCGCCCTGCGAGGCGCAGCTCCGCGGCTGTTCTCTCGCGCCCACGCGCCGCCGCCCTGTAGAAGGGCGGCTCGCTGGCCCGAGACGCGATACGCGAAGCGCGGTCATCGTCGCGCCCCCGAGGACAACGACGACGACGACGACGACGAGGCCTGTACCCAGACGTGCGGCCTGGTGTTGCTAGAAGTGCCCCTGGTCCAAGGTGCCCCCGGCTTCTCATTCCAGCTGGGAGCCACTGCGGCCCTCTGGGCCTCGTGAGGGGCGCTCTGGAGGCCTTGGGGGCCTCCTTGGGGATCCTGGGGGCCGCCCTGAGACGGCCCAAGAGGGTCCAAGAGACGCCACAAAGGAAGACCACGAACAGATGTTAAGCCCCGAAGAGGCCACCCAGAAGCTCCAGGAAGCCCCCAAGAGACCTCCCAACCCAAGAGACCTCCCAAGAGATCCCCACTGGCATCCAAAATGCCTCTGCATCCAATAGGCCTTCCGAGAGGCCTCAGGCATCCAAGAGGCCAGAGGCCACTGTATGTGCATGTGTTTTGTATGGGTGTGTGTGGAGACAACTGTATATATATATATATATATATATGTATGAACGGATGACATGAGTGCATGTATCTAATTACAGATGTGTGCGCGCATGTGTTTGATGCATACAAGTATGCATATAGTTAAACAAACAGGAAGGGAAAGACAACAAGAAAAAATATAGGAAAAAAGGAGCACGACGAAAAACGATCCCTGAACGCCATGTGACTGCATTGGGGAACACGCCCATCTAGAACCCACGAGAACCCGCAACAACTAACCACGATACCAAAAACTATGTCCTCCTCCTTGTCCCTCCCTCAGAACCGGCCCCATCGTGCTCTGCTGGGGTGCGTTCTGGCTAAGACTCCAGGGCGGATGCAGCACTCGCGACGAAGGCCGCCGAGGAGAACCGAGGGCGGAACACGTCTGAAGTTTTATCCCTCCTACTTCTCCTCCTCCTCCTCCTCCTCACCCTCCCTGCCAGATGGAGGCGAAGCTGAGGAGGACGACGCAGAGGAGATCAGAGAAGGCAAGGGTTGGCGGCGCGCCGAGGGGGAACCGACAAGGGGCAAACGTTCTCAAAAGCGGTGGGGCTTCTCAGAAGCCATGGGTACGGAAAACATGGGTACACTGCCCAACAAAACATAAATGTTGTCCCAAACCGACGGCGGCCGCTGTTGGGCGCGCGGCCCTCTGCCTCAACTGGACAAAGGCCGCGGCGGCACCGACAGCGAGCCTGGCTCAAACTGAGCAGGAAGTGCTGTTGGGCATCTCGGGTCGGGCGAAAGGGGGGGATAGCAAAGGGGGGGGTTGAGAATCCGGCGCCGGGAGGCGCTCATGTATCGAGGAATGGGCCCCTCGGTGGGGCCGAAACCAGCTGCATGCAGCAAATTCCGTACCCCCCCCTTTCCCAATCCCCCCCTTTCGTCCGGCCCGAGCATCGTGCCCATCCTTTCCGTGCGGCCGGGGCTGCTTGGAGAGGGCACGCGAGAGGACACGGGACCCTTCCGAGGGCCACCTTGCCATACTCAGGGACGTGGGGAGGCCTGGCTCGCGAAGCTCAGGACACGAGGGTACCCTCGATCTGGCAGGGTCGACCTGCTAATCAGTCTCGACTGTACCCATGCCGATCGCACCGAAGATCGGCGGTGGACAAACCTCCCTTTAGTAAATCTCCCCTTGGTGAAAACGGCCTGGGACCGAAACCGACGGACCTGGACCCGCAAAAATGACGGCCGCGACGCCCTCTCGCGAACCGAAAACGGCCAATTCGCTAATCGACGTGTCAGGGTGGGAGGTAAGTCCACCCCCGATGCAAAGCCTGCCCCGGGGAATGAGTGCAGACCTCCGGGGAGAAGGGGGGGGCTGAGCCAGTCCAGGGTTCGCTACAGGGACTGGTCTCCTTCCACAACAGCCGAGAAAAACCCTCTGAAATCCCTTCGCCAGACCCTCCTGGAAGGATTCCGGGAGGCCCTTTCGGAGGATCCCGGGAGGGTTCCCACGGCACCCGTGCCGATCGCACCGGAGAGAGGGGCTGGTCTCCTCCCACAACAACCGAGAAGAACCCTCTCAAAACCCTCCGACAGACCCTCCCTGGAAGGGCTCCGGGAGGCCCTTTCGGAGGCCCCTCCGGGAGGCTTCCCGCGGTATACCCGTGCCGATCGCACCGGAGAGGGAGGCGGCGGCCCGGGCGAGGGCGGCAGGCCCTCGAGCGGGCACGGGGGCGAGGATGCTGCCGCCGCCGGGCCTGGGCCAGAAGAGCACCCCTCCAGAACTGCAGGGGCCCTGGGGCACAGAAATTCGCCGGCCCAACGGGCCAGAGGCGTGCTAAGATCTCTGGCAACTGGTTAAGAATTCTCCAGTTCGCGCGCGCGGGGCGGCCCCTGGGGGTCCCCGGACGAAGAGTACCCCGGCAAGGTCCTGAGAGAGTCCCGGGAGGAGTCCCCCAGAGCGCTCCAGGAGCGCTCCATGAGCGCACCAACAGGGCTCCGAGACGTCCCCGAGAGCCCCAAGAAAGGCCAAGAGGCCCCCAAGAGGCCCCCAAGATGGTACACGAGGGGTCCGACATGCCACAAGATCGCTCCAAGACGCCCAAGATAGCCCCCAGACGCCCCAAGAGGCCTCCCAGAGCACTCCCAAGAGGGCCCCCGGAGGCAAAATTCATTGTTTTTCCTTAGGTTTTTGAGAGATTTTGGAGCTTCCACCTTTTCGGTTCCCGACGCCCCAAGACGGCCCCAGAGGCCCCCAAGATCGCCCCAAGAGGGCCCAAGAGGCCCCCAAGAGGGCCCCAAGATGGCCCAAGAGGGCTCGAAGACGGCCCAAGAAGCCTCCAAGACGGTCCAAGAGGGCCCCAAGAACACCCCCAAAGGGGCCCCAGAGAGGGAACACGAAACAAAATTTCGCGCCCTCGGCCCTAAGAAGCCCCTACGAGGCCCCAAGAGGCCCCTAAGAGGCCCCAAGAGGCCCCCACGAGGCCCTCAGGAGGCCCCCAAGAGTCCCCCAAGCGGCCCCAGGAGGCCCCCCAAATGCCCCCCCGAGCGCCCCAGGAGTCCCCCAAGCGGCCCCAGGAACCCCCAAAGCGCCGCATTGACACCAGGCCCTCGGGCAAACGGCAGACATAAGACCGTATGGGCCGGCGGAATGAGCGAAGCGATTCAATAAATAGGCACACAAATAACAGAATTCCTAATATTGTCCTACGTTTTCTAGGTTTTTGGCCCCCCCCCGCTTCCCATATCGTCCCACATGTTCTGGGAAACCGACGATTCACTGTCTGTGTGCTTCTTTTCCTCCTGAAGAACGTGAGGCCCTCCGCTGGCAAGAACTCACGCACCATTAGAACGACACGAAGATCGGGACAGAATCGGATCGGGATAACTCGAAATCTCTGAGAATCGGCGGGTTTGGAGGATGTATTGGGCGCCGCGGCCGCTCCAGAGCGTTCCGGAACGCTCTGAGAGCGCTCCGGAACGCTCTGGAGCGATTTATCCCGATCTATAGCCCTGTTTCAACCATCCAGACGGGCATCCGGCAAGCACGAAGAGCACCAGGGCACCCTCCCCGAGCCGCCCTCGAGCGCGTACCTCAGTCCGGCTGTCCGGCAGTGACTGGCTCGGCCTGCGCTCCGAGCGCTTTCCCGAGGCTCCCGCGGCCTCCGCGTCTGCAGCCCGTACGGAGGCTGCTCGGAGATCCGGGGCGTCCCGGAAGCGTTGGTACCCTCCTCCTTCTCCTCCTCCTCCTCCTCCTAGCCACAGGTGCCAGAATAACGCTTCCAGGGTGCGGGACGGTTATCGTTTCGCCGGAAGGGGGGGGGGGGGTTCTGTAATTGCTTCTTCGGGTTACCCCTGGCACGTAGCACTTCGTGACCCCTCTTGGGCATGCGGCGGAAGCGATCGCTCGGGGCGCCAGCCGGCAGGCCTGGGCCTGTCCGCTCGGGCGTCCGCGGTCGGACCGGAAACGGCGAGCAGCAGCGATGATGACGGGAGGCAGCAGAGGGGCGCCGGCCAGCGACGAGGATGGGCAAGACCTGCCACACCTGAAACACTCCCCCTCCGCCACCAAAGTTGAGCAGGGACCGACCGTCCCGGCATTCCTATAGTCCTACCACGAGATGTTCTTAGAACCCAAACATGTCCTAACAACAAAAACAATGTTCTTAGAACGTAAGCCCCTAAGCCCGATGCGATACAACAAGACAGACTCCGCCAGAGATGTTCTGAGAACATGTCGTGGGAACCATAAAAGGTTCAGAGAACATTGTTTGGTAGGGCGATCGGCGGTGGACAAACCTCCCTTTAGTAAACCTCCCCTTAATGAAAACGGCCTGGGACCGAAACCGACGGACCTGGACCCGCAAAAATGACGGCCGCGACGCCCTCTCGCGAACCAGAAACGGCCAACTCCTTAGTCGACGTGTCAGGGTGGGAGGTATGTCCACCACCGAGCTGTAGGTACGCCAGGACGCTTCGCCACTGCTTGAACCAAAGGGAGGACCATCTCATGACCTCTTGCTCTCGAACGTTGGCAGAACTGGGTTTAATGGAAGCTGGTTTAATGATCTGTACTGGTGGCGTCCCTCCGTCCCATTTCCACTAACCCGGAACGACCGTCACCCGAAAAAACACCAGCTACGGCAAACCTGGTTTAGTGATTCTGGCCAATTTGGGGGCTCCAGGGCCCCACTACTCACCGGGTCCCCTTACCTGGGGTCCTGGCTATACCCGACATAAGCCTCGGTGCACGCCCCTGTCAGGCCCGGAGGCGGAGGCGGAGGCGGAGGCGGAGACGGAGGCGGAGGAGGAGGCGGAGGAGGAGGGGGAGGAGGAGGAGGAGGGGGAGGAGGAGGAGGAGGAGGACCATCTCGTGCCCTCTTGCTCCCCGGACGCAGGGCAGCCACTGCCAGAGGCACGCGAGCGCGGCCCGCGGCGGCGGGGCCCTCCGCCTGCGCAGCGCCGCGCGCAGCAGCGCCGCCGCCTCTGGGGGAAGACAGCGGCACCGATGCCGCACTGGACGCCCGAAAGTTTGATCCCTCCTGAAGTTTTATCCCTCCTCCTCCTCCTCCTCCTCCTCACCCTCCCTCCCAGATGGAGGCGAAGCTGAGGAGGACGAGGCAGAGATCAGAAAAGGCCAGGGTTGGCGGGGCGCCGAGGGGGAACCGACAAGGGGCAAGCGTTCTCCAAAGCGGTGGGGCAATGGACGCCCGAGACTGGCACGGAAGAACGGGTGCAATGCCCTTCGGGCTTCGAGGGGTGTCCCCTGCTGGGGAGGCAATTTGGCGGGGGTCTCGAGGGGGATGGGGATGGGGATGGGGATCGGTTCAACAATACCGATCATCGAATCGGAGGCGTCGAAATCAGCCCCGTCTCGCGAGCAGTCTTGGCCGCCCGACATGGGTGCGGAAAAATGGGCACAATGCCCAACAACAAATGTTGTCCCAAACAAACAGCGGCCGCTGTTGGGCAAGTGGCCCTCTGTCTCAAGTGGCCACAGGCCGCGGCGGCGCGGACAGCGAGTCCGGTTCAAAATGAACAGGAAATGCTGTTGGGCATTGTACCCATTCTTTCCGTACCCATATCGGGCGTCCAAAGCCGCTGCTCCCTGGACCTTTTCCGGGGCGCGGTCCAGCCAGGACTTCGAGGCGGATCCAGCCGTGGCGACGAGGGCCTCGAAAACGGGGGAGGGTGACAACGTCGGTGTCTCTTCCTCGTGTGGGCGCTACATGAATGGGGGGGCGATGCGCGGGGGATCGAAGAAACGTGCACGGCCCCAGGGGGGCCCCTTCTCGGTACACAGAAGGTGTATCTTTCTCCGCCCTCCCATGGATGGCCGCGCCCCATCTTGGCATGGAAGGGACGGTTCCTGAGGGAAGGCAAGGGCTCCTAACTTCGCGCTTCGCGCTGCGCGAACAACTTCGCGCTCTCGCGCCGCCCCCAAAAGGGAGAAGAGGAGTACGAGGAGGAGGGGGAGGAGGAATGAGGCCCGCAAAGCGCGAAGCGTGACTAACTTCGCGCCCTCGTGGGAGCCCTTGGGGAAGCAGGTCCTGGACCCCGGGGCCCTCCCGCGGACCACCTCTTCAGCCTGAATCGTTGTCTGGCAGTCTCGGGGCCCGTGGAGGGCCCCGAGAGTGGAGGAAAGAGAACTATGCACATACGCCGATTCTGGCCAGGCCCATCCTGAGCCCAGGCTGGTGCATACGCCCTCTGACCTTGGCCAGGAAGGCGTATGCCCCGATCCTGGGTCAAGAATGGACGTTGTCAGGATCGGTGCATGTGCATAGCTCACTTCGCCCGAGAGAGCCCGAACAACGGTGCAGAACATCGACCCGTTCCCTCAGGACTCAGGACTCGTGTCTTCGTGGCGACCAATGCGCAACGAACAAAAATGCAAAATCCCAAAAATCACAACCTTAGCACCGGACCCCATCATTCTGCGTCATTCCTCAAGCCGGATCGATCTGTGCGGCTGCCAGAGCCTGAAACTCGACGAAAACGCCCGCTGTGAAAAATTGTAACGCCAGGATCTGAAGGCATCGGTGCCTTGACGAAAGGAACGAGAAGCTGCATAAACATAATTTCTTTGAGGTCCGCGCGGATTTCTTGGATCGGCGCTGGACCCCCCCTCCCTGACGCACGGAACGCGCTGGGGGCGGCGCCGGAGACGCCGCCAGGAGGCGCCGATCCGAGAAGTCCGCGCGGAGCTCTGAAAGTCCACGTTCATGTCATTCCCCAATCAGTGCTTGCACTCTTCGAAGAGGTCCTAGCGGAGATTGAAGGATGTGGCGAAAATCCAAGCCAAATTCGGTAGGCGGCCGGGTTTCCAAATTCCTGGTCCCAGGTTCCCAAGTTCCCGGCTCTGGGCTCCGGGCCGATTTCGGCGGGCGGCGGGGTTCCGGGGTTGCTCGGTTCCTGGTCGATCTTCTTATCGATCGGCCTCACCAACGATCTCATTACCCACCTCTCTATCGATCCTCCTATCGATCTCGCAATCGATCTCACTATCGACCTCACAATCGATCTCACTATGTAGATCACACGATCGATCTCATGATCGACTATCGATTTCATATAATCGACTTCACTTTCGGCATCACGATCGACCCAATCTTCCTCACTATCGATTCCTCTATCGATCCCATAATCGATCTCACAATGACTCTCAATATCCATGCCACTAATATTCAAACCATGCACTGATTGAGTTTTCCTCTGATGTAATTATTTGTGCCCCGCTATCCTCCCTTATCGCTAGGACGAGACTGATGTCATGATCCATGATAGGATTGGTAAGGACGCGTTCGATGATTCCCAACGTATCTGGGGCCCCGTTTCTGCAGCCCGTGTGTACCGTTGGGACATCTAAGAAATCCTGAAAGCCTGGGAAGTCCTGAAACGCATCGTTATTGAAGAAACCGGAAGGTACGGATACCGCTAGTCCCTGGACCTCTCTGGGGGTGTGATCTGACCAGAATTTCGAGGTGAACCCAGCGGTGGCGACGAGGGCCTCCCAAGAGACCCAGAAAGGCGAAAACGAGCCGAGGGTAGCGGTACCCTTTCCTCCTCTGAATTCTTATGACCTCTGTCGGGATCCACCGAAAGGGGGGTGACCCTGAGGGGGGGGCATGAGTTCGATCCGTTGGTGCACCGAACTGCCGCACCTATCGACAACTATCGGGATCTGCTGGCGGCTGGGGGGCATCTGTTTTGGGCGGTTCTGTGCAAAAGCCGATCGAACTCACACCCCTCCCGTGGCCCCCTCCTTTTGCGGGAGCCCGACAAGAGGGAGGCGGAGACGGCGGCCCGGCGAGAACGGCAGGCCCTTCCTGCCGGCCCGCGAGCAAGTACGGGGACGTGAATGCTGTCATGATAGGATTGGCTCAGGATGCGTTCCAAGCTTTCTGGAGTATCCAGCAGCCTCCGGCGTCGAGATCTATACATATCCACTGCTCCTGACCAAGCCTATCCTGAGCCTAGGAGCTGTGTATACGCCGTCCTGGCCTGGCCAGAGAGGCATACCAACCGCTCCTGGGCCCAGGATGGACCTGGCCATGCGCAGTGGATGTGTATAGATCTCGCCGCCCTTGGCGGAATCCCGACTCTAGCTCCCCTGAACTGTCGGTCTGAGCCCTGTGTAATAGGTCTCGCCGCCCTCAACTCTCTGGCCTCGTCCTCTGTATAGGTCTCGTCGCCCTGACTCTAGCTCCTCTGAACTGTCTAGCCGCCTCCTCTGCCTAGGTTTAGGTTGGGCATGTCCCCCTACAAGGGGATTTTGGACGAAATCTATATATATATATATACATATATGTTATTTTTCCAAAAGCAGCCGCACCAGCAAATCCCAAAAATACTTTAAAACATAGTCCCCCGACTATTTTTTCACTATTTTTGGATATTCCCCCTGTAGAAGGAGAGGCCCGACTTGAGCCTATAGGTCTCGCCGCCCGGAGCCTCGGGGCTGCCCGCCGCGTCCGGCGCCAGGCGGCCGCCCGCCGCCGCCAGCAGCGCGGGGTCGGCGCGGGCGCGCAGCAGCGCCCGCACCACGGGCGCGCGCCCGCTCGCGGCGGCCGCGTGCAGCGGGGTGCTGCCGTCGGCGGCCCGGGCCGAGGCTCGGCGGCGCAAAGGTCCGAGCAGGAGGTCAGATGCAGAATTGCTTTCCCCCAGAATTGATCTATTCGTCGAATCGCCGCAGGATTGCGTGGCAGTCCACGAACGGTTTACTTTTGCCTTTCTAGATGCGACGCAGAGTCAATTTCGGGGTAAATCAATTCTGTAGTTGATCCCTTATTCGAAAGTTAGAGGGTTAGGTCGGGCGTGTCCTCCTACAGGCGGGTTTTGGTCGAAAGGTATTCAAAAGACTTTTTTTCTGCGAGAAGCTCCAAAGATCGTCCCCAGACAGGTGCCTTTGACTATTTGTGAGTACACGTCGGTCGGAAGAAGTAGGTAGAAACATGAAGTAGGAAGGCGGATGTAGTGGATTGGGTCCAGGCCCTCCCAGAGAACAACAAAACACAGCAAAAGCGTGCCGATTCTTGAAGTAGGAAGGCGCTTGAAGTAGATTGGGATCTGGGAATCCAAAAATACCTACGGCGTCCATATGCCCAGACCTGGTCGCGTCGTGGCACAAAAATCAGGACGGGAAACTGCTGGCCGACTCTGCCCTCGGGGGGCCCTCGCCGGGCCTCGGGGCCGTCAGTCGGGAGCGGCCAAGAGGGGGGTGTCCAAGAGGGGGGGATGCAAATCATGACCAGCGGCACGTGCACGGCCCAGCGGGGGGCCAGGGACGCAATGAAATAAGAAGAGGCGCCATAAAATCTGGGGAAATATCATGGCCCTGGCCATGATATCCCCCCCCCCCTAATCATCACCCCCTTCTTTTCCGCCCCCGGGTCAGAAAACGACCCGGGATGAAGAACCGGTCCCGTGGAAGGGGTCGGGGCTTCCAGAGACCCCGTAATGAGATAATCAGGACGTCGCATGTCTGGGTACAAATCCACTGCTCACAGGCCAGGCCCATGCTGAACCCAAGAGGTGCGTCCGAAGGTGGGCGTCCCCTCTCACACGAAGCCAGGACGAGAATAAACGCGGGTGAGGATGAATCGAAAATCTCTGAGATTCCGCGGCTCTGGAGGATGTCTGGGGCGCCGCGGCCCTCCCAGAGCGTTCCGGAACGCTCTGAGCCCCGTCCGATCAAAGGTGGGCGTCCTATCAGATCTTGTCGTTGCATTTTTTTTTTGCATCGGCCGCTCTCGCCGGGCTTCGGGCCTCGGGAACTCTCACAGGTCGATACGCCTCGAGAGATGGAATAGGAAGATGGGATCTGGGGCTCCGGTCGAGACTTTTTGCGGTGTGCCAAATTTCTCGAGATGTTGGATCTCGGGGTCTCGGGCGGCGAACATGTCCGTACCCGCGCTGCTAAGGCTTCGGGCTGCGCAGAGAGGGCCCCCAGTAGCCCTGGCTGGCCTCCACTCGACTGGCCCCCCCGAGTCGTCCCAACCTTTGTGGGCCCGGAAACAGCAAGGCCGTTTTTTTCACCGTTTCCAAAACATGCCCCTTTGAAAATGGAAACGGCAAAAAACGGCGACCGGAAACGGCAAAATCATCCCGGCAAAGCAACCTAACAGCGATGTGTAGGAGCATATCTGGAAGCATTCCCCTTAAGATTCAGATGAGAATCCAGTTGTAGAATTCTGCTGTTCTCGCAGTCGTAGTCGCATTCGCGATGACAGTCGCAGTGGCAACGGCAGTCGCAGTCACAGCCTCAGCCTCAGCCTGCCTCAGCCTCAGCCTCAGCCTGCCTCAGCCTCAGCCTGCCTCAGCCTCAGCCTCAGCCTGCTTCAGCCTCAGCCTCAGTCTGCCTTCAGCCTCGGCCTCAGCCTCAGCCTGCCTCATCAGCCTCAGCCTGCCTCAGCCTCAGCCTGCCTCAGCCTGCCTCAGCCTCAGCCTCAGCCTCAGCCTTCAGCCTCAGCCTCAGTCTGCCTTCAGCCTCGGCCTCAGCCTCGGCCTGCCGCAGCCTCAGCCTCAGCCTCAGCCAGCCTCAGCCTGCAGCCTCAGCCTCAGCCTCAGCCTGCAGCCTCAGCCTCTGCCTTCAGCCTCGGCCTCAGCCTCCGCCTGCCTCAGCCTCAGCCTGCATCAGCCTCAGCCTCAGCCTCAGCCTGCCTCAGCATCAGCCTGCCTCAGCCTCAGCCTCAGCCTGCCTCAGCCTCAGCCTCAGCCTGCTTCAGCCTCAGCCTCAGTCTGCCTTCAGCCTCGGCCTCAGCCTCAGCTGCCTCAGCCTCAGCCTGCATCAGCCTCAGCCTCAGCCTCAGCCTGCCTCAGCATCAGCCTGCCTCAGCCTCAGCCTCAGCCTGCCTCAGCCTCAGCCTCAGCCTGCTTCAGCCTCAGCCTCAGTCTGCCTTCAGCCTCGGCCTCAGCCTCAGCCTGCCTCAGCCTCAGCCTGCATCAGCCTCAGCCTCAGCCTCAGCCTGCCTCAGCATCAGCCTGCCTCAGCCTCAGCCTCAGCCTGCCTCAGCCTCAGCCTCAGCCTGCTTCAGCCTCAGCCTCAGTCTGCCTTCAGCCTCGGCCTCAGCCTCAGCCTGCCTCAGCCTCAGCCTGCATCAGCCTCAGCCTCAGCCTCAGCCTGCCTCAGCATCAGCCTGCCTCAGCCTCAGCCTCAGCCTGCCTCAGCCTCAGCCTCAGCCTCAGCCTGCTTCAGCCTCAGCCTCAGTCTGCCTTCAGTCTCGGCCTCAGCCTCAGCCTCAGCCTCAGCCTGCATCAGCCTCAGCCTCAGCCTCAGCCTGCCTCAGCCTCAGCCTGCCTCAGCCTCAGCCTCAGCCTGCTCAGCCTCAGCCTGCCTCAGCCTCAGTCTGCCTTCAGCCTCGGCCTCAACCTCAGCCTGCCTCAGCCTCAGCCTTCCTCAGCCTCAGCATCAGCCTGCCTCAGCATTCAAGATGTGGCCCGGGAATGGAATTCTGGGAACTCGAAGAACACGAAGTGGCCTACAATTGGCTCCGGCATTCAAGATCATGCCCAGGAATGGAGTTCTGGGAACTCGAAGACCACGAAGTGGCCTACAGTTGGCTCCGGGCATTCAAAATCATGCCCAAGAATGGAGTCCTGGGAACTCGAAGACCACGAAATGGCCTACAGTTGGCTCCGGGCATTCAAAATGTGGCCCGGGAATGGAGTTCTGGGAATTCGAAGACCACGAAGTGGCCTACAGTTGGCTCCAGGCATTCAAAATCGTGCCCAGGAATGGAGTTCTGGGACCTCGAAGACCACGAAGTGTGTAAATGTTTGCTTAAATCGACTTCCGCGGCTTCTCCCCGGATCCTGCCCGGACCCCCCTGGGGCGTCAAAATGCTCTCTTTTGACCCCACTAGAAACCTATCAGTCTTCGCTGTTAGGTAAAAACGGCTCCAGGATTGGAGCTGGAGCTGGAACCGGTCAAACAGCGGCGACGGAACTGGTAAAACAACGGCGTCGGAACCGGCCAAAAAACGGCAAAACGGAACCGGTAACAAAACGGCCCTGTCTTTTCCAGGGCCCACTAAGGTCTCGACCCATTCCCCTGGACCGGGTTTTCATCCTGAGTCGTTTTTTCACGGCCCCGAGGGCCAGCAAAGGCCCCCATAGAGGCCGAACGTCGCGAAAAACCTTCCGCCGCGATTTTTGCATTGCCCACTGAGTTCCTGGGCCCACTGAGTTCCTGGGCCCCCGAGTATCCCCAGCTGTCCTCAGCAGGCCGTTCGAATAGCCTGAGGCGATCTCAGCACCCCAGCGCCGCCTCTGGCGGCGCTCCTGGGGCGCTCCGCGCCCCAGGGTTGGGGTGCGGAGACCGCCCCGGACTACTCGAGGGGCCTGTTGCCCCCTGCCCAGGGTGCCTCCAGGATTCGCTCCAGAACGGAGCGCAACACTGGAGGCACCTTGGCGAAGGAGCAAGCGTAGCAACCGCCGACTTCGAGGTACGCGTGGTGCGCAGGCGCCTCGGAGTGCACGCAGACCACGACGTGCTGGGAAGACTCGGGGGCCCAGTTGGGGCCGACTGGGACTGCCTGGGGGGAGGCTGCCTGTGCGCAACCCGAAGCCTTACCAATCAGCGCCCTCGCGGTCGGGATCCCGGGGCTCGATCCCGCGTACAGTCATCGGCCTGACCTACGGAACGATACATAAGGAACGAAGCCCCTTTTTACCCCAAGGAATAACGCATAAGGAACGATGAATGATACATCGCGCATGAGGAGCTGTAAACAACGCATGTAAGCCTAAGGAACGACCGAGCCCCTTTTGAAAATCAAGTGTTCCTTATTCAGGCCGCTCACTGTATGCGCGATCGCCCGGACGCGCTCCGCGCACGGCCTCCGCGAACAAAAGGCCCCGCATCCGCGGGGTCGCGGCCCAGCGGCCTGGCCCGAGGGGCCGCGGGCACGGACACGTTGCCAGCCCACGATGGGCCCGGCCTGACAGCAAAACGCTGCAATTGTTGTCGTAGCTAGGGGGAAAATAAACCTACCTCGCTTTTGACCACCCTCGCTTCCAAGAGATACCAAGCGATGCCAAACTACGGCCTGTACTGGTCAGGCCGCTTGACGAGGAGGCGCGTGGTATGACGTGGTTTTGCCTGGCAGCGAAAGCGGGGTAGGTAGTTCACGCTCTGAGTAGCGGGCGTTGCCGCCGCCAAATGCCGGGCCCCGGGACAACCACAGATCGATCCGGCTCGAGAAATACAGCAGAAATAGAAGGTCGAAGGTTCGGGTCGTGACTTCTCACGATGTTGTACTTTTCAACGTCGGATCCCATGGCCTGAAAGATGGAACCCTCAAGGACGAGTGGCCTCAAACAATGAAGGTTCAGCTTGGGATCCTTTTCTTATCCTCGGGGTCCAATCCCTCAGGCAGGCCTGAGCTGGATCGGATCGCGAAATCGGATCGGATCGGCGACGGATCAGCTCGCCAGCAGCTTGTCCCGAACCGAACCCAACCGATTCGGAACCGCGGCCCCAGCCGGCGAATCGAATCGCATCGAATCGCACGCGGCCCTGCCGGGCCCTCATGTTTACGCCGCCGAGATGGCTCCGCCCTCGCGGCCGCCAGGGCGGTGGCAACCGCCGCCGCCGCGGGCTTCTGGTCTGGGGCCGCTGACGGTGTCCTTGGCCCAAGGTGTCCTCAACTCTTCGCTCCAGTCTTGGGCCCCTGGCAGGATGGGCGTGATCTCGTGATGAGCTTGGCTCAGGATGCGTTGCAATACAGCGGAAGTAGCCAGCGTCCCTCGCTTCGGCAGCCCGTGCGGACTGGAAACCTGGGACATCCGGGAGATTTGAATCCTGGAACACATCATTATCATTAGGTCGGGCGTGTCCCCCTAGAGGCCGATGTTGGACGAAAGATAAAACATACCCCAAACAATGCTCAAACATACTCGAACATGCTATTTCAAAAACGTCCCCAGGGTATTGTTTAAACTAGTCTTGACTGTTCCCCCCGCAGAGGGACGGGCCCGACTTGCCATCATCGTGACCTGGTGCTCCTCCGACCTGGGGCCCCCGTGAGCCTCATCAGGGGTGCTCTGGGGATCGTGTATGTGGCTCCCTGGAGAACTCCTGGGGACACAGAAGAAAGGCCTCGTGCACTTAGTGGGCCCTGGAAACGACAGGGCCATTTCTTCCCGGTTCCGTTTTGCCGTTATTTTGCCGGTTCCGACGCCGTTTTTTTACCGGTTCCGTCGCCGTTTTTTTACCGGTTCCGGCTCCGGTTCCAATCCTGGAACCGTTTTTTTTTGCCGTTTCCAGTCGCCGTTTCTTTGCCGTTTCCATGTTCAAGGGACATTTTTTGGGAAACGGTGAAAAAACGGAGGAGGAGGAGGAGGACGAGGAGGAGGACGAGGAGGAGGAGGAGGAGGAGGAGGAGGAGGAGAGGAGGAGGAGGAGGAGGAGGAGGAGAGGGAGGAGGAGGAGGAGGGGAAAAGGAGGAGGAGGACGAGGAAGAGGAGGAAAGAGGAGGAGGAGGAGGAGGAGGAGAGGAGGAGAACGAGGAGGAGAGGAGGAGGAGGAGGAGGAGGAGGTGGAGGGGGAGGAGAGGGAGGAGGTGATGGAGGAGGAAGAGGAGGAGGAGGAGGAGGAGGAGGAAGGAGGGAGGAGGAGGAGGAGGAGGAGGAGGAGGACGAGGAGGAAGAGGAGGAGGAGGAGGTGGACGGGTCGCCTAAGCCCTTCGTAGAAATCCTCCACAACGGGGGCCTCTGTGGCGCCCCCCGATCCCTTGGGCCAAGAACACCCTCCGGCAGCGCCCCGGTCTGGAGGCCGCCGGCCGGGCAGGCCAGGCCCTCGCGCAGGGCGTGGTCGCAGGCGTGCCAGAGGGCGCCCTTGCCTGAGGGGCAGCGATGATGATGATGAGGAGGAGGAGGCGGAGGAGGAGGAGGCGGCGGAGAAGGAGGAGGAGGAGGAGGAGGGGAGGAGGGGGAAGGAGAGGAGGTGGAGGAGGAGGCGGAGGAGGGGGCGGAGGAGGAAGCCGGGGGGGTGCTGGCAGTGGGGGGGATGCACATCGAACGGGTTCGAAGAAGAACAATAACCCATAAACATAAACTTTGAGGCGCGGGCCGCCAGCAGCGCGCGCAGGCAGGCGACGTGGCTGGCAACAACTGCGCAGTTCGAGGGATCAACAACGACATACGTAAACATAAACTGTCGGAGGTCCGCGCGGATGTCTTGGATTGGCGCTGGGCCCCCGCGGCGGCGCCTCCAGCGCCAGCCCTGGCGCGCTCCGCGCCCCAGGGAGGGGGGTCCAGCGCAGATCCAAGAAAGCCGCGCGGAACGCCAAAAGTTACTGTTCATATTTTTGTTTCCTCTTCGAGCGGGGACTAGGTCGGGCATGTCCTCCTGCAGGCGGATCTTGGACGAAAAACGAAACATAGCAAAAAATACGCAAACATAATCGACAGATCGCCCCCAGACTACTTTTCCTTACTATCGGGGATGGACAGACCTCCCTTTAGTAAAACGTGGTTTAATGAAAACGACCTCGGGCCCAAACCTGGCGGGCACAAACTCGGAAAATAACGGCAGCGGCGCCCTCTCGAGAACCGAAGATGGACAATTCACGAATCGACGTGTCAGGGCGGGGGGCTGCGTCCACCCCTGCTTCCGAGAAGCCCTCCCCCCCTCCCCCCGCCCCCCTCTGCGCGTGGGGCCGCGCCTCCCTGCGGAGCCGCCAGCCCCGAGAGAGATGCCGCCGCCCCCGCCCCGCCGCCCGCCCCCGCGCCGCCACCCCGCCGCCGCCAGGGGGCTCGAACCGGCAGCTGGCCATCGCTCGGACGTCCATTCCCTGTTTTTTTTTGGTTTCGTGCGTGGCTTTTTCGCCAAATGATCAAGGATGCTCCTCGATGGTCCTCGCCGAGAAAAAAAGGCACACGTCCGAGCGATGCCAAGCCATCTGCGCGCGGCTGGCCCCCCCTATCGTTGCCCATGACTGCCCTGCGCGTCCACAGCGCGGGGGTCCGCGCGTGCCCGCAGCAGGGCCAGCACGGCCTCCTCGTGCGCCTGCGCGCTCGCCGACATCAGCGCCGTCCTCGGAGGAGCGACCCAAAGGAACCCAGGGACGCGCACATATAAATCCGCCGACCCTGCCGGCGTGCGTGAGGGGCTGTGCCGTTCGTCGTTGTCGTCTTCGTCGTCGTCGTCGTCGTTGCAATGCTCTAGCGGGCTTGAGGGAAATCGGCCCATGTCGTAACCACGTCATAGGGAAGCCCCTTTCCTTTGTCCCTTCCCCTGCGGGGGGGGGTCCCCGAGGGGGTTCCCGGGGGGGTCGCCACCCAAATGCGCTTTCACTCCCCGCGCGTCTGGCGCAGTCCCCGCGCGGTTCCGGAGCCCCGCGCGGCTTCCCGGTTTTCAAAATGGCACCTGGAAGCCGAAAATGACGCAAGACTGAACATGTAGAACAACTCCCCCTCCCCCTCCTTCTCCTCCTCCTCCTCCTCCTCCTCCTGCTCCCTCTCCTCCTCCTCCTCCTCCTCCTCCTCCTCCTCCTCCTCCTCCTCCTGCTCACTCTGCGGACTCCGAACCCCAGGCTCGAGGATCGAGGCTTTCGGACGTCGCCGTGGCCCTCTTTTCGGCCACCCTCCTGCTCCTCCTCCTCCTCCTCCTCCCCTCCTCCCTCCTCCTCCTACTCCCCTCTTCTCCTCCGCCTTCTCCTCTGTCCGCCTCCGCCCTTCCTCCTCTTCCGCCTACTCCTCTCCTCCTCCTCCTCTCCTCCTCCTCCTCCTCCTATCTCCTCCTCGTCTCCTCCTCTCCTCTTCCTCCTCCTCCCCCTCCTCCTCCTCCTCCTCCTTCCTTTCCCGCCATCCCCCCTGTCCTCTCTCTCTCCTCATCCTCCTCCTCCTCCTCCGCTCCTGCTCCTGTCCCCTCCCCCCCCCTCCCTCCCCTCCTCATCCTCCTCTCCTCCTCCTCCTCTCCCCCTCCCTCCTCCTCCTCCCCCCTTCCTCCCCCCTACTCCCGCCCTCCGCTCAACCTCCACCTCCACTTTCTCCCATTCCTCCTCATCCTCCCCTCCTCCCCTCCTCCTCTCTACCTCCTCCGCCTCCTCCTCCCTTCCTGCTCCCCCTCCCTCCCCCCTCCTCCTCCTCCTCCCCCTCTCCTCCTCCCTATCCTCCCTCCTCCATTTCCCTCTCCCCTCTCCCTCTCCCTTCTCCCTTCCTCTCCTCCTCCTCCTCCTCCTCCTCCTCCTCCTCCTTCCTCCTCCTCCTCCTCCTCCACTCCTCCTCCTCCTCCTACCTCCTCCTCCTCCTCCTCCTCTCCTCCTCCTCCTCCTCCTCCTCCTCCTCGAGCGTCGGACGCAGTCTGTCCCGCGCCCACGCTCTCCCTGAACTCCACGGGGAGCGCGGCGACAAAGTACTTCTCCCGGTCGGCTGGTCCAGCTCCCGCCCGGCTAGGCCGCCGCAGCCGCCCGGAGCTCGGCCGCCCGCCTGGCGCTGGCGCTGTCCGCGCCCAGCGCCGTCCTGAGCTGGCGGGCGGTTGCTCGGTGGAGGGCCGCGCTGAGCTCCCGGCCCCACCGGGCCATCAGGGCGCCAGCGACTGCCGGGGCGGCCTCGTCGTCGCCGAGGAGGGCCGCCTCCCCGCGGGCCAGCTCGCGGAGGTGCCGGAGGGCTGCCGGCCCGTGCCGCCCTCCGGTCTCGAGCGCCAGGGGCACCATGCCCCACGGGGTCCGGCCCGGCGGGTAGCGGCGGCACTTCTCGGCCTCCGCCGCGGCGTTGACCGCGCCGTTGCGTCCTGCCGCCGCTGCCAGGCCGTCGGCGTCCCCTGGCACGCAATAGCGCACCGTCACGTCGAAGTACAAGCGGGGGCAGTCAGCCCGCTGTACCTCGATATCGAGGATGGCCTCCTCCCGCTCCGCGCGCAGCCCGGCCCCGCAGGTGGCGCACGGGCCCGCCGGCCGGTCCGCCGTCGTCCCGCCCTGGTTGCAGCGCGGGCAGGTCCAGCGCCAGCGGTCCCAGGCCAGGACGTGGGTTTGGCGCTCCACGTGGAACCCGCACTCCGCGTGGATAAGGGCCCAAGCGCGCTCCAGGTCCCTGCTCCGCGCCTTGAGCCCGCCTCCTCCTCCTCCTCCTTCTCCTCCTCCTTTTCCTCCTCCTCCTCCTTCTCCTCCTCCTCCTCCTCCTCCACCACCTCCTCCCTCTCCCCCTCCTCCTCCTCCTCCTCCTCCTCCTCCTCCTCCTCCTCCTCCTCCTCCTCCTCCCTCCTCCTCTCCTCTCTCCTCCTCCTCCTCCTCTCTCCTCCTCCCCTCCTCCTCCTTCCTCCTCCTCCTCCTCCTCCTCCTCCCTCCTCCTCGCCTCCTCCTCCTCCTCCTCCTCATCTTCCACGGCCTCCGCCTCCGCCCACTTCGTCGCCGACGACGTGGTCCTCTTCAGGGTCGGCGGCACCGGCCGCCAGGCCTTCGCAATACACACAAGTCCCAGGATTTGGCATATTTTCCAATATTTTCTGGGTGTTCGTCTTCCCCCCAATACCCACATTTTCCCATATTTTCCTGGTAGTCGACGATGATTTGTGTCTGTGTGTTTCCTTCCCTCCTGTGAGCAACCCTGAGATCCTGGCGACTCAGACTTTTCGGGCCAGTCGTTGCCGCCCGGCCTCGGGCCCCGGGACCCTCACAGATGGATCCGGCGGGAAGAACGGCGCAGAAAGATGGAGGGGCAACGACAGGGGGGGACTGGCATAGGGGGGGATGCATCGACCTGGAATCGGCGATACATCGCCGATAGATCGGCGATAGGCCCCCGATAGTGAATCCGCACCTTGCTGTGCAGGTTGGGGCTATCGGGCCCCTATCGGCGATCAATGGGCGATTGGGGGTCGATGCATCCCCCCCTATGGCTATCCCCCCAGATCGTTGCCCCCGAAAGATGAGGTCAGGGGCTCCGGTCGTGGTATAGTTTCCACGATGCTATAACTTGTTCGAGACGTCGGATGTCAGGGAAGGGGCACTGCCAAAATCGTGTTTTTATCCATGCGGAAGCAATTGCCCCAAGGACCATCCCAAGATGACGCATTTTTTTTCCAACGCAACGCACCGAATATTCAGACCTCTACCTTCAAGCACTGCACACCACGACAGCGTGGCCGCGCCGCAGAGTGAGATGGAGGGCCGACCGACGGTGGTCGAACCGCTTGCGCCCGCACGCAACATTCCACCGCGCAGCATCAGGTCGGGCGTGTCCTCCTGCAGGGGGGTTTTGGCCGAACAATAAAACATACTCAAAACATACCCTCCACATGGGCAAACCTGGTCCACAAAAACGTCCCCTGATTTTTTGTTGTTCGACTATTTTTGAATGTTCCTCCTGTAGAGGGACAGGCCCGACTTAAGACAAGCACCTCGAAACTGGCACACGAGGCCCCCGAGGGGGCCCGAGACGGCCCCAAAAAAACCAAACGTGTTGGGAGGAAGGGAGTCCTTTTCCTCCTCCTCCTCCTCCTCCTCCTCCTCCTCCTCCCCCTCCTTCTGATCTCCTCCTTCTACGCACCTCGAAACTAGCGCGCGAGGCCCCCGAGAGGGCCCGAGACAGCCCCACAAAGGGCTCCGAGACGGCGCCATGGGGGCTCCACAGTCGGCCCCCTCTGTGTGCCGGCGCGCTCGCCGGGCATCGGCGCGGCCCTCGGAGGAGCAAAACGCTCTGAGAGGGCCCAGACACACACAGAGAGAAAGACACTCCGATCCAAGGATTCCCAACATGTTCCCACATGTCCTTGATGTTCGTCCTCCCCCCACTTCCCATACCTCCCAACATCTTCCTGGAGATCGACGATCATCCGTGTCTGTGTTTTTTCCCTCCTGAGGCAGCAGAGGCATAAAACAAGGCATCAACAAAAACTGTCAGTCGTCCTCGCGGAGTTCCCAGCGTGCACTTGCCATCGCTCGTCCGTCCTTCCCCGTACATTGTTCAGTTTTGTGCGCGCTTGCTTTTCAAGATGATCCAAGATGCTTCAGATTTCTGGCGGTGGCCTCGCCGAGAAACGTGCACTCGTCCGAGCGATACCGAGAGCAACACAACTGGAAGTTTGTTTTGACACCAACTTGGCGTCAGTGGAACTCATGTTTTGCCTTTATTGAAGGTATACTTTCCAATGGTGACCTTCGAAGACAAGAAAAATGCTTAAAGCGCGTTAGGGTTTGTATAGGAGGTGCCGCGGGGGGGGGTAGCGTGGAATTAAAACAAATCGTGGAGTGTTAGGATGTTTATGTTAATGTAAAACGTATGCCTACAATGAGGGCAATGGGTACATGAATTTCACTGACGCCAAGCCGATGTCAACACAACGCTTCCAGTTGCATCTACATGGGCAACATCGATCGTGTTTGCCAGGGGGCCCAGCGCGGACCCAAGAACTCCGTGCGGAGTACCTACATATTATGTTTATGGCGCTTGCTCTCCGTCGAATGTCACCTTGGAAAGTATGCCGTCCATAAAGGCAATACCTGACGTTGCGTGTCTCCTCCTTCGAGACAGTGTACTTCTGGCGTTTAAATAGGCACCGGTACTTTCAGTAAGTTTGTGCTTGCTGAGCACCGCTTATCCGACCCCCATCCCCAGCGGCGTGGCCTGGGCCCCACTGGCCGAATAACCCCTCGATGGGGATATAGGCCGATCCCTTCGGGCTTCGAGGCGTCGAACATTTATGCCTCTGGCGTGCTTTCTCCGTCGAGACACAAATACTCCAAATCCCTTACTCATCGACCCCCCCCAAAAAAAAACCGGACCCCCCTCCAAATGCGGCCTAACATTCTGGACCCCCTCTTCGACGGGGCGCCGTAGTAAACTGGACCCCCTAATGATGGGCCTGATTTCCACCAACACCACCATGAGTTGGAGGGGGGAAGGAGGAGGACGAGGAGGAGGAGGACGACGAAGAGGAGGAGTTGGAGGAGGAGGAGGAGTTTAAACCCGCGTGTTCCCGCCCGCGAGTGGGCGCCCCTGGTCCCGTCACTCCGCGCGGGCCGAAAGGCCCGAGGCGGGGTGGGCCAGCGGCCTCATCTCACGGCGCCTTACTGCCGCCACTCTGTGACTCATGGAGTCGCCCCGAGAGCAGCGGCAGTCTGAAGAAATGCTGCCGCTGCCCACTCAGAGCTTGAGGAGCAGCCTGATGGACGGCCGCAGCCGCTCCTCCGCTCTGCGCTCTTCCAGGGACCGCCCTGGCTGCTGGTCCCTGGGCTCATGGGCCTTCTCGATCGCCCTGCCTGGCGCAGAGCTGTGGCCTAACCCCTCGCCACGCTGGGGCGCGTTGCGGCCTGACCCCTCGCCGCGCAGGGGTCCTCCGTGGCCTAACCCCTCGCCACGCTGGGGGTCGGTGCGGTCTAACCCCTCTCCGCGCTGGGGATACTCGTGGCCTAACCCCTCGCCACGCTGGGGGCTGCTGCGCTCTAACCCCTCACCGCGCCGGGGCGCTCCGTGGCCCAACCCCTCGCCACGCAGGGGCCTGTTGCGGTCTGACCCCTCACCGCGCTGGGGTGCTCCGTCGTGGCCTAACCCCTCGCCACGCTGGGGTCTGTTGCGGTCTAACCCCTCACCGCGCTGGGGCCCATCGTGGCTTGACCCCTCGCCACACTGGGGGTCAATGCGGTCTAACCCCTCACCGCGCTGGGGAATGCCGTGGCCTAACCCCTCGCCACGCTGGGGGCTGCTGCGGTCTAACCCCTCACCGCGCTGGGGTGCTTCGTGGCCTAACCCCTCGCCACGCAGGGGCCTGTTGCGGTCTAACCCCTCACCGCGCTGGGGTCCCTTGTGGCCTAACCCCTCGCCACGCGGGGGCCTGCTGCTGTCTGTCCCCTCTCCTCTGTGGGGCCCTCCGTGGCCTAACCCCTCGCCACGCTGGGGATCGTTGCGGTCTAACCCCTCACCGCGCTGGGGTACTCCGTGGCCTAACCCCTCGCCACGCTGGGGCCTGCTGCGGTCTAACCCCTCACCGCGCGGGGGTACGCCGCGTCTTGCACTGTCCCCATCCTCGGTGGTGCTGCCCCCTGGCTCGGGCGGGGTCCCGCAACTTTGCCACTCACTGTGTTCGCGGTTCACGTGGTATCCGCGGGACGTGCCCTCCCCCTCGCGTTCAGACTGTCGGTTTCCCAGGGTTTGGGTCCGCTCTGTTAGTTGCGAGGTCCTGTCTACCACACTGTTGGTCAAAAGGTCCGCGTTTTGCTCATTGGGCACGTCATAGGCTTCCGCCTCAAGCCTCTGCTTGCCTTTGGTCCTGCGGCCTGCCCCCTCATCGCGCAGGGGATTTCCGTGGCCTAACCCCTCGCCACGCAGGGGTGCCTTGCGGTCTACCCCCTCACCGCGCTGGGGTGGGTCGCCGACGATCTTATTCAAGTCCCGCTGCAGGTCTGTATCGTCGTAGTCTGCCGCCTTCTCAGGCTGCGCTGTTTTGTGGCCTAACCCCTCGCCGCGCGGGGGATCGCCGAGTCTCGTACTGTCCCCATCCTCGGTGCTGCTGCACACTGGCTGAGGCGAGGTCCCCCGACTGTGCCTCTCGCTGTGTTCGCGGTTCACGTGGTATCCGCGGGCCAAGCCCTCCCCCTCGCGTTCAGTCTGTCGGTTTCCCAGGGTATGGGTCCGCTCTGTTAGTTGCGAGGTCCTGTCTACCACACTGTTGGTCAAGACGTCCGCGTCATGCTCACTGGGCTCGTCAGGGACCTCCGCCTCGATCCTCTGCTTGTCTTTGGATCTGCGGTCTAACCCCTCACCGCGCTGGGGTCCTCCGTGGCCTAACCCCTCGCCACGCTGGGGTCCTCTGCGGTCTGCCAGGTGGTACCCTATGCTGTGCTGTGCATCTGGGAACTGCTGGTGGTTGTCATCGCTGCACTGCTTGTCTTCGTCCTGCTGGGGGCTGTCCTCTCTGTTCTCCTCTTCAGGGAAGTGGTCGAGGTCTGCCATGTCCTTGGTGCTGCGTCCTGCTGGTGGGGGACGGGCACCCCTCTGCATCCCGTCTGGCGCAGGGCTGTGGCCTAACCCCTCGCCACGCTGGGGTCCTCCTCGGCCTAACCCCTCGCCGCGCAGGGGTCCTTGGTGGCCTGTCCCCTCTCCGCACAGGGGCCTCCTCGGCTGTGTGGCTGGAGCCCTGCTTGGTTCTCGCCCTGCTGCTTGTGGTCGCGGGCTGCGGCTCCTCACTTCTGGCTCAGTCACGCCCAGGATCTGCTCAGCCGTTGCTCTGCGCCGCTCTGCCTCCTTCGGGTCCTGCTGCTGGATCTGTCTGCGCTCCTCTCCGCTGTTGAGCCATGCCAGGCGGCAGATCTCCTCCGCCGCTCGGCGCTGGCTGCGCTGGCGGCTCCACGCCACCTCCTGCTCGGGGTCCTGGTCGGCTTCTCCTTTGTTGTGTCGAAGCCTTGGGTGGAGCAAGCCGGCCTCGTCAGCTTCGCCCACGAACTTCATCGGGTCGGGCCCCACTGGCTTGGTCAGCTTTACTGCCGCCTGCACTGCCGTCTGCATCAGGCTGTCGGCGTCGTGCCTCTGATCAGGTCCCGCCATGGTCTCCATCTCCTGGCTGCTCGGCTCACCCTCCAGCTCTGGGGCTTCACTGTCTGGGGTCGAGTCATCATCGTCCAGGTTCTCTGGTGACCACTCTCGGCTGGCCTCCGCTGTTCTCGACAGCGGCCTGCGCTCACTGCTGGGGATGCTGTGCGCTATGATGTTGTTCCTTCTGTTGTGGAAGGCGTCCATGTGCACTCTAGCTGCCTGCTGCCATGTGCCATGCGGGAGGGTAAGCATCCTGGTCATGAGCCTCCTTCGCGTGCGGTGCGTGTTGCGCCAGACTTCTTCGCAGAAGTCCTTTATCTGCTGGATCTCCTGCACGGTGACGGCCCTGGTCTGCTCTTGCGTGTCCTTTCTGCCACCCACATTGGTGATGGCCAGGAGGTACGGCACGCAGTGCTCCATCCAGTCGCCCATGTCGTCCCAGACCTCTTGGTCGACCATGTTCATCCACAGCTCTTCGTAGCCCTCCATGTGGTCGACGAGCCTCAAGCTGGCGTGGACGACAGAGTACGGATGGCTGGGCGGCTGCTGCGGAGCTGGCTGCGGGTCCCCTGCCTCTGAGCTGTCCCCGTCCAGATCGATCACCTCGTGGCTGCTCAGGCCGAGCTTGAAGCCACCTGGCATGGTGATCTCGTCGAGACCCTCATCAGCTGGGTCTGCTGCTGGCTTAGCTCCTCTAGGCAGATTGCCCCTCTGCATATTCTCCATGACTCGCCTCCCTGCTGCTGTTGGGGGCTGACATGGCCTTGCCAGCTTCCTTGCCACTCCTGCCACGATCCTGCTCTTGTGGTCCCCAAGGTAGCTAGTGCCGCCACATTTCTCGCACCAGAGCCAGCCATGGGTGTACTGCGTCTTGTGGGAGCCGTGCACCACCTGCGTGCCGATCTGCACCGCCTTGAAGTCGAGCCTGACGTTGCCGTGCTGGTCCTGGTGGCCGCCGCACTTCCCGAGGCATTTTCCCGTCTCCGCCAACCAGTCTCTGATGCTTTGTCCTTTGGCTGGGCCACTGCGGCACGTTGCACACCACCATCGCGGATGTAGTTTTCGCAGGTCGTGTCCCTGCTGGGCTGCCCTGTCCCTCGCCGTCTGCGGCTTTCGCCGCTTGGCCTTGGGACGCTGAGGGGCCTTGTTGGGGTCCTCCACCATCACCGCCATGTTGATGGCCAGCAGCCTGTTCTGCACCGCCATGGTGATCTGGTCTCTGATCTGCTGCTGCACGATGATAGCTGGATCCAGTGCTCCGTGCTCCGCCCCCCCAGCCTGCGTACTTATCCGCCATCTCGTTACCTATGACCCACCAAGTGGGGCCATTCCACCTCTCCAGCTCTGTTGGGTGCTCAGTGAGGTGGCTCGGCATGTGGTGGCCCATGATGGTGTCCGTGCTGTTCTGTAGCTGCTGCTTCGTCTGGAGCCAGAGGTCGTAGTTCGTGCTCCTGTAGTCCAGATCCTCAGGGTCCTGGATCTGCTTGAGTGCGTCCAGGGCGTATTTGCAATCGCTGACTATGTTTAGCCCCCTGGCTGTCGCCGCCGTGGTGTAGCCGATGGCTTTGCTCATGGCGGTGAGCTCTGCCCGTGGCACCGTGTGCGGTGCCCTGATTGTGCCGTACCAGGCAGCCACTTCCTGCGGACGACCTTGTTCGTCGAACCTGAATGCCACCACTGCCCAGCCGCAGCGTCTGAGGCGGGGGTCCCTGGCCGTTTCCCCTGCACCACCTGAGCCGCCCGTAAAAACATAGTCTGCTCGCACCTTGTGCCCTGACTGGGCTGCAGCTTATGCCTCTTCACTGGTGCAGAAGATCTGCGCCGCCTTCGCCGCGTCCTCGTCTGGGTCGACCTTGGCTGCCCAGGCCGCTGGCGGGATGCCTCGGAGCCAGAAATGCAGGTCCTGCCGCTGGTCCAGCGCGTCCTTCGCCTTTTTCGCCAGGTCGGTGTCATTGCTGTGCCCTATTTCTGCGTTGGCAGGGCAGGCGTAGTAGCGGTGTTCCTCTGTCTCTATCGCCTCGCCGCATCTCGCGCAGGTGTCATCGCCTTCTTGGTTGAGGTTGGCCGCCCTGCGACGCTCCCTGGTCCAGATGCCTGCCACCGCTATGGTCTCCAGCATTGCTGCCTCTGCATGCTGTCCTTTACGCCTCCTTCTTCTCAGGTGGCGCTGCAGCTGATAGAGGTCGCCTCCAGCCTGAAGTCCTTCCCCACTGCGATGACCAGCTGCCTGCTGCCAGAGCTGCTGCTGCGCGCTCTGCTGGACCTCATGCAGGAGCGCGCCGAAGTGGGGAATGTCATCTGGCTTGTAGGCCCACTCGTTTCCTGCTGGGCTGATCCAGCTGTCCAGGCGTCGCGGTATCCAGCCTAACCCAAGCAACTGCACAATGACCCCTGCCATGGGCCCCTTGACCTGCTGCCACCTGCGGTTGGGTTCCAGGGCGCCCAGCTTGGCGTAGAGCAGGAGCCAGCCCCTCTGGCACCTCTTGAGCTCAGTCGGGTGGTCGACTACGGTGGGCCAGAACTGCTTGATCTGGTCGCCGATGGCTCGGGTTACTGCCTCTTGCATACCCCTCTGGATCAGGAGGATGGTGGGCGTGCAGCGTCCAGCCTTGTGTCCTCCTGTGAGGAGCGCGGCCTCCGTTGCCCTGACCAACTCCGCCTCCGTGGGCGTGATGCCGTGCGCTGGTAAGTCCCAAGCCTGCTGGCAGTAGGCACCTGCTGCATAGACCTTTGCCGCGCCTCTGGCGTCCGTCTTCGCCAGGTCCCTGAGCTTGGTCACCCTCTGCTTGGCCTTGGCCTGGCGCGCGGCATGGGTGGGTCGCCGCAGTTGCTTCCCAAGGCTGGTGTCCACGCCGAGGTCGCGCACTACCCCTGGTTGCTTGTTGGGGGTGCCCCAGCTGTCCAGGATGCTGGCGACTTCTGCCTGGAGGTCCTTGTCCGAGGCCACCACTGCCGTCTTGACTGAGATGGGGATCGCGAGCTGCTTGAAACCATCGTGCACCAGCGCCGCCACGTGCTTGATCGGGTCAATGACCTGCCGCCGCGCGCCCTCTACCTGCAGGGCCAAGTCGTCCAGGTACTGCTGCATGACGACGAAGATATGGTGCCTGTGCGCTGCATCCAGGATGCCATACAAGAGCGGTCTGGTGAGGTCTACCGCTTGGCCACAGCCTGCTACCATGCTGTTGGCAGGCTCAAATATGTCCGAGAAGAGGCTGTGGGCCATGATGGCCCTGGGCGCAAGGTACATCTGCACGGCCATTGCCAGCGGCAGCAACGGGTACTGGAGGGCACTGGCCTTCTCGATCAGCTGGTCGAGGCCTATGTTGTCGTAGAAGTTTGCCGCGTCGTAGAACACTCCTGCTGCATGAAAGCCCATCTCCGTGGCGGCTTCTGCCCTCATAAGTCTGTGCATTGCCACTCGTAGCGCTGAGGAGCCAGCTACTGCCGTATCCCAGAAGCCCGCCGCTGCCTTGCTCCAGGTGGCTACTATGGGCCTCCTGGCTGCGCTCCAGATACGGTACGGCATGGGCATGAGGCCGATGGGGCGCTCTCCCCCGATCCCTGGCTTTTTACCCAGCAGCAGCTCCAGCACCAGGTAGAATTGCCACGGCCAGGCTGCCCGTTGCTCACAGCTGGTCAGGCACTGCACGAAATCTTCCAGCCCCTGGGCTCCCATGGCCTTGAGCTCTGGAGCCCTCCACCAGTCCGCTCCTTGGCCTGCATTGCTCTTCAGGTGCTGGATGATGGAGCCTATGATGTCCTTGCTGATGGGCTCGAGGGCATTCTCTTGGGCCAGGGCAGCCTGCCTCAGCTTGGCCAGCGCCTCTTGGATCCTCTCGGCCTTCTGCGCATCTCGTGTCCACCTGCGTTGCCATGCTTCTTTGCGCAAGTCCACCAGCTGCTGCGGGTGGTTGATGACCTGGCCCTCGTGCTCTAGGATGTCCTCCAGATGGCTGCGCTCTGCTGCTTTGGTGTAGGCGTGGGCCATCTTCGCACTGCCAGCCGTGGCGTCATGCACCCAGTGGATGTACGCCTTCTTCACCGCCTTTGTGAGTAGCTTGGCCATGCTCTTTACCTCCTCTGCTACCCTGCTGATCGTCCCTGGGTCCACGAGGGCGCCCTCTGCTATGGCGTGCAGGTCTGCGAGGAGGGCCTGCTGCTGGTCCTTGGCTGCACCTTCTTCGTTCAGCCTGCCTGGGTCAGGCTGGTTGAGCTGCTGCGCTAGCTGCTGTCTTGTGTTGATCTGCTGCTGCGTCTGCCGGCCACTGTGGGTGCAGACCTGCTGCTCTCGGCGGCTACTCTGGCCACTGCCTGTACCTGGAGCATCATGTAGTTGTCTTCGCGCTGCTCCTTCTGGTGCTCTTTCGCCTATGACTTCTCGCATGAACCTCCTCAGGTTTGCGAGCTCCCTCCAGTGCATCATTTCCAATTCGTGCCTCCTCGTCGGCACCTCTCGCACAAGTCCTTGGAGAAAGCCTCGGCGTCGTGGTTCTGCATGTCTCCATGCTCGCTCGCAGAGGTCCCTGATGATGTGGCTGAGGCCAGCCTGCTGGTACCAACGTCTGAGCAGTCTCACCATGCCATTGTTGCCTCCGCCTCCCAGGATGGTCTCCAGGAACGGCGCGCAGATATGCATCCAGTTGCTGTTGTCCGTGGGGAGCTGCACCAAGTTATCCATCCAGATGGCCGCCCAGTACTCCAGGTCGTCTCTCATGGCCACGTAGTCTTCCCGCTCCCGCTGGTGTTGGTCGTCATTCCAGGGGTCTGTAGGGGGCAGGCCCATATCTCGTTGCTCATCTGCCTCTGGGCTTGGCGGCGCTTGGTTCTGACTCCTCAGGTGATCGGTACCCTCTGCCTCCAGAGTGCCAGCTAGCTGAGGAGGTGAGCAGTGCGTGTCACCTGGGGCGGTTTCACCAGATCCAGCTGCCTGACGACGTACGGTCTGGCCGTAGCCGTTGCCATCCAGCTGCCCCTCGATACGCTGGTGGTACCCATCGCAGTCCTCCTGGTCTGCGGTCTCCTGGCGGTTCTGGAAGCGGTCCCCCTCTTCCTCGAAGGGGTCGAGGTCTTGGTCGTCCATGGTGCTGCGTCCTGCTGGTGGGTGAGAAACAGGTCCAGCTGCTCGACGGCGAGCGGTCTGGCTGGACTCGAGGCTGGCCTGCTGCCCCTCGATGTATTGGTGGTACCCATCGCTGTTTTCCTGGTCTGCGATCTCCTGGCGGTACTCCAAGTACTCCTCCTCATCCTCGAAGGGGTCGTGATCTTGGATGTCCATGGTGTTGCGCCCTGCTGGTGGGGGAAGGGCACCCCTCTGCATCCCTTCTGGGCAGCTGTCTGCGGTGCTGTGGGTATGCCCCACGTGGAGGTCTGGGGCGCCTCCTGCTGCGCCTCCACTGCCTGCGCTCCGCTGCTGCAGCTCGGGGGGGCCCCTACCCCGCTCGGTGGGGGAGCGTTCCACCGAGCTTCCTCCCGAGCTCTTCGATGGGCTCAAGGCTGGAGCAGGGTCGCCTTCATCGTGGCCTTCCTGGCTGCCCGGAATGGCGGGGCCACGCTCCAGCTCCAACGGGCCCTGTCCTCCTCCCGAGTCCTCATCGGGACGTGTCTGGGTCTTGCCCTGTCGACTTGCCGCTGCCTCCTGCGCTCGGGCGTCGTGGTGCGAGAGCTGCCGCACCAAGGAGGAGATCTCCGCCCACCACGCATGGATCTTCCTTTCAACCCCTGCCCATGGCGTAGAGGTGACGGTGTCCTTGATGCTCGCGCTCTTGTAGCTCGGGGGCCTGCTGTGCCCGAGATGACGTCCTCGATCTTCCTCTGGGATGCCGATGCTCTCGCGCAGGCTGAGCTCGAGCGTGCTAGCGAAGTGGTCGTACTGTTGCCCCAGATCCAGCATGTCCCGCTCCATCATCTTGCCGACGACAGTGCGCTGCAAGTGCTGGGGGCAACTCGTCGTAGACACGCAAGCTGACCCTCTCGGAGGTGGCCTGCCACAGCTCGTCAGGGATGACGTGCTGGACCTCCTTGTCGTAGTGCAGCTGCGGCACTGGCTCCATGTCGTTTCCTTCCTGGTCGCATCCTGCCTCTGCCAACGCGAGCTGGCGTCGGCGCATGGCCTCCTGGCCTCCTCGCGCCGCTCGCCTGCAAGCGGCTCTGGACTTCGGCATTCTCTCAACTGCGACTGGTGGCTTTTATGGCTGCTGGCCTGCGAAGTACCCTGCCCTTGAGCTTTAGAGGCCGCCCTCTCAGCTTCAAGCGGATGCCAATGTGCGGCTTCCACGGCGCGGTCCTGAGCAGCTCTAGCTGGTCAAAATACGGCGCCAGGCCCTGCGAGATCAGCGCGAAATCGATGCACCTGGCTTCGCCTCCTGCTGGGAAGCACGCGGGGGCGCCATCCTCCGCCGCGGCTACTTGAGCATTCAGCACCCTGGGCCAGATGCTGTTGTTGAGCTCCGACGGCGTCATGCTGAAATCCCCAAGCGCTGCCCATGGCCCTCCCCAGACGGCCATCTTTTCCCGCAGGTCGCAGAGGATGTCGACGTTCCTCTCTCCGAAGCCCGTCCCACTCTCGAGGTAGACGAAGGCCACTGCGAAGCGGACCTTGTGCAGGTTGGAGATCACCACTGTGACGTCGCTGCCGTCCTCGTGCAGGTAGTGCTCGTCGAAGCCCGCGATCCTGTCCTGGACGTCCAAGGATCCTCGCGTTATGGCACGCGTTCCTCCACGACTGCCTTCTCCTTCTCCTGGCCGTGCCTTGGTCCAGTAGCTGTGCATGCCTTTCCTCCTGAGCGCCGCTCTTGCCTTGCCTATCTGCGCAGGCTGGCGGAGGTGGTGCTCCGCGATGCCGATGATGTCCCTGTCCTTGGTGTCGTTGGTATCCACAAGGTAGCCCTGTGCCTGGGGGCCCCAGGTCGTGACATTGAAGAAGTCGATGCGGTAAGGGCGGCGAGTCTTCTTCGTGCTCGCCTTGGGGCGGCTACCCTGCTGAGTGGTCACCTTGCCCTTCTGCGTCGACGACTGTCTCGGCGCGCCTGGCCTGCAAGACCTTCTCTCGCGCCTCCTGGATGTGGGCCTCCACTCTAGCTCGGCGTTCCTCTGCTTTGTCATGTTCTGCTGCACCTGCTTCTGGTTGGGCAGCTGCCGCGGCGCCGTTAGGCACAGCCGCAGCAGCTGACCCTGCTGCCTCAGCGCCTGTGGTGGCTCCTCGCTGAGGGGCTGGGCTGGCAGCGCAGACACGCTTGCCTGGTGGGGCATCTGCTGCTTCTGGGTCTTGCTCTCCGCTCTTTGACAGGCGCTTGGTGCGGGCCTGCTCGAGCTGGCGCAGCTGCTCCTGGTGCCTGGCCGTCTCTTCCTCCAGAAGTCGCAGGTGCTTCGCCGTCTCCTCCTCGTGCTCCTTGACCGTCTGGGCCATGCGCTCGCCCTTGGCCTTTGCAGCTCGCCAGACCTCCTTGTCTGGCTCGGACCACTTGTGGAAGTCGTCAGGCTCGTGCTCGAACTGCTCCAGGAGGGCTGCCAGCGTTGGCTTCTCGGCTGCGGGTTCGGCTGGTACCTCTTGCTTGCCGACTGTGGCCTTGAGCTTGTCGAACTCATTTTTTGCTGCAGTGGATGCTTCCATAGCTTCACGAAGCTTGCGTTCACTCTCAGCCAAGTACTGCTGGGCACTCTCCACTTGCTCCCCTGCCGATCGTACCTTCTTCTGGAGTTTGTCCAAGCGTCGAGCTGCTGCCTCCACTGCCTTGAATCCAACGACTGGTTGATCTGCTGGTGGCTTGGCTGCGGCGAGCTCTGGCCAGAGGGCCTCGTAGTGCTGCTTGAGCGGGTCGTCCTTGCTGAGCTTGCCGTATGCTGCTGCAGCTGCGGCCTTGAGATCGGTGGTCTTGTCGTGAGGTGGTGGCTGACGTTGGCCTCCCTGCCCTTTCCCGCCTGCACCACCTCCTGGCTGCCAACCATCTGCCCAGCTGATCCTGGGCGAGGTTCCTCCTTGGGGCTGTGCTGCCACCCACCCACCATCCTCGTCACGGAAGACGTGTCCGTCAGGGACGAGGCAGGCGAGATTCTTGCCGCAGATGCAGAGGTCGCCCCTGCTGGTGATGTTCTTGCAGTAGCGCCATCTGCTGCACCCGTCACACACCACGTAGCTGCTGCGAGGAGGGCGACTGCCACTGCTGCTCCTCTTCCACGGGGGCACTCTCTGGCGATTCGGGGTCCCCGACCAGGCGCTGCCCGCCCCGCGTCCGCCGCTGCCACTCCCCATGGCTGCAGCAATGCCGCGCGCGCGCCCGGCGCCCGTCTGGGAACTGTCCTCGGTCCAGAGGTCTCCCTTCGGCCTGGAGGCTGGACAGCCCCCCAGGTCGCCATCTTGAGCCAAAATGGCTACGGGGAGGAGGAGGAGGAGGAGGAGGAGGAGGAGGAGGAGGAGGACCCCCTCCCCCTCCAACTTATGATTGGTGGTGGAAAACAAGCCCATCACCTAAGCTCCAATCCAAAGTAAGCGCCCTGATAAACTAGACCCCTCCAGTTACATTATCCTGGCAAAGCAACCACAGCGATGTGTATAAGCATATCTGGAAGCATTCCCCTTAAGATTCAGGTGAGAATCCAGTTGTCGAATTCTGCTGTTCTCGCAGTCGCAGTCGCATTCGCAATGACAGTCGCAGTGGCAACGGCCTTATGATCCAATGGAATCCTAAGGATCCCTAGGGATTTCTAAGGCATCCTTAGGCATCCTTAGGAATCCATAGGAATCTATAGGACACCTTAGGAATCCTTAGGAATTCCGATTCCTAGGAATTCCTAGGGATCCCTAAGGATTCCTCAGGAATCCTAAGGATTCCTAAGGATTCCTGAGGATGCTTAACCATGCCTACGGATTCCTAAGGATGCCTACGGATTACTAAGGATGCCTAGGGATTCCTAAGGATTCCTACGGATGCCTCAGCTTGCCTCAGTTTCAGCCTCAGCCTCAGCCTCGGCTTGCCTCAGCCTCAGCCTCAGCCTGCCTCGGCCTCAGCCTGCGTCAGCCTCAGCCTCAGCCTGCCTCGGCCTCAGCCTGCGTCAGCCTCAGCCTCAGCCTGCCTCAGCCTCAGCCTGCCTCAGCCTCAGCCTCAGCCTGCCTCGGCTTGCCTCAGCGTCAGCCTCGGCCTGCCTAGGCCTCAGCCTGCCTCGGCCTCAGCCTGCCTCAGCCTCCCCTCCTCATCCCCCCCCTCCCCCTCTCTTCCCCCCCCATTCAGCCTCACCTTGTCTCAGCTTCGGCCTGCCTCGGCCTCATCCTCATCCTCATCCTCAGCCTCAGCCTGTCTCGGCCTGAGCCTGCCTCAGCCTCAGCCTCAGCCTGCATCAGCCTCAGCCTGCCTCAGCCTCAGCCTCAGCCTGTCTCAGCCTCAGCCTGCCTCAGCCTCAGCCTCAGCCTCAGCCTCAGCCTGCCTCGGCCTCAGCCTCAGCCTGCCTCGGCATCAGCCTCAGCGTGCCTCAGCCTCAGCCTCGGCCTCAGCCTCAGCCTGCATCAGCCTCAGCCTCAGCCTGCCTCGGCCGCAGCCTCAGCCTCAGCATCAGCCTCAGCCTCAGCCTCAGCCTCAGCCTCAGCCTCAGCCTCAGCCTCAGCCTCAGCCTGCATCAGCCTCAGCCTCAGCCTCAGCCTGCCTCAGCCTCAGCCTCAGCCTGCCTCAGCCTCAGCCTCAGCCTCAGCCTGCAGCCTGCCTCAGCCTCAGCCTCAGCCTCAGCCTGCCTCAGCCTCAGCCTCAGCCTGCCTCGGCGTGCCTCAGCCTCAGCCTCAGCCTGCCTCGGCCTCAGCTTGCCTCGGCCTCAGCCTGCCTCAGCTCGGGCATTTAAAATATGGCACATGACTGGTGTTCTGGGAACACGAAGATCACGAAGTGGCCCACAGTTGGCTCCGGGCAATCAAAATATGGTACAGGAATTGTGTTCTGGGAACACGAAGAACACGAAGTGGCCTACAGTTGGCTCTGGGTTTTCAAAATGTGGCCTGGGAATGCTGTTCTGGGAACACGAAGAATAGAAGTTGCCTACAATTGGCTCCGGGCATTCAACATGTGGCCTGGGAATGGTGTTCTGCGAACACGAAGAACACGAAGTTGCCTACAGTTGGCTCCGGGCATTCAAAATGTGGCCTGGGAATGGTGTTCTGGGAACGCGAAGAACACGAAGTTGCCTACAATTGGCTCCGGGCATTCAAAATGTGGCCTGGGAATGGTGTTCTTTGGCTCCTGGCAGTCAAAACGTGGCTCCTGGCAACGCAAAAAAGGAATCCCCGGTTTTCCCCAGCATCCCCCGGATCCTGCCCAGACCCCCCTGGGGAATCAGGATGCTCTCTTTTGACCCCACTAGAAACCTATCAGTCTTCGCTGTTAGGTAGAAAAGGCGCCTTAAAAAAGTCCAGACCCGGGGGACGATTCATAAGGGATCTGGAGCTGGCCATCGCTCGGACGTCCATGCCCTGCGCTTTTTTCGGCTTCGTGCGTGGCTTCTTCGCCAAATGATCAAGGATGCTCCTCGATGGTCCTCGCCGAAGGCAAAATTCACACGTCCGAGCGATGCCAAGGGAGCACTTCTGAACAGGCTCAGCTACTTCTCTGGCCGGCGCGTGAAAAGGCCACCCGCTGGCGCCGCCCCCCCAAGCGCGCTCCGCCTGCGGGGGTCTGGGGGGCCCCGCGCCGATCCGAGGAGTCCGCGCGGAGGGACCGGCCGCCAGCCAGACGATCCCAACCTAACGTTACGTCGGCTCCGCGCAGGAGTGCCCCTGAGGAAGAGTGACCTCTGGTGCGAGGCTTTCGGGGGGCCCCGCGGGGCCCAACACACAAGCGCGCAAGACGCTACTGTCGCGCCGCGTTCGGCGATCGGGGGACCCCAGAGGGCCAGCACCAAAGGTCACTCCGGCGGAAGGTCACTCTTACGTGTAGACGATGAAGTCGGGCCTGTCCTCCTGCAGGGGGATTTTGGACGAAAAATTAAAAATAGCCAAACAATACACCCACATTGTTAAGCATTAATAAAGCAAATCATCCCCAGACTATGTTGTGGACTATTTTTAAATTTCCCTCCTGTAGAGGGACAGGCCCGACTTGAACCTAACCCGAAGATCCGAGTTTCGGATTGAGGGGGGTACACGGATTCCACATGTGGTTTTTCAATGTTCCCCAACACCCCCCCCTCCACTGAATGGAGGGTAGATGGGTGCATTCGAGTTGGGTTGGGGTGATTTGGTGGGTGGTGAATGACCGTCTTTCCTTCGTCGAGTCCTGGCCCCGGTATACCTCGGGGGAAGCGGAAGCTAACGATATCTACTCCCTGGACCTCTCCCAAGGTGCGTTCTGACCCGAAGGACGCTGCGACTCCGACCGCGACGACGAGGGCCTCCCAGGATGTCCAGAAAGGCGGAACTGAGCAAAGGATGGCGGTATGCATACTCAATTCTCCTCCGATGCCTGGCGTCTGGCGCGGCGCGAGCCATGAGCAGCCGGCGCACGACCGCGGCATGCCCGACGTCCGCGGCGAAGACGAGCGGGGTCATGCCCACGCCGCTCGCCGCCAGGGCGTCGGCCCGGCTCTGCAGCAGGAGGTCCACGATCGGCACGTGCCCGGCGGCGCTGGCCAGCATGAGCGGCGTCACGCCGTAGGTGGTGGCCGCGTTGGGCTCGGCGCGGGCCGCCAGCAGCGCGCGCAGGCAGGCGACGTGGCTGGCAACGGCGGCGCAGTTCGAGGAAAAAGCAACGACATACGTAAACATAAACTGTCGGAGGTCCGCGCGGGTGTCTTGGATCGGCGCTGGGCCCCCTAGGCGGCGCCTCCGGCGCCGCCCCTGGCGCGCTCCGCGCGCCAGGGAGGAGGGTCAATGCCGGTGCAAGAAATCCGCGCGGATCTCCAAAACATTATGCTTATGTAATTTTTGCTCCCTCAAGCAACTCAGAGCCCCCCCATACCGCTTGCCCACCGTGAAAAAGATCGGCGTCCATCCCGCGACGTTCGGGAGATGGGCAACTCGCCATCGCTCGGATGTTCATTCCACTTGTGTGTCGATATCGTGCGTGTAACCCGATGCCCCTGAAATTCAAAGGGTGGGGATGATAAAACTTGGGACACGGGGAGGATAATCAACTTTTCCCTGACAGGGCGCAGCATAGAGGACGTTGAGGAGGATGATGAGGATGTTGATGTTTATGCGGAAGTTGTTGATGTTGATGTTGATGCTGATGATGATGCTGTCGATGCTGATGCTGTTGATGATGGTGACGGAGAGAGGTAAGGGTGGGAGGAGCAGGTCGTCGTCGTAGTAGTAGTAGTAGCAGCAGTAGCAGTAGCAGTAGCAGTAGCAATAGTAGTAGTAGTAGTAGTAGTAGTAGTAGTAGTAGCAAAAGTAGTAGTAGTAGTAGTAGTAGTAGTAGTAGTAGTAGTAGTAATCGCTGTCGTAGCAGTAGTAGTAGTAGTAGTAGTAGTAGTAGAAATAATAACCGTAGTAAGTAATAATAGCCGTAGTAAGTGACAGTGTTAGTAGTAGTCGTAGTAGTAGTAAAAATAAAAACAGTAGCCGTAATAGTCGTAACGGTCGTTATAGTACGAGTAGTAGTAGTAGTACTAGTAGTAGTAGTAGTAGTAGTAGTAGTAGTAGTAGTCGTAGTAGTAGTAGTAGTAGTAGTAGTAGTCGTAGTACTAGTGGTACTAGTAGTAGTAGTAGTAGTAGTAGTAGTAGTAGTAGTAGTAGTAGTAGTAGTAGTAGTGTCAAAGTAGGAGTTGTAGTAGTCATTATGATCAAAGAAGTAGTAGTCGTAGTCGCAGTCGCAGTTGCAGTAGTAGTAGTGGTAGTCGTAGTAGTAACACTAGTAGTAGTAGTAGTAGTGGGAGTAATCAGAATAGTAGTACTATGAGTAGTACTAATGATAGTAGTGATAGTAGTAGCAGTAGTCGTATTAATAGAAGAGTAGTAACAGTATTAACAGTACAAACAGTA